>JAOWBW010000710.1:0-219189 GCA_026119855.1 Campanula takesimana
GGGGGGGGGGGGGGGGGGGGGGGGGCGCTCAAACCGTGCCATTTTCTTCTTGGCACCTATACTTGTGCTGCTCAACCAGGATTCAGACTTTTTTGCTGGATTTGGGGAGAAGCAGAGGTATTTCCCTGTTACAGTTGCTATATCAGGGTACTTGGTGTTGAGTTGCCTTTATAGCATATGGGAAGATATATGGCATGGGAATGCAGGTTGGGGGATGGATATTGGAGGGCCAGATTGGTTTTTTGCAGTTAAGAATCTGGGTTTCCTTATCCTTACGTTACCGGGGCATATCCTTTTCAACCGTTTTGTGTGGAGTTATTCAATGAAGACGGAGTCAACTCCACTGCTTGATCTGCCAGCGGTGGATGTGATGAAGATAAGGATATTGGGGTTGTTGGGATGGCATACTCGCTGGCCCAGTATTTAATTTCAAGACAAGAATACATGTCAGGATTGAAATACATTTAGACAGTTTTTGGGAATTTTGAAGGTGAGGTATGAAGAGTGGGATTTGGATCTCTAAAAGAGAATGAAATGTGGGAAGCTGGTGGAGAAACTTATCCTTGAAACAAGTAAAGAGGTAGTAGAAATTAAACTTGACAGCCTGTCCGGTTGGCTGCTACAAACACGACGGGGTTTGTAAAATGTTTTAAGGGCAGCTGTGAGATGCACAACCATGGAAAATGAGAGGACAGCAGTTGGCATACTTGAGGGGGATGGATGGGGGGAAATGTAACGTGAAAAGGCATTTGGTTGGTATTTGAATTTATTAGGTGTGTGTGTGAGAGAGAGAGAGAGAGAGAGAGAAGATGATGATTGTTAATATAGGGCTATATAACCAATCATTTACTTGCAAAGAGAGGGAGGGAGAGGGGTGTTTGTAGGAATGTTTGTGTTGGCTTGTGAAAATGAGAATAAAGTGAAGGTGATGCAGTTATATGTTTTGATAGATAAGGGAATGGAGAGATGAGATGGATGGTGTTTTAGTAGTATTATTGTTTTCAGCTGAGGGGGTTACTAGTTAGTACTCCCTCTGGTCCAAATAACTGTCACTTTTGAGCTAAATGTCTCTCTTATCCTTGCATTGAAACTTGTTCTCTTTTATTAATTATTTTAGTGTGAGACATTAATGTAAGAAAGTTGCACACTTAATAGGGGTAAAGTTGGAACTTTTGTCACTAAGTCATGATAATTATTACATTTATGTGCAAGTGTAAAAAAAAAACAGTTATTTTGAACCGAAGATAGTACAAACAGTGGGTAACTTGAACATACTAAAAAAGGGTCCGTCTTCTCCATTCCATGGGAATATGTATGAATGCGGAATGGGATAGAGTAACACTCTGAGTATTGATGTCATGTGGGCTAGCTAGGGTCCTAGATACACTCCTATACCACCGTTTTTTTTTTGAATAAAGTCAATGAATTGTTACAAAAAGAAAATAAGAAAAAAAATAGCGAGGAAGATTGAGAGCAGAATCAAATTTATGAGAAATTGAACAAGTTCATTGGAAAGAAGTTATTCTTGAGTCTTTCTTTTCTTGTGTTCTTGTTGGTTTTTAAGATGTGGGTGAGTGTGTTTGTGTAAAGGTGTGGTTATTTGAGAATAGGAAGAGGAACGTATGATGGTGAGAGTGAAGGTGTGCATTTAATGTGGGGGAGGGGTACAGTCGTACAGATGGAAAGTGAAGAACAATTAACTCATCCTTGGTAGTAGAGATCGAGTGTAAAACGTCACTTAATAAGGAACGGAGGGAGTATTGTATAAGGACGAATTCTCATATGCATCGGCCGCATGGTGCGGCAACTCAAGGAATGTTCCGCTGCTTCTCGCAGCCACTTGCTGCGCTACATCCGACCGTTGGATCCAGCCCTCCCACTTCCCAGATCATAGCACGCGTCCTCCCTAAAAAAACCGCAATAACTTTAAAATGCTATATCTTGAGATTTATAACTCAAAAAATAAATAAATTAAAAATACCGTTGTGTTCATCTCGACGAGACGAATAAAACTACATAGGTCATGATATGGTTTGATTTTTTTTAAACACAAAAAATTTGAGTTGCTTTGTCAGCTGAGATGTAACACTATGTTCTAATAAAAGTAACAATTTCATATAAAAAAGTAACATTTTTTACAGTCAAATGTAACAGCAATTTTACAAAAAATAAAATAAAGATTGTTTTGATAGTTTTTGTGCCGCGCCCCAGACCCGTGGTCCTACTTGGCACCACGCTCGGGACACGAGTGGAAGACGTTATAAAACACTTTTGAGAATTTTTCGAAATATACTTTTATAAAGTTAACAAAATCACACTTGAAGTTCAAAGACTTCATTTAACCTTCAAACAAACTTTTCAAACAACTTTCACAAATGAAAGTATTTAGCCCGAAGGCTTACAAACTTTTAAACAAACGTACATACACCGACATTATCCAAAATATAGGTGTTACAAGATCATAAAGTCAAGGAAACTCTACCCAAAAGGTTTTACATTTACATAATGTAACATTAACAAAACAAGTCCCAACTCTTACCACTCCAACGTCCTCCAGTGCCAAGTGTCCTATCCTCTAGACCCGCCTTTATCTAAAACAGTAAACAAATAAAGGGTGAGAATAAATCTCAGTAAACTACTAAAATGCAACTACGTTACATGCTGATATGATAATCATAAAGAAACTATATCAACAAATAATCATATAGCATATAGCACAAAACATGAGAGGTTCCCTATCGCCAACCGTCCCATACCGGTTGGAAATAACGACCAACTCATATACCACAAATACCACAAAGGCCACACTCAGGTGGATACCAAGCCAAGGTTTACCCAATAACATAACTGTCTGAGAATACCATCTGAGAAAACCATCTGAGCAGCATAAATAGCTGAAGCGGGATCCCGAAAACAAAACCATAACCAATAGAACCAAAGTAACCAGAGAGGGAAATATGACACAAAGTCATAACCCAAATGCTCACCAAAGGAAGCAATTCATCCCATCCAAGGTCAATCTGGACTGGGGAAACAGAGAAGGCACAGTGGACACTTTATAGTGAACTTGGCTTGTGTGCCACTATAATTCTCCCACCGCCTGACACGAGGTACTAATGGAAAAACTTATAGTGAACATAACATGTACCACTATAATTCTCCCATTGCCTGACTCCACACAAGACCAGCTGGACTTTCACAAGAAGCACATTAATGAATACTTGCTAAACAACAACAACCGGGGCAATGATTCTAAAATAATGAACCAAGCCAAACACATCAAAGATGCACATAAAGAATCACTCACAAAGAGTCTATAACAACATGATTCAAGGTCACAATACATTCTTGCACACACTTGAACACCCTTCTCATTAACCATGACAATATCCCAGGACACTCATATATTAGTCCTAGACAATACCCCAAGGATTAAACCAAAGTTAACCTTCTATACCTTACCTCAACCAAACTATAAGACTCAGGGGAAAATGTGCGGCCGCCCAAAACAGGGTGTGCGGTCGCACACATTCTGATTTCTCAAGAACAAAATCTTCCAGATAAGTGTGCGGCCGCACGCCCCTTTTGGGCTGCCGCCCAACACACTCGACAGCCAAAACCCAAAATGATTTATACTTCTTTCGTTTCACCGTCCCAAAAGTACAACACTAACGTTTATAACTTTATTAAGACTACAAAATTAGTCTCAAAACAACTTTAATACTACTTTGAACCCAACCAAACCAACATACTAAATACTCCATTTGTCCCAAAATTACAAGTATAACAAATATTATCCAAATCACAAAATAACAATTACAAGTATTATGTATCACATATATGACCATTTTAACATTTAAAGGGGAATTAGTAACTTACCTATTTCCGGAAAAAGTATCGCTGAAATAAGTTTTGTTCGGCTAGAAATGACCTATTCAACGCCCTGATCATTTTTATATAATTAGTTTTTTAAAACGGATAAGTAAATAAAAAGAATTAAATCGAAATGAGTTGAACTTACCTTTTCTTTCTTTAACCTTATGAACCGTAGAGAAAGTTGCAGAACAAATGTTACCACATAGAAGAGAAAGAAGGATAAGTGTTTTAATAAAAATCTTTACCCATTTTACAAATTGGTCACCCAACTTTTAATTTGAACACTTTAACCCTTGAAGTTACATTTTCACAAAGGACCCTAAAGTTTCAACTTAATCATTTAACTCCTTTAATCATTATTATTACTAACTAAGTAAATAACACAAATAATCAAGTAAGATGTGCAAATCATAAAATATGATGCAACACATAAAATGCACACATAAGTCAAATAAAAATCCCCAAAAATTTAAAATAAATAGGGACGGGTTTTGGGGTCGCTACATTTTGTGGTTAAAAAAAGTAATATTTGAAGTGTAACAAAGTGAATATATGATTATAATTTTTTTTATATAGATGAATGTAATATTTTTATTTAGTAAATGTTATTTTTCTTCTTTAAAAAAAGAGTAAAAATTCATATATATAATCGGGTTTGCATTTCAATTGTTACTTTCTCAATAAAAAAATGTTACATTTTCAGATATAATGTTACATTTAAGAATATAATCTGTTACAATTGAGGAAAAAAATATTACATTCATTTTTTATAAAATGTAACATTAGTTTAGTTTGTCAATCTTATGTTATTTTTGAAAAAAATAAGTGTTACATTTGAAAAAAAGAGTGTTAAATTCTTTTATAAAAAGTGTGGCATTAGTTTAGTTGTCAATCTTTATGTTATCTTTAATCTATTGCAGCAAATTTGTGGTACATTTTGAAAAAAAAAAGTGTTACATTTGAAAAGAAAAAAATGTTACATTTCGTTATAATAAGTGTTACTTTTGTTAGGAGGAAAAAAGGTTGGGGGTGGCAAAAAAAAAGGAAAAAGAAAAAAGAAATCTCAGCAGAAAAAAGAAAATAAAAAGAAAAAAAAAGAAAAGAAGAAAGAAAATAAAAAAGAAAAAAAAACGAAAAGAAGGAGGCTCCTGTTGCACGGTACAACCGTTGCACAGGAGACCTCCTCTTGTATAAAAGGCGGACAAGAAAGAAAGAGTCCCCCATTTAATTTAATTAAATTGGCAGTAGAGCAGCACGTGGATGGCATTTGGCAATCGGGTCGGGTTTGCATCGGATCATGATCGACCCGAATCTCAAATATATTGATCCGAACCCGTACCGACCCGAAAATTCAAGGAATCGTGACCGACCCGAATCTTATTAAAAGTCTATTTTTTTAAGCTTAAAATTAATTAATTAAAAAATATTTTTAAGCACAATGTTGAATGTTGTATGGAAAACAGTCTAAAATTATCCAAATCTCACTTACAAACACAAATTAAAAAAAATGAAATTTAAGATAATATTAAAAATATTTAAAATTCACCTTTTATTAAGGGTTCGTGTCGGTTCGGATCGGATCGGATCGGGTTCGGATCAGATCATCATCATGATCCGAATCCGATCCAAACCCGCTCGGGTTTTAAAAATTGCAAACCAAACCCTATTTTTTCGGATCGAATCGCATTCGGTACGGATCGGATTCGATCAAATTGCAATCCCTAAGTCCACCACCAGATCAGTGTGTATTTCTGTTTCTTCCCACTCAAATACACCCACCCACCCAAGCAAGAAAGAACACTAGTCCAAGACAAAAAGGGAGAGCTAGCTGTTGTTGTGTTCTTTCTGACCACTACTACTGTCTTTCTAGTTAAATTTATCACATTAATTCATCAATCCATCCAATAGTTCAAATTAATTAAATGAAAAAAAAAGTGAGAGAGAGAGAGAGAGAGAGAGAGAGAGATTCCCCTCCCGGCCCCAACCCACCCCAAATAAAAATAATAAAAATAATAACAATACTAGTCCAATAAATAAAAGGGTTAATTGCAATTTAGACCTTGAAGTATCATACCACCCTTCCAAGCGAACCCCGATATGTTATTTTTGTCAAATCGGGTCTTGATGTTTTTAAAACTCGCCAGTTAAAGCATTTTTGACAGATTTCGTTAAAAAGTCAGTTATGTAGCATGTGCCATGCACGTGACTAACGGAATTTGGTGACTTTGAATTGACATTAGCTATTAAGGGGTTAAGTAAAATTTTTAAAACTTAAAGGATTAAAAAGTATTACTCCCTCTGTCCCTAAATGAGTGTCCAAATTCCATTTTAAGGGGCACTGAAAATCTCAACTTTTTGAACAATTTGGTAACAACGATTCATATATAATCTTGTAATCTCATTTCCAAACCTTTAGTTTTGCACGTATAAAGAAACCGGTGAAATTTTTTTTGAAAAAAAACGTTTAGGGAGAAAGTTATGTTAAAAAAAGACACTCATTTAGGGACAAAGATTTCTTGAAAATGGACACTCATTTAGGGACAGAGGGAGTAATATATAAGCAATAAAGAAATGTATAATTTTATTATTTTTAAATAAAATTTATTATCATCTATTTTCAATTTTCAACTATTTTTTTAAAGATAAATAAATTCAATAAATACTTTTTTCAGTTCACCAATTTTGTGCAATAAGAAAAAAGTTGGATAAATTGTTTCTTTTTTAATTTACCATTTTTGTATTTAATTTAATTTTATTTTTACCAATTTTTATAAATGAATTATTTTATTTATTTTTAGTTAACTTGAAAATGATAGTGTATTTAAAGAGTTAAACAAAAATTGTACAATGTCTTAAACTTTTTTTAATAAAAAAAAAGAAATGAAACTTATTCCCACCAAATTCCATCTTATGCTTACAAAAAAAAAAAAAAAGGAAAAAGAAACAAAAAAGAAAAAGGAAGACCTAAACTATGTTCATCTTCTTCCTATCCCCATCTCCAATACCACCACTACCACCACCGCCCTTACCACCACCATGTCAGCCATGGCCGCCCTCTCCATTGGCTCTCTTTCCACCTCCCTCCACCACCGACCTAATCCTCATGTCCCCATCTACCCTCAATCTCCGCACAATAACCCCCAATTTTCCCCAAATCCTCATCATTCGAAAGACCTCAATTTTGAATTCATCGCCATTCCAGTGTTTGCCCAAACCAACCCCATTCCTCAGTGCTACACGCTCAATTCCACGTTTAATTTCGTCACTAACACTGACCTTGGCACCAAATCTCTCCGACAACTCATTTTCGGGCGACGGAAGGAGAGGAGGAGCAACAACGATGGAATAAATGGATGGAGAAGAAAGAGAATAAAAGAAAACGAGAGAAAGAAAGGGGGAATTCTTAGTGCCGGAATTTATGGCGGAATGGTTGAATGAATTTGTTACCTGAGAAAAAAAAAACAGGGGAAGAGCAAGAGGAAGAAGGGCGAAGGGTAGCGATGGATTATTTGTGTTCGCCATAGGAATGAGGGTAAATGAAGAGAGGGAATTGGAGGGGATCGAAAGGGGATGAGCGTTGAAGTAAAGGTGGCGGCTGGGGATGGGGAGGAACGTGGTGGCGACTGGGAAGGGGAAGGGTAGGGATGGAGTATTTGGTATATTTAAATCTCAGATCTACATTTTAGGTTATGATATTTAAATGTTTGTATTTTAGCCCTTTTAGATTTAAGAATTTGCATTAAAACCCCGAATTACTAATATCAATTCAAAGTCACCCAATTCCGTTAGTCACGTGCCAAGCACATGCTACATAACTGATTTTTTAACGAAATCCATCAAAAAGGCTTTAACTGGCGAGTTTTAAAAACATCAAGACCCGATTTGACAAAAATAACACACCGGGGTTCGCGGGTGGTATGGTACTTCAGGGTCTAAATTGCAATTAACCCTAAATAAAATTAGAGACCACAGAAAGAAATGGCCCACTGTTTGTCATCCGATCGGATCCATGATGCATGTGACTTGGCTACTAATACACTTGCTCCATCCACAGTCATAGACACACAGATTGACTGACGGCTACTCTCCACTCCACTCCGCCACCGGAACCCTCTCTCTCTCTCTCTCTCTCACCCGCAACACAACAGAATAGAATGGAACTGGATAAGTTGCTCAACGTTGGCCTCCTCCTCCTGGCCACTGTGGTGGTGGCGAAGCTCATCTCCGCCCTATTAATCCCCAAATCCACCAAACGCCTTCCCCCCGTCATCAAGGCCTTCCCTATCTTGGGCGGCCTCATCCGCTTCCTCAAGGGTCCCATCCCCATGATCCGACACGAGTATCAAAAACTCGGCAGCGTCTTCACCCTTAACCTCGTCAATCGGAACATCACTTTTCTCATCGGACCTGAGGTTTCCTCCCATTTCTTCAAGGCCTCTGAGTCCGATCTCAGCCAGCAAGAGGTCTACCAGTTCAATGTCCCTACTTTTGGACCCGGCGTTGTTTTCGATGTCGATTACTCCGTCAGGCAGGAGCAGTTTCGTTTCTTCACCGAGTCTCTCAGGGTTACCAAGCTCAAAGGTTATGTCCAGATGATGGTTACTGAAGCTCAGGTAACACACTTGTTTTCTTATTCCTCTTCTATTCTTGTAACATTTTTTATTTGTTATTTACTGATAAACAAACGCACATAACATGTACTAGTATGAATGCATCTGCCTTCCTTTATTCATATGCACCACATTGCCATCTTTTCTCCTCTTTCTTTTTTGCTATTTACCCCTATGTATGCTGTGCTGTGGAATCAACTCCTAATAACAATATTTTCAAGTTTGGATTTTCAATTTATGATTTTCTTTTTTGTGTTCCTACAACTATGGGTTTTTATGATTACCTCAAATTGGGGTTCTATAATACAACTCTGAAACCAGGACAGCTGATGGAAACAAAGCCACCCTTTCACCTGGAATATTCCTTATTACTATGAGAGAATATATTCAAACACGTGCTATTACTAATTTGTTGTGTTTCATAGCTCAGTGAGTGTCTTTGGTTGAGTCAAGTAGTAGGTTCAGCGCGAAAGCAATGCAATTTTTTTTTTTTTTTTTGTATTTGAATAGTCGAGTACTAACAAGTCAACTTTGTAACTTGAAAGGGATGTATCGTGTATTTACGAATAATGTTACAAGAGCAGCATCTATAATGTTGCTACTATGGATGGTGCATGCTTTACTGGAGCACTATTTTATGAGCTTGAAATTTGCTATCAGTCAAATCAGTTCTTCCCACCATAACTTTGAGTGTTAAATGAAAGACACCATTTTGACCTCCAATATATATAAAACCTGCAACCTTGGATCCCTTTTTATGCTTCTTTCAGATCCCGTCTCCCACAGATTTAGTCATAATCTTTTTCTCTGAAGCGAACCGGGAGGAAAATAAAGGAAGACAAGGACCATCCTTCCAAAAGTTGGCCGTGAGTTTTGGTGTGTGAGAGGGTGAGGGGTTTTGAAGGTTGGGGCATATGGCAGGATGATAAAAAAGGAGATTCCCTGTTGACAACTGTCCTGGAAAAAGTAGCAGTAATTTTTTGAAATGGTGTTCTAGAGTCATATTCATACTAAGCTACAGTAACTTTCTGAAGTTAAATGGTCATCGATTACCTGCATTAGCATTACTTTTGTCTTTCTTTTCCTTGTTGGAATTTTGCTGTTGTAAATTCACTTTCATTTCTTGTGCCTGATCTGTACAGGACTATTTCTCAAAATGGGGGGATAGTGGGGAGGTGGACCTAAAGTATGAACTCGAGCATCTCATTATCTTGACGGCAAGTAGATGCCTATTGGGTGAAGAAGTTCGCAACAAGCTCTTTGATGACGTGTCTGCTCTGTTCCACGACCTTGATAACGGCATGCTCCCAATCAGTGTGTTATTTCCATATCTCCCAATCCCTGCCCACCGCCGACGTGATCAAGCTCGCAAGAAGCTTGCAAATATCTTTGCAAACATCATAGCTTCCCGCAAGAAGACAGGGAAATCGGAGAATGACATGTTGCAGTCCTTTATTGAGTCCAAGTACAAAGATGGTCGCCCTACAACTGAGTCTGAGGTCACTGGCCTCCTCATTGCTGCTCTTTTTGCTGGTCAGCACACAAGTTCAATCACTTCCACTTGGACGGGAGCATACCTCCTATGCAACAAGGGGTACATGTCTGCAGTGGTGGATGAGCAAAAGAACCTAATGAGAAAGCATGGTGACAAAGTTGATCATGACATCTTGTCTGAGATGGAAGTACTGTATAGATGCATAAAGGAAGCCTTGAGACTCCACCCTCCTCTTATAATGCTTTTGCGTAGCTCACATAGTGATTTCAGTGTCAAGACTAAGGAAGGGAAAGAATATGACATTCCCAAGGGCCATATTGTTTGCACATCGCCAGCATTTGCTAATCGCCTCCCTCATATCTATAAGAATCCAGACATGTATGACCCAGACAGGTTTGCTCCTGAAAGAGATGAAGATAAGGCAGCCGGACCTTTCTCATATATATCTTTTGGTGGAGGTCGGCACGGTTGTCTAGGAGAACCATTTGCATATCTGCAGATAAAGGCAATATGGAGCCACTTGTTGAGGAATTTTGAGTTGGAATTGGTCTCACCTTTTCCAGAAATTGACTGGAACGCCATGGTTGTGGGTGTCAAAGGGAAAGTTATGGTGAGGTACAAGAGAAAAGAGCTAGCCCTCAACTAAATTTGGTCTTCTCCTAAGAGTTTGTCTAGGTACTGTTGGAACGTTTTAGTCTTGAGCATTTCCGTAGGTTTTTCTTTTCCCTGGTTCTTGTGTGCGGTGCTGATTCATTGTTTTATCCTTTTCAAATTGTTGTTGAACTAGTTTTGTTTTGTGGAATTATGGCTGTTGCACCTAAAAATTTGCATCAAAACAAAGATGCATAGTTTTCAGTTTCTCGTGGTGTGTGGCCATCTATCGGACCTAACTTGGCCTGATCATGCATGAGAGGTATTTTAAGCTTATTACTCTGTGTTCCAAGTAAGGGGTCCACGTTTATATACATTTGCATTTTCTTATAATTTGGATGCGTCAAACTCTGATTATTGGAATATCATGGCCAGTTGCCTGATTCAGTGAAAGTGAAACCCATATGTTATCTAAGATGTTGTATGGCAATAGGCTCTGACAGATGTTGCAACTCAACAATCTTTGACACAGCTAAACAGAAAGGGAATCCATCAACTACAACACAAAAGAGTAGACCAATCTAGGTTGTCAAAGTTACTATAATACCAAATATCTCATAAGAAAGATTGTCAATTTCACTCTATAAGATAAAAGCACGTGTAACACTATACTTGGTGTTCCAATGATGGTGATCATCCATTTAGCAACCCCCAGATCAGTTTGATATAATGTTTAGAAGCTCGATGTCGAACAAAAGAGTCTTATCTATCAATCCTTGGTTCCTCAGCACAAAATCCAATGCTCGTTGCCCCTGTCAAACACACTCTGGTATTAGTCAACCTCATTCAGAAACTACGCAATGCAAAGGTGTCACTAAACTTCAAGTACCGAGAAGGTTGTTGGTCTTGGACCACTTTTGTTGTAATCATTCTCAGGATATCCAAGATCTGGAGGAACAATGATCCTGCAAAATTTTCTTGTAAAAGTGAACTTTCTATGTACATTTAGAAACAAACCCAAAGGGTAATCTCACTCTACCCTAATGGAAAACATCCATGAGGTGAATCGGACCAATTGCCGAAATTGAAGTTTTACTATGAGATTTTTTTTGGTGAGATTATTGGACATATTGATGATCCATTTCATTATCATTTTGTATATGTGTGCTTGCATATGTGCATATATGTCAGATTTAATAAGGCTGGTATAGCACCTTCTGATGCCACCTAAAGCCATGCCTGAAACAGCTTCCTCAAAAGCTGGAATCACCTGAACACATATTGTAAGAGGATAGTTAGCATCATCCATGCTTAGCTTAACCCAGTTACAAGGAACTCAGAAATTTGTGGAATAATGCTATGTGCCTTACAAAATGTTAGATATAGTGCATATATAATCCAAGTGGAGCACATTCATTCTATTTACTTTACTTACAATGGGTAAAAACCTTTTTAATTTTTTGGGGGGTGGGGGACGTTTTTCAATTTGATCAATAATTTCCATCGCGAGTGATCTCAATGTCTGGCGCAAGTGTTATAACAACATTACTACACAAACATACAAATCTGAAACCAATCCATCTAAAGTCTATATATGCTCTCTATCATATATTCTCTCCTATCTTTTCGTAGATATCCAACGTTTCTTAGATCATGCCATTCAATATGAATACAAACATAAAGACTTAATACGACCATATTCAAGAGAACGGAAGTATTTGCTAAATTTGCCCGACTCTGAAGAAGACATCATCTGATGCAAAAAGCTTAAATGTGAAAGAGCTGGTTACCTCATGGGAACCTAGCCTGAATCTGTAGAAGGACTTGTCATCCCCCTGCAGATGGCACAAAAAGTAAGTTTGTTACAAGAATAGAATGATGACCTTTAAATTATGAGCAGGCAAAATCACCTCGAAGGAACCACCCTTGGTCTTGTTTCGAGCTTCAAATATCCGGCCATAATATCCAATTGTATAACCATCCCAATCAACCTAATGCAATGAAACATCAGGAAGTTCATATTTACCCATTATTGAACAACTGGAAGTATAATAACTGCTGTAGCTCTAGAGGCCCTAGTATTCCCTCTTCATGCTCTTAAACTCTTTTGAGTTTCACTCTCTCTCGAGCAGCCTAGCATTTATTGCTTTTTCTTCCTTCTCAAGTATTCAGACCTTCTCCCTATATATTCCCTCTCAAGTGATCAGTAGCATGCAACGGCAAGCTCTTAATCCAAAAATAAGCATACGGTAGCCTCTAGTATACCCAGCCAAGACCTTAAGGCCTACTATGGAAATTTATGAAACTTCACATTCTAGTCAAAAGCATGAAAAGAATAACCCAAGTTATCTTAATGAAGTGTTTATGAGGGGAAGAAAGAGAGACAAATATTGGTCGGCTTACCACAACAATCTCTCCCGTCTTTGGTATGGGGCCACTTCCTAATCGTAAGTCCTGCATTCTTTTTGAATATGGATTAAAGTCCGATATGGTTAGACGTTAGAGGATGTGCAATGTAGATACATATGAAAGTTTCAGAAATAAGAATCCACAGTGGACCTTATATTGAAGTCCTGAACTCGTCTCTGTGTAATCGGGATACCGCATCTTTGTCTTGCCGTAATCCTTCCCCTTTAATGCTGGCACTGCAAGCCCAAGAGCAACAAAATTATTAGCCCTCATAATTTATTTAGATGAACTCCTTAATCAGACAGTGCTCGCTTAGAAATGGGCTTCCAGCAGTATAATATTTCAGTGCAAGGAGACAGATTACAGATTGAGAAGAGTGAGAGGGACATGTGAAGAGACCAGACCAGTTCTAAACCATAAAACACATCCCAGTACCAATTTAGGAGGACTTGCCCATCAGCTCATAAAATAGCATATTGATTGACTATACTAAATAAAAGACAAAAAACTTATAATGCTTTAAAATTGAACAATTCATAAAAAACAGGTGACTACTATGTTCCCACATTGCCCATGCTTCAAGAATAAAGGTTGAAGAAAGTTATGAGTTTGAGTTGATTGTAAATGTATCACATTAATCCAAATAGCCCAATGCTTCAAGAGTAAAGTCTGACAAAAATCATACAAATGAAAAAATGTGCAAAAACAGTGAAGAAGGAAGTGATAAAGATCCTACATGATCTTTTCCTTATTACTCTCTTATTATATGTATTAACTAGGAGCAATAATATTTTTGGAGCTTTTCCAATCACTTTCTCTATATGACATACAAAGCGTGATCCAAATTATTATTTTTCCTTAGACATGGTCTCGTCTGACCATTCTTTACCCGGACCTGTTGAACCGGCAACTGTACCCACAACTGCCGACACACCCCTTCTCGCCTCCCTTTCCAACCCTAACCTAATCCGATATTATTCAGATGTCGATGTCAATGGTGTCGAACCTTCGGTCACTTTTTAACCCAATGCTCTAGCTTCCGCCAACAAATTCCTCAAGCTTCTTTCCCCTCCCCTACCAATGCCTATACCAATTTTCCTCGCAAAAATCCACGCCAAAACAACTCTTCCAACGCATGTGCCTATACCGCCACCTCTACCACCACGCCTTCCCCTAGCTGGGTGTTTGATAGTGGTGCTACGCACCATGTGACCAATGATCTCAACAACCTAACTCGTCACTCCCCATATGAAGGCACCGAGGAATTGCTAATTGGAGATCGCTCCGGTCTCCCTATATCTCACACTAGTTCTACATCTCTTATTACCTCATCTTTCTACTTTCACTGTTAATCATGTCCTATATGTTCCATCTGTCATACGTAACATCATCTCTATTTCTAAATTTTGTTTTGATAACTCCTCGATCATCTTCTCACACAATTCTTTTATTATAAAGGATCTAAGCACATACAAAATCCTTCTTCATGGAACTTCTAAATCAGGCATCTATGAATGGCATCCCACTCCTCCTGTCATTCACTCCATCTCTTTATCAAACATCTCAACCTGGCATCATAGATTGGGACACCCATTGTATCCTAATTTACGTCAAATTAGTAACTCTTTTGATTTAAACAACCCTAATTGTTCTTCCTTCCAATGCAATTCCTGTGACTGTAACAAAAGACATAAGTTGTCGTTTTATGAGAGCACTATTTCTTCCTCTGACCCTTTTGATATTTTATACAGTGATGTGTGGACATCTCCTCTTCATTCTTTTTATGGCCATAAGTATTACATCATATTTGTGGATCATTATTCTAAGTATGTTTGGCTTTATCCTATAAAAAACAAAAATGATGCCACCACTATTTTCTCCAATTTCAAACATCTTGTGGAAAAATACAATAAAATGGAGGTAAGTATCTTGGTTTACGAACCACTCTTGCCTCTCATGGAATAAATCACCTCACTACCCCACCTCACAGTCCAGAACATAATGGTTATTCTGAGCGTCGCCACCGGCACATTGTGGAAACTGGGCTCTCTCTTGTCACTGCAAGCTACCTTATAAACCGAATGCCGACCCCTACCCTTAACCATAAATCCCCTTACTATGCCCTTCTTGGCCAAATACCCAACTATCTCAAACTTCGAAGCTTTGGTTACTTATGTTATCCTTAGCTCCGCCCGTACACCACCAACAAATTAGAACCTCGCTCCACCTCGTACGTCATTGTTGGCTACTCTCCCACACAAAGTGCCTATTGTTATCTTGATCCTTCCACCTACAAACATGTCAAATTCGTTGTAGACCAATACCCATTCTTTAACTTAAACCCAGCTGTACCCCTACTTGTCACCCCAACTGTGCGCTGTACCCCCACTTGTCACCCCGTCTAGGAAATCCATGATTTGAGATTATCTCATAACCTTCTTTTTCTTATTTCCTTCTCACCCCATCTGTGCCCACAGCCAACACATGGTGCACTCTTTATGTCCCTGTCCTTACATATGTCCCCCCCCCCAGCTATTCCTACAATTGTACGCCCAACTGCACCCACATCATCTCCTCCACCAAATGTACCTACAACTGTCCCTACCGACCCCACCACACCAAATACACCCACTTATACTACATCCTCCTCTTCCTCTAACTCATCATCACCCTGTCCTACTACTATTCCAGACTCCTCTTCAGATGACTCCCAACCTCTTCATCCGAATCGGCCCAACATCATCTCCTCCAGCAAATTACCCACAACTGTACCTACCGATCCCTCCACACCAAATACTCCCACTTCTACTACATCCTCCTCTTCCTCTAACTCATCATCACCTTGTCCTGCTACTATTCCAGACTCCTCTTCAGATGACTCCCCACCTCTTCCTCCAAATCGGCCCAACACCCGTATTAAAAACAACATTCGAAAACCCATTCAAAAGCTCAACCTAAATGTTTCACTCTCCGATTCCATGACCGACCCTTCCACTGCTGCCTAGGCACTTAAAATCCCCGCCTGGCATGATGCAATGCAGTCCGAATACGATGCCTTCTTCGTAATCGGACTTGGGATCTTGTTCCCCCTTATACATCACAAAATTTAATTGGGTGTAAGTGGATCTATCGTACCAATTTCATCCCTATGGTTCTGTTGATCGTCACAAAGCTCGTCTCGTACCAAAGGTTTTGATCAATGTCCTGGCCTTAACTACTCCAAAACCTCCAGTCTTGTATGTAGTTAAGCCGGTCACAATTCGTACCATTTTCTCTCTTGCCACAACTAATAATTGGTCCCTCCGTCAAGTTGACATTAATAATGCCTTTCTACATGGCATTCTTCAAGAAGATGTGTTCATGGCTCAACCCCCTGGCTTTGCCAGTCAAACTCACCCATCACATGTGTGCAAACTTCGCCAAGCCATTTATGGACTCAAACAAGCTCCTCGTGCCTGGTACACTGAACTTAAGAATTATCTTCTCATTCTTGAGTTCACTAATTGTGTCTCTAACTCGTCCCTTTTTATTCTTCGTCACACCCAAGGTCTCATCTATCTTCTTGTCTATGTGGATGGTATTATTATCACTGGGTCGAATGCTTCCTTCTTAGACACCTCCATCTCCACCTTTTCTAAGCGTTTCTTGCTTAAAGATCTCGGTTCTCTCTCCTACTTTCTTGGAGTTGAAGTTCTTCCCACCAATGTGGCCTTTTTTTAGCCAACACAACTACATCTAAGACCTCCTTAGCCGAGCTAACATGACAAATTCCAACCACGTTCCCACACTGATGGTCCCTCATCCAACCCTCACCACAACCAGTGTTACTCCCCTAGCCAACCCCACTGAGTATCGTGCCTTGGTGGGCACTCTTCAATACCTATCCTTGACTCGGTTTGATCTCTCTTTTGCAGTTAACAGGCTCTCCCAATATATGCATTGTCCCACTAACATCCATTGGTCAACATTTAAACGTGTGCTTCGCTATCTTGTTGGCACAGGCACACATGGTCTTCTAATTAGAAGCGATTCTCCACTCACTCTCCATGCATTTACTGATGCGAATTGTGTAGGAGATCGGGATGATTATATATATACTACCAGATATGTAGTGTATCTTGGCAGGAATCCGCTTTCTTGGAGCTCACGCAAGCAACGCACCTTAGATCGCTCATCGACTGAGGCAGAGTATCGTGCCGTCGCATCCACTACAACCGAAGTCTAATGGCTACAGAATCTATTGTCCGAGCTTAATGTTCATCTTCCACAGACCAATTATATATTGTGACAATATGGGTGCTACTTATGTTGCAGCAAATCCAAAGTTTCACTCTAGAATGAAACATTTGAGTCTTGACTATCACTTTGTCCGTGAGCATGTTCAAAATCAGAATAGGGGGAGATTGTTGGGTATGCTTATTATAAACCACTCCTATTACCTAGATTTGATTGATCCCATAACCTTATTTTACTCTTTGTGGACTTTAGGATATATTGTAAGAAGTACTTGTACTTCATTTAGAATAGTCCACTTTCTAGTTTGATAGGCTTAGCAGATTAGGACCCTAAATTTTTCTAAGTTTGGAGATATGTGGCAAGTACTCAACCTACCGCATGAAGACATCTACCGCATGCTCTATGCTTGCCGCAGATAACCTTGCCGCATGGTTCCATCCTACCGCAAGTTAACTCTATCGCATGGAACCATGGTTGAAGAAACTCAAGTTTGTTCAAACTTAACCATGGTCACACTTGTGTCCAATACCTTGGTTAGTTTAGAACGTTGCAAATTCAAATTTCAAATTTGAATACAACTGTCATCATAGTACAGTTGGACCACCATGACTCTGCAACAAAAGGACAACTCAGACTGAGCTCCAATTAGAATTCAACAGTTCATTGTCCTCCAAACTTGCCTTCCAAGAATTCAAACGGCTAGTTTCTCCTTCAAGGCTATAAATAGTCCTTGTGTTCTTCATTGAAAATACAGCTGAGATTCTAAGAGAGAAATTGCTGTTGAAATTCTTAGTGATTGAAGATCATATTCAAGATTTCCAGAATCCTTCGAATCTTCAAGCACTCAACCTTCAAGTCTTCACTAAATCTCCAGCAACATTCAAGATCATATCTCAAGCCTCTCACACAAGTTTCATTAGGCTCTAAAATCATATAGATTCAAAAGAGCTTTTGATTCTTACACACACACTCACCCCGATTGATCAATCACATAGATTGAATCATTAAGGATACACTGGTCTAAGTCTAGGATTTAAACTTCATAGAAATAGGTGTTGATTCAATACTTCATCTCTGTAATCTGTACTCAAGAATCAATATATACCTAATTCAAAATCCAAGACTGACCATCTTGGTAAAGGACGTACATCTTTTAACAGATCGAACCTTTCCAAATCATTGTGTTCTTTACTTACTGCACTTTACCTTTCTGCAAATTTACTTTAAGTCTTGTTCATCTTGTTCCTATTGTTCTTCACTTGTTCATATTAATCTTGTTTGTCTTTTAGTGTTTGATCTTTCAGATTTAAGAACAATTGTGAATTGTGTTTGTTTGTCTACCTCATTGCCTAAGTTAAAATCTGACTAACTTATCATTTGCCAAAAATCTCTAAGACACAAGTTTTCAATCTTTCAACCTACCTCACTTTAACCTACCGCACTCCTACCTACCGCATATACATCTACCGCACTACCTACCGCAAAACCAACCTACCGCATTGAACTCATCAAAACCAACTCTCAACTTGTTTCAACGAAAACTTCCGCTGTGAATTTTATACTTGACCGCGTGGTTTTTATCTACCGTACAATTCAAGTGTAAGCATAAAGGTTGAATTTTGAAAAAGGGTTGAAATTTTAAATAGGCTATTTACCCCCCCTCTAGCCTCTTTTCATACCCTTGTTGTGTCTCTGGGACCAACAGTGGGATAAAGGTAGTTGAGGGATTCTATGTTTTCATTAAACCAACGGAAGAGGAAAAAAGAAAAATCAATTGTTACCTAAAATCATTGCTAAAAGTTTTAGTGTAGTAACGTCGAAAAAAATGTAAATATTATTTTGGAACGGAGGGGGTAGTTGTTAGTGTTTCTTGTCTCTTATTTGTAATCACTACTCTTTCTCCTTTTTCTACTAGGGATGGCCTCCTTTTTCTATATTCCTTTTGTTTTCCATTTTTGATTATCTGCATGCCAGAGGCAAAATTGATTTTAATAAGAACATAACTGTTTTTGGATCATTCTATATAGCTTTCTTCAGCTGACTAGGTCCTCAGGGTCACGGCCACTACACATTTGCCTTCTAGGTAGTATCTCCATTAGCTGTATGTCCGTTGAGGGCCAGATCATGAATCTTAAATCGAATGAGATTTGTTTGGAGAAGACATAAAAAACTTGCAATCTGGACTTTCGCAGATGAGTTTTAACAAAAAACTATCATGTAGTTACTTGATTTATTTGTTTTACTTCAGTCATGCTTATACATGCCGTGGCAGTGGCGAAACAAGACCCCTCTGAAATTTTCTTTTCAGGGGGGTCAATATAGTAAAATCGAAAATTGTAAAAGGTAAATTTGTAAAAATTACAGAAGTCAGGGGGGTCGAAGTACGCTCCTCAAAGGGCCTAGATCCGTCACTTCCGTGGAGAGTAAAATAATAATTCATAGCGAGACTCTTACTTGTTTGTAGGAGTCATGCTTATTAGTGCTAATTTTTTGTTTAATGATTTTTATTGATCATCTATTTTTTGCATTTAATAGTTTTTGTGGCATCTATTATTGGTGTTGTATGCTCTAGGCACGTTATGAGAACGATTAATGTTATCTATTGATTATATTTTAATAAAGATATTGAATGTTTAATTCTTATATCCTTTGCATGTTTATTATAATAATCTCCGTCCCTGATAATTATGATTAATTGTTAGTATAAGTTTAATAGATAATCCTATGATGATTATGGTGTATGGGATACAATTAAACTTATGGTATTTGTTGGAGAACAAATACTGTACTGACCCCTATGAAATTTATGTCATGGTAACAATGTCATAATTAAGTCTCATATAGTTATATCACTTGAATCTTTAAGACCTGAGATTATTACAGTCTTCCACTTGATGAACATTGCGTTTGACATATTCAAACGTTACCCCTAACCGGGTAGCTATAAAGAATATGATTGGCGTAATCGGAATCATGTAGGGAAGAGTAATAAGTCAAGATGAGATTTGTTCCTCGTCAAGAGAGATGTCAAGCTTTGACCACTTGATGAATGGTATTGATGAAATGCATGACCGTGCTCAAATAAGATTTGTTGTATCAATACATTCGGGATCGAGAAATCATTGAACTATGTAAGTTGACCATTGACCATGGCTTACGTTCAATAGACATCGTGAACAAAGAGATTGTCATATGTTCTATAAAGGATGCGAACTTATATATAGTTATACTAATTGGGTAGGTTTGACGGTTTGGTAGAACCTAGTCATATCTTATGGGTTTACACCCATTGCCAACTTAGTATTATCCTAAAGGGTCACACACATTAGAACGAATCTTAAAAGGACTTAATTGGAATTATGGGTTGAAGGGCCTTAAAGGAATATTTAGAAATTAGAGGAGAAAACTGGAAAAGGGAGAGGTCCGGTCGGACCACCCAAAGGACTCGGGCGGACCTTGAGGGATCCGGCCGTGTAACGACCCCAAAAACCCGTCCCTATTTATTTTATATTTTTGGGTATTTTTATTTGACTTATGTGTGTATTTTATGTGTTGCATCATATTTTATGACTTGCACATCTTACTTGATTAAATGTGCTATTTACTTAGTTAGTAGTAATAATGGTTAAAGGAGTTAAATGATTAAGTTGAAACTTTAGGGTCCTTGTTGAAAATATAAGTTTAGGGGTTAAAGTGTTAAAAACAAAAGTTGGGTGACCAAAGTTGAAAAGTGGGTAAAAATCTCTTTATAACTTATCCTTCTTCCCCTTTCTCTGTGCTCATTATGCTGGAGAACTTTTCCTCGTTCTTTCCTAAGGTAGGAGAAAAAGGTAAGTTCAACCTATTTCGATTTAATTCTTTTTATTTACTTATCCGTTTTAAAATCTAATTATAAAATGATCAGGGCGTTGAGTAGGTCATTTCTACCCGAACAAAACATATTTCTGCGATACTTTTTCCAGAAATAGGTAAGTTACTAATTCCCTTTTAAATATTAAAATGGTCATATATGTTATACTTGATACTTGTACTTGTTAATTTTGTGATTTGAATGATATTTGTGATACTTGTAATTTTGGGACAAAGGGAGTATTTGGTATGTTGGTTTCGTTGGGATCAAAGTGGTGTTAAAGTTGTTTTGAGACTGATTTTGTAGCCTTAATAAAGTTATAAGTGTTAATGGGTAGTACTTTTGGGACAGTGAAACGAAGGGAGTAAAATTAGCAAAATTTGGGCCTGTCAAGTTTTTGGGCGACCGCCCAGAAAGGGGTTGGGCGACCTCCCATGCTATCTAAAAGGTTTGGTCTGGAACAGGGTATTTTGGGCGACCGCCCAGTCTGGTATGGGCGACCGCCCATAAGTGCTGAAATGTTGAGTTGTTCCAATCCAAGTGATTTAGAGTTCAATCTTGGTCTAGGTCTTAGGTGATATCCTAGAGTACCTAGAGGGTTGTTGTGGAACACTCTAGTGTTTGAAATCAGTTCCTTTGTGAACATATGTGTTGTGGAATTTGACTGAATGTTAATTGGATATAGTTTAACATCCTTTGATGTGGTTTGGATTGGTTCATCTTTGTGATGTGTTTGGCTGGGTTCCCTACTTTGGAATCATTGCCCCGATTGTTGTTTAAGCAAGTATTTATTACAGTGCTTTGTTTGAAAGCCCAGTTGGTTTTGTGTAATCGAGTGGAGGTGGAAAGGATTATAGTGGCACACAGTCAAGTTCACTATAAG
The DNA here is from genome assembly GCA_026119855.1 of Campanula takesimana. NCBI lineage: Eukaryota > Viridiplantae > Streptophyta > Magnoliopsida > Asterales > Campanulaceae > Campanula > Campanula takesimana. Next base: position 21,951 of record JAOWBW010000710.1, read on the forward strand.
GCTTTTCCACTGGACCTTTTGTGTAATCGAGTGGAGGTGGAAGGATTATAGTGGCACACAACCAAGTTCACTATAAGGCTTTTCCACTGGACCTATTTTCCCCAGTCCAGATTGGCCTTGGATGGGACGAGTTAGCTCCCTCGAGTGAGCATTTGGGTTATGACTTTGTGTCATATTTCCCCGTTGTTACTTTGGTTCTTATGGTTATGGTTTGGTTTTCGGGATCCCGGCTTCAGCTCTTTGATGCTGCTCAGTTGATACCTCTCAGATGGTTATATGTTTGATTCGAGAACCTTGGCTAATGTTCTTTCGGTAAACCTTGACTAAGTATCCACTTATGAGTGTTTATTTCCGCTTTATGTGTGGTATGATGAGTTGGTCGTTATTTCTAACCGGTATGAGACGGTTGGCGATAGAGAGCCTCTCATGTTATGTGCTTACTTGCTACATGATTGTTTATTGGTATTGATCTTTATGATTATCATATCAGCATGTAATGTAGTTGCATTTTAGTAGCTTACTGAGATTCATTCTCACCCCTTATTTGTTTACTGTTTTAGATAAAAGCGGGTCCAGGGGATAGGACACTTTGGCACGGGAGGACGTTGGAGTGGTAAGAGTTGGGACTTGTTTTGTTAAGGTTACATTATGTAAATGTAAAACCTTTTGGGTAGAGTTTCCGTGACTTCATCATTTTGTAACACCATTATTTTGGATAATGTTGGTGTATGTACATTTGTATAAAAGTTTGTAAGCCTTCGGGCTAAGTACTTTCGTTTGTGAAAGAGTTTGTTTAAAAGTTAAATGAAGTCTTTGAACTTCGAGTGTGGATTTTGTTAAACTTTATGAAAGTACATTTCGAAAAAATTTCAAAAGTGTTTTATAACGTCTTCCACTCGTGTCCCGAGCGTGGGGCCAAGTAGGACCACGGGTCTGGGGCGCGACAGGCCGGACCAGGATCTATACCCGGTCGGACCTTTAGTCCTGTTTTGACTGGGATTTTCCTAATACGTTTCTTGCGGGTTTAATCACTTGTTACCTCTTTGGAATAAGTTTAACAAGTATATAAACAACCTTTAAACAGCCTAATCAGTTCTAAGCATTGTGAGAGGTTTTCAAAGAGTTTGAGAAGTTTATTCTTGTTCTAAGATCAGAAAGTGAAGAACAAAAATCACATATTAATTCCATATATTCTATTGTGAAAGTGTGTTTCACATATTGGTCTAGCAACCAAGATCAAGAGCTTCTTGATATTCGTTTGTGGTGTGGATACCGTTAGAGGGTGAAGCTTATCATCTTCAAGTTCGTGATCTTGTTCGTGATTGTGTTCGTGATCAAGTTTTGAAAAGCACCATCGAATTCAAGGTTGTTGATCAAACGCTTCAAGGGTTAGTATTCTAGTATTCATTGTAGATGTATTTGACTTAATCATATGAATGAGTCTATAGACTTTGGGTTTCATAAATTTTAAATGCTATATTCCGCTGCGCATGTTACTACGAAACCCAACATCTATGGCTTGTCTATTAATGTGTTTTTGTCATGTAGGTGTATGTAAAAAATTTAAGTTACAAAGTTTGACATTCTTCTCGCCGGATCTTAAATTTAGCTGTTGTTAAAATCAATGGAAATTGAAAAGCTACATTTGTCTCAGCAAATCAGCCATCAGGGAAAGAATTTACTATTTGTTTCAAGAAATCCTCAATCAACGAACGGCTCTATTCTTCAATCGTCATATTGACCAGACAATCATATCTTATTTCTATGGAGCGGCAAAGGTTTGCTTTTAATAACGTGAAGAGTTAAGGATAATGCTAAAGTATTATCTCTAATCTCTTGTTTGTTTTGGTTCCAGATTTCCCAACTAAATCTGACTTTCAGATTTAGTTTAACAAGTTTAAAGAGATTAGTGAAAAAATTGATAGAAAAATATATAAAAAGAGTTTTTCCCAAAATAGAAATTTATTTTGAGAAAAAAACTTCTTGAAAATTGATTCATATTTAAGAAGAAATGGAGTAATAACATACTTCAAACCGTCTCAAACTGATCCTAAAAGTGAATTTTCAAAATTATTAAGTACTTCCATCCGCCTAAGGAGAAAGTCTTTGCGGCCGAAGTCCGCAAGTTCCAAAGGGATCAATCTTCTACACTGATGTATTGTACTCTCTTGACTAGGTCATCATCCGAAATGCGAAATCCTTTCTAAATGAGAGAAAGAGGGAAGGCGCGCTACAACTAGCACAAGAGCCAGTTTCTAAAGGTAAGCTAGCTAGGCTAGCGCTCTGATAGGGATCGCTTCTTCATGTTCCACCCAACCTATCGCTCGCTTTAGCTCATCAACTAGTGGAAAATGCATTCCTGCGTGCTCCTTTTGTTTTTTCCCCAACTGTTGTCGTGACGCTTTGGTTACGAAGGTTAGCGGGTTTATGGATGGATTTCGTAATCGAAAGTCCCTCAAACTCAATCAATATCAGCAGCATGTTGTGACCGGTTAGCCTTGGTTGATTTTGTCAGAAAATAAAGTAGGTTTCGGGGGTTCATTGATTAGTACACCTCTGGTGATGGTAAGGTCGGGACCGTGGTTGTCCGTCTCTGGTTTGCCGGCCTATCTTCTTTTTGAGATTGACCAACCAGCTCGGTTGATTCAAAAAATTTAAGTATATGAATACTCATGCTATGTTTTGTTTATACACTTTTAAGCTTAACTTTATAAACGAGAAGAACTTTTTAAACAATGAAAATGACAAACGAGAAAATTATTTTGAAACGGAGGGAGTAATTTTTTTGGATGTATGAAATAAATTTATTATTTTATTAGACTCTTTTATTATTTTGTTTTGTAAATATAATTAATAAAAGGGTTAATTGCAGTTTAGGGCCTGAACTCAGCATAGTGTTCCCCAAGGAGGGCTCCAACAAATTATTCCTGCAGACTAGGGCTCAATACGTCTTTTTTTTCATCAATCTAGAGCTTTTTGACGGAAATCGTTAGAAATCCTGTTAAGTGGTCATGTGCTTTGCACGTGATGTACGGATTCGTTAGTTTGAGGTAGACGTTAACTTTTAAGGGATTTAGGGTAAATATTCAAATTTAATTAAATAAATATTTATTATTATTATTATTATTATTATTTTTTTTTAAAAAAATGAATATTTTTTTAAGCAAATATGAATGAAATTAATAACTAAAGTTTAATTATTTTCATATGTTTTTCTTTATTCTTATATCAATTAATTTTACATACAATTTTCACACACACACAAACAAATTAAAATTTCATATTAATATTACTTTGAAGAAATTTAATTGCAAAGTACAAACATATAAAAACCAATAATATACTTATATATATATATATATATATACATATATTCATTTATATATATATATATATACACATATAAAAACCAATAATATACTTAAGTTTTTAATATATTAAAAACTTAAGATATTAAATATGTATGTCAATATATATTAATAGATTATTACCTTCTTCCAAAAAAAATTAAAAAAAAATTACCTTGTTCATTTTTATATTGATGGTATAATGTTAAAAAAAATAACTGATTTAAAAAAAAAAAAAGAAAAGAAAAGAACAAAAGGAAAACCATATTGGCCCTATTCCAGCAAACACACCATTGTCTCTAATCTTCTTCCTAAACTATGGGATGCCCTAACCCATCAAACCCATTACACCTCTACCCAGCAAAATCAAGAAATTCAAGTTACTCTCCAAGCCAATTCGCAAAACCAAAAGACGAACCTATTTCCACTCTCTGTTCATCATCAATTGAAGCAATGAAACCTTGATTTCAACCCATTACATCCGTCAACTTCCACCCAACAAAATATGCAAATTCAAGTTTCAAGCCAATTTACAATGGGCAAAGTGCCAGAGGAAATTGAGAAGGGAGGGAAGGGGCGGCGGAGGGTGGCGACGTGGAAGGGAAAGGGAAGTAGAAGTGGGGTGGAGGTGGAGGGTGAGAGAATAGAGAGAGAGAGAGAGAGAAACTAAAGCCGACGGTGGAGACTTTTTGGTGGGTGGTCGATGTGACGATGGTGGAGGGGTCGGCCACGATGGTGTCGGCCATGGATGTCGAGCAGATGGAAAGTGAAGTGGGGATGGGAAGAGTTGAAGAGATGGACAGAGAGAAAAGGGTTTTATCTGGGTTTGATTTGGGGGTAGGGGAATGGGGTTGGGTGTAACATTTTAGATATAGATTGGTTGTTAATTTTGCCTATGATTTTTAACTATTTCCGTCAAAGAGCCCTGGATTGATAAAAAAAGACGTATTGAGCCCTCGTCTGCAGAAATAATTTGTTGGAGCCCACCTTGGGGAACACTATGCTGAGTTCAGCCCCCTAAACTGCAATTAACCCTTAATAAAATACTGACAATGATAATTTTTATATTTAAAGGTGGATAATGTAATATTCTACAAAGAATAACTTCGTATGAAACAAATTTGGGGTTAATAACTTTTTTAGATTACTTTTTCACCTTTTTGCTATTTTATATATATATATATATATATGCGGTAGATTAAAATATTAGCTTCAATTTAAACAAATAATCATATTAATCGGATTTTTGTAGCTCTTAAAACATCTTAAAACGTCCATTAAAACGTCATGTGTTAGTCACATGACATAAAATTTGTTAGAAATCTAACGCCTAGTTAGTTTTGTAGTTGGATTGCAACAAAAAGACAAAGTGGATATACCAATTAGCGAAATTGAAAAGACAGCATCAACATTGTAAATTTTGAGAAATGTTAGGAACCAAATTGCAATTAACCCATCCGTTAATATTTGATTTAATTCACTATTATTAATCTCAAACAATTGTTTGTAGTCACATTGTAATTATTGTGATTACAAACAATTGTTTAATGATCTTGTTATTGTTCTTTTGTAACTTTGTAGTTTTTTTTAATAAATGTTGTTTCGATTTTATTGTTTGATTTTCTCTCCACATGTGAGAGCTTTTGATTTCCCTACTATGTTGGGGGCCGTTGTTTTCTCTCCTATGTTGAGGGCCTTTGTTTTCCCTTCATTGTTGAGGGCTTTGGGTATTACTTTTGTGTTGGCCATTCTCAATCTACCATACGACGAGGATGATACAATTGGTTATCGATTTGGTTGCTTCATCTTTGAACAAGAACGCTTCAGATTTATGTTTGGAATGAAGGTCTTCAACTAATCTTTCAATCAATTTCGGGCTTAAGCGGAAGCATATGTTATCCATTTTGAAGTCTCGCAAGAGTGTGTTCATGAAGACAACCAACAATGAAGTTAGATTAGGTTGCCTTCTTCAAACATACCGAGTTGTGGTTCATACTCATATTCATCTCTCGGTACGTTTAGTTGATCGTAGAGCCAATGCTTTGGCCGATTGTATTTATTGGGCTTCTTTTACGCTTGTAATGTTTGTAAGTCCCACTATTTGAGTTGAGCATCCGGTGTTTGTGGATAGCCCTACATGTTTATTGCAATTGCTAATCAATAAAATCTGTTTGTTTGCTTAAAAAAAAGTTTAGGTGTCTATTGGAAATGCTCTCATATACATAGTGTATCTATTACTCCCTCCGTTCCGGACTAAGGTTCTTAGTTTGACTTTACACGGTGGTTAAGAAAAAGTAAATATTGTGAGTATGAAAAAGTAAGTAAGAAAAAGTATGAGAGATAAAGTGGGTAGGTAGTTTTTGTTGTGAGAATGATAAATTGGTCTCATGGTTTATTTTAGGTAATAAAGCAACTAAGAACCTTAATCTGAGACAAACCAAAAAGGAAAATAAGAACCTTATTCTGGGAAAGAGGGAGTAGTTCTGTAAGGAAAAACGGAGGTTGTAAACTCCCGTTGAATTAGGATCAGACGGTCAGGAGGCGCTGAAACACGTCACTCCATTTCTGCAACTTAGGCTGTTATACGAACCGAGCTGGCTCGAGCTCGGCTCGTGAAAGCTCGAGCTCGAGGTGTAGCTCGAGTCGAGCTCGAACCGATTGTCAAGCTCATTTTTGTTATCGAGCCGACCGTGTTCGGCTCGTTAAAAGCTCGAGTTCGGCTCGATAAGCTCATTAAAATTAAAAATTTGTTTTCAAACGGCTAGAACTCGGCTCAATAAGCTCAAATTCGGCTCGATAAGCTTGTTAAAACCATATTTTTCTTTAAAAAATGTCTAAGCTCGAGCTCGACTCGAGTTCGATATCGACTCGAGTTGTTTGCGAGCAGCTCGCGAGCTCGAACAAGCTAGTGGGCTCGAGCTCGAGCTCCACACCCCAAAGCTCGACTCGGCTGGTTTTAAATTTACAGCTGTACAACACCCCCCCCCCCCCCCCCCCCCCCCCCCCCCCCCCCCCCCTCCTCTCAGATCACCACCGTTACAGCTTAACCAGGTTATACATAGATCCGACAGCTCTACACTTTGGGGGTCTTTCTCTAATCCTTCCGGCGAAAATGTTGCCGTCGGAGCTTCAACCTCGCACTTACCGATCGTACATCTCAGCATCCATGAGCGCTCCGAGCTTTCTCACCACATTCGCCGGCGGCTACTCTCCCGAACGAAACCCTACCCCTAGTTCCTCTTTCTACGGTAACGGCAGTAGCTCATCCTCTAGATCTCTGAAGAATTCTCGTTTTTCTCCCTCGGCTTTCGTACACAACGCTAGGATCGCCGTCGCACTCGTGCCCTGCGCCGCCTTCCTCCTAGACCTCGGCGGCAGTCCCGTGGTAACGGCCCTTACCCTGGGTCTCATGATAGCCTATATCCTCGACTCCCTAAACTTGAAGTCGGGCTCCTTCTTCGGCGTATGGTTCTCCCTCCTCTCGGCCCAGATCGTTTTCTTCTTCAGCTCTCCCCTGTTCGGTACCTTCTCCTTCCCTTTAGCTGCATTAGCGTCATCCGTGTGCCCCCTAGCCAATTTCCTGATTGGCGTCTGGGCGTCCCTTCAGTTCAAGTGGATTCAAATTGAGAACCCTACCATCGTCCTTGCCCTCGAACGCCTTCTGTTCGCTTCTCTTCCTTCAATTGCTTCCATTATTTTCAGCTGGGCAACCATCTCCGCCATCGGTACGAATAATGCGTCTTACTACTACATGGCCTTTAATTGTGTTTTTATTGGCTCTTTTCCATTCCTCGCATTTCTTACTTTAATATGAAGCAAGAGGTTAGCTACCATGGAGGCGAGATTCCCGACGACAATCTCATCCTTGGCCAATTTGAGAGTTGCCTGCACACACTCTATCTCTTGTTCTTTCCTCTCCTATTTCATATTGCTTCTCACTATCCTGTTATATTTTCATCCTCATCTTCGGTTTGTGATTTATTCCTTCTTTTCTTCATTCCTTTCTTGTTTCAACTCTACTCTTCTACAAGGGGTTCCCTGTGGTGGGTCACCAAAAATGAGCGCCAGATTCATAGTATTCGTATTGTGAATGGCGCTATTTCGTTGGTCATTGTTGTTGTATGTTTGGAGGTTAGAGTAGTTTTCCATTCATTTGGCCGATATATTCAAGTTCCCTCCTCACTTAATTATCTGCTCGTTACTGCTACAATGCTCGGAGGGACTGCTGCTGCCTGTGCATACGCCCTTGGTATGATTGTTGACTCTTTCAGCTCTTTGGCCTTCACTGCTTTAGCTGTCTTAGTCAGTGCTGCTGGTGCCGTTGTTGTGGGATTTCCTTTACTGGTATGCATTTCACCACCTCTTTTTTTTTTTCCTTCAAAATCTATTCCTTTTGTATCATTGTTTTTTCATGCCTGATTGTATGTTGTTCTGCATTCTTTATATCTTGCTAGTAATGGTTTCCTTGATTCAACTGCTCATGCACATGTATTACTAAGTGCTTTTGCTGTGATACAATCTTTTGCGACTATACAGATACTAAAACCATGACAAATTTAGGTGCAAACTAATGAAACTGTAGGCTACAAAATGAACTCAACGACTTCCAAATAAAAGTGCTCGAGTCTAGAGGCATAGGGCTTGTAGAGTGGGAGAAGGAGCTAGTGATGTCACCTTAACTTTATTACATGAAGTATTTTGGTACTTTTTAAACTGAGGTTATTATGAGTACATTGTTATCTCGTACATGTATCGGTGCTTCATATCCAATAGATGAAATGATGTTACGGTATACCACTTTGTTTCTTCATTTCATAGTAGCTGAAATAAAAATTAACGTAAGAAGTTTGGGACCCTATTCTCTTTTTATAGGATCATTAGGACTTACAAGCAAGTTTCAGTTTCAACGCGATGGATTGCATGCTGACATCTTTCCTCCCACGACACTTGCTAGTTCTTGGAAACTGTCTTCAATTTTTTTCGGTCTCATATTCGTTCGCTTACAGGAAATGAGAAGTTGATTCGTTTTGTAAAGATCATGAACCTGGTCCTTTTTTTTTTTTTTTTTTTTTTTTTTTTTTGTCCAGGTCTCTTTAGACCTTCTACTTGTAATGTTCTAATCTCTAGATTTTTTTATTTAGGATCCACCTATCTCTTGCTAGAATTCTAAATGATCATGAAACGGATGAAATAGTACTTGTGGTCAATATCCTTTCAACTCATAGACCTATTGACCGGCATGAAAAGTGAATTGGCAATTTCTCTTTAAGCATACTGGAAATTATTAATACGTCTCATAGTCGTTTTTTTTTTTTTTTTTTTTTTTTTTTTCCTTTGCCTTCTTTTATGTAGAAGTCCAAGATTATTTTAACAATGAAGACCTTTCATGGTCTTTAGTGCTGAACCAGTTAGATACTAATGACTTACCTCGAAAGCATAGACCTTTTGAGGCTCTATTTCCAGATATTTATGTGATTTGTTTTGGTCAGAGCGAATTGCATGATCATATTTTCTTCAATGTTATGTGCTTGGTGAATGTGGTTTGAACTGTTCAGATTTTTCGATAAATGTTGGGCTTTGCCTTCTTGATTGAGAGTTTTATTTATGACGCTTTTTAATGTTTGTACCTTAAAAAAATTGCACAAAAACTATTTCCTTCCAGAAATGTTACTATTTTCTTGGGACTCGCAAAAAAAGAAAGTGGGACAATATTTTGGACGGTTGGAGTTTATCCTTAATACCCGAACCGCCATTGAGAAACAGGCTTGCAAAGAGTTCTCCAAATAACTAGAGAGTGCTTGCAGCTTTGTGCATTGCCTCTTTATAGGAAATCTCATAGTAATTTATATAGCTTGTTTGACCAGGCCTGAGAAAAGGAGACTATATGCGGGCAAGCTTGAGAGAGGACTTCTATACAAGAGCTTAACCTCCCCCTTTAGACATATAGCCCGTCTTCTTACCTGAACAGTTTTTTCAAAATGTTCTACCACCGTCTTAGATTGCTTTTCTTTTAATAGATGCTCCTAGAGGCAACATGCTTTCTAAGTATGTGGAGGGGAAAGATCCAATAGTGCAACAAATAATCTTAGCCACGGGTTGCAAGCTTGTTGATAGAGGACAAGTGAGTAACAAGCCATATTGCAAGTCCAAGTCAAAGGTCAAAGTCTTTTTGGCCAAAGAAAGAGTGTCTTTGGTAGATTAGGCTTAATATTATTGTTTATTTTCCTAGTTCTTATAATATTTAGATTTGTTAGTCCTTGCAGTATCAGTTTTATTTTCCTAGTTCCTTCTGGATTAATGTGTTCTATAATTTTATTCCTGGAATTGTTATATAATTTAGCCTATAATTAACCATTTAAGCTTCAAAGCTATTTAGAATTGAGATTGCGATATTGAGTGTGAGCTTTGAACTTATTTTGTGTTTCTTCTTCTCTCTTGACTATTTTTTTCTTATATTTCTTGTGTTTTTTTACTCTTCTAGCCGTCAGTTTCAGCTCTCACTTTCCCAACCATAATAACCACACTTCTTTTTAGAATTGATCATCAAGCAGGAGCTACCTCAATGCGGCATGCACATAAGATTTAAATGCGAATATCTAATATGTTGCTCAGTTTAACATAGAAATGTTGTGACGTCCTTAAATAAAACACGAGCGACATAAATAATGTCACCCTTGATAGCTAACTCCTAAACCGTCGAATAAACCCTTCTTTTTTCGTTCGTCAGCCTTAACGCTTTTATTACTGACGAAAAGAGATGAGATACTGGATCTCCTTGAGGACCTTGACAAAGACCCTTTGAACTAACGAAAAAACCTTTGGGAAGATTGAGATGCAAACTGTGGATATAGACCTTTTGACCTGTTGATCCATTTTCCTCAAAACCTAATTTGAGTACAAAACTCCATTTATCGTGGTCATACATCTCATCTTTGTGTAACTTGCAAATTGCATAGATAATCCTTCACTCAGCCTTGGTTCCGAGCATTCTTTAGTCGCCACTAAGATTTGCCCTTTTTTTCCACCTCGTGGAAGAGGTGCATTTTGGCCCTGTTTTAAGTTTAAACCAAAGAGTGCAATAGTTCAGACTAACTTTCTCAACCATAAGCTTTCGGCTTAATCATTGCTTCTTTTGACATGTCCCTCCTTTACTGTTCCACAGAGCCTTCTCAAGGCCCTAGCTAAGCAAATGTGCTTATTGCAAACCTAGTTGCATCTTTTAATAATCATTCTTCAAACGTATATATATATATAAATAATATTCGCCAAATTAACCAGGGTTAACCACCTTTTAACTAGCTCAATGACCTGATCTTTTTAGTGCTTCACATCTTAAGGCATTTTATTTAGTAGAAAGATTTCTTTTTATGAGTTTTGGGCAGTTCAAATATGAATTTCAAATAAGGCGTATTTAGCTCAGCCCGACATTTCCTATGACCGAATGCCTCACATCCTTCATATGGAAGGAAACGTCTTTCTAGCCTTGGGCCCAGATCTCGAAGAAAAGACCTAAACAACTCGCCAGAATGAATAAGGTCAAATTATTCGAAATAGGCCCGTGTCTCGGTCCTTTCTGTAGAGCATTCTATTCTACTCGACGATCTGATTCAGAGGGATCTCAAAAGCACATTTTGGTTGATGAATCATTACCCTGAGATGCCGGTGACGAGTGGGGTATGGCAGACAGGTAAGGTCTCTGACATATGGATAGAACCTATAACGGGGTCTCGAAAAACAAGTAATTTCTGCTGGACTCTTAGCCTTTTTTTAGGTTCAGTCATTTTGAATTTGATTCGCTTAAATTTTGATGAACTTTTTTTCGCTTTCAGCAATTCATGGAAGAATGAATCAGGAAAAAACCTATGACTGTACCAGCTCTGCGCTCTCCAAGTGTGCCTGTTCCCCCTTCTTCCTTACCATGGCACCGATAAGAAGAAAAAAGAACATCAGGAGGCCGCCTGTTCAGCAAATGAGCAACATGTTTTGATGAAATTCTCAATAAACAAGGGGAAACAATAAGGAATTGTGCCTCAGTCTAGTGGTAAATCTATCTATTTATAAGCATACTAGGTTTATCCTATCCCTTAGCCAGGTGAATTTACCCCCTTCTACTAGCGTAAGATCCAATAACTCCATGTATAATATAAAGCTCTAAACTTTTTGGCATAAACCTTGTAATCCTTCAACATTTACTCATGGGCATTTAATAATGGGGAAAAAGCACCAAATAGAAGCATTTCTACATTTCTGTACTTAGTAAGGATGGAGTTTTCTTTGGGTCCGAAGTGTGAAAGAGGAAGAGGAGAGACCAATTGGTGATCTGGAATATTGTCCGTGAGCTATTGCTCAGGAAGGTATTGGTTTGAATAATCTAGTCTTCAAGAACAGATGTCTAATGACAAAGTGTGGCATCTTTCCCTTGAATTGTCTTCTCTTTGGCACCACTATGCGAGTTCTTTGCGAGTTCTTGGATGTCTGTCTATAAATATTTGAGTCTTTCTTATATAATCTTTGGTATGGGTCCTTTAACTCATCAAATCCGATTTATGGGAGGATGGATCAATTGGGCAGGCATCGATTAATTTCCTCATCTTCAATTTTTATTCGAGTGATGAGTCCCTATAGTGAGAATCATTAACTCTACTGATGTTGTGCCAGCTTCAGATCCCATTTCCTTAGAAACCCTGGCTAAAGAGGTTGCTAAATGTATTTTGTTATCCCTTTCTTCAATGAAGTCCCATCTTGTCTCTGATATATGATATCAGCTAGAAGAAGTTAGATTTCAGGGTTGTTTTAATGGTCCTTTTTTGTCACTACAATTAAAAAGGCATCCCGGTGCACAAAAATCTCCGCGCAGTGAGGGTCTGGGGAGGGTCCACACCACAAGGGTAAAATGTAAGCAAACCTTACCCATCATAAATGCAAGAGCCTGTTTCCAGGACTCGAACCCGTGACCTCAAGGTCACAAGGCGTTGGTCCCAAAGACACAACAAGGGTATGAAAAAGGGGCTAGAGGTGGAGGGGGGGGGGTCTATGAATTTTGCGGTCAATAAGAAACCATGATGTCAAGAGTAAAACGCACAGCGGAAGTTTACGTTATAAATGATTGAGTTGAGAGTTAGTTTGATATCTAAGGATTTGGAAAACTAACTATTGCGGTCGACCGTGAATGAGGTGCGGTCGATGAGGTTGCGGTCAACTGAGTTTGATTGAAAGATTGAAAGTAGTGTCTTGTTAATTTGATATAACAACTCACTATGAGTTCTTTGATGCATTCTGACTGTTTATTTGATATTGTATATAAGCTTGTTTAATGTATGATACTTATCAAAAGAAAATGCTTAATGTATTTTTTTTTTCTTCAGTTCATTCCACTTCCTTCAGTTTCTGGGTTCTATTTGGCTCGTTTTTTCACAAAGAAGAGTCTGCCATCATACTTTGCATTTGTTGTGCTTGGGAGCTTGATGGTCACGTGGTTTGTGCTACATAATTATTGGGACCTTAATATTTGGTTGGCAGGCATGTCGTTAAAGTCCTTCTGTAAGTCCTAGTTGCCAATGTTGTCCTGGCGATGGTTGTTCCTGGTTTTGCTCTACTTCCACAAAAGTTTCGTTTCTTGACTGAGGTTGGTTTGATAAGCCACGCGGTTCTGCTTTGCTACATTGAGAATCGGTTTTTCAAATTTTCAAGCATATATTACTACGGTTTTGATGATGAGGTGATGTACCCTAGCTATATGGTCGTCATGACAACTCTCGTGGGTTTGGCTCTTGTGAGAAGACTTTCAGTGGACCATAGGATTGGACCAAAATCAGTTTGGGTTCTGACTTGCCTGCATACCTCAAAGCTGGCTATGCTGTTTATGACATCAAAGACTGTTCTATGGGCGGCTGCTGTTCTTTTACTCGCCGTTTCTCCCCCAGTGCTACTTTACAAGTATTTGCTTCACTGTTATTTATATTTTCCTTGACTGGCTTTTTAATATTTTTATTCTCAATCAAATGTCTTTTGAGTAACAAAGTTTTCGCCTACACACTTGGCAGGGAGAAATCAAGAACAGCCTCAAAGATGAAGCCTTGGCAAGGTTATGCTCACGCTGGCGTGGTTGCTCTAGCAGTCTGGTTTTGTCGTGAAACAATCTTCGAAGCTCTCCAGTGGTGGAATGGTAGATCGCCATCTGATGGTTTACTTCTGGGCTTCTGCATATTATCGACAGGATTGGCTTGTCTGCCAATTGTTGCTCTTCACTTCTCTCATGTCATGGTACTGAAAGTCTCCTTTCTCCTTCCTTTGCATGTTCTGTTTTTCCGCATTTACTTTAGAAGTTTAGTTAGATTCATATCTATTCTTCTCCTATAGAATCCATATGATTTATAAATATATGTGGGCTCCAAGTATGAGCTGTTTATATAGTCGGGAAGTCAGTCAAATCTATAAGCATTGTTAAGTGAAGACTGGGCTTCCCCTGTTAATTTTAATGCATCTGATCTAAACAATCAAGCAGTAGGCGGATCATTACCTTAAAGATCTGTAACAAGCAGCATTGTCTGCATAAGTTTTCAAATTAATTAAAGAAGGAACATAGGTCTACTGGGAATTCTGCAGCAGTAATACACCAAACCAGAGAACATTTGATGCAGCATGGAGTAAGAACTGACTTTGAAGTTGAGTTTCGGCTCCTGCATATCCGACTGAGTGCTTGAAGGGTTCACAATGCCTGCCCTTACACCCAGCCAAACACTTGCGCACTATATATGCATTCATTGTACTGCCTATTTCTCCTGTCGTCCTCCTTTTGAATGACAGTTACCATCATGCAACTGCTCTTTAGCATCCGCTGCACCCTTGACCTTCAGGACAATATGCGTATCTATTGCATATTTTAGTTTTTTTTTTCTTCTTTTCCCTGTATAAAGTGCTAACAAGTTGTCTAGTAGTTATTCAATTTGTTTCTTCTGATGTGAATTAATAAGAATCTGTTTTCCTTTCTCTTTACAGTCTGCCAAAAGAAGCTTGGTACTGGTGGTAGCAACAGGTCTTCTGTTTATTATGATGCAACCCCCAATACCATTGTCTTGGACATACCATTCAGATCTCATTAAAGCTGCTCGTCAATCTGTCGATGACATCTCGATTTACGGTTTCATGGCATCAAAGCCCACATGGCCATCATGGCTGCTTATTACCGCTATTCTTCTCACTCTAGCGGGAGTTACCTCCATCATACCCATCAAGTACATTGTTGAGTTGAGGACAATTTACTCCATTGCCATTGGACTTTCTCTTGGCATTTATATATCAGCAGAGTACTTCCTTCAGGCAGCAATTCTGCATGTCCTTATCATAGTTACAATGGTATGCGCCTCTATATTTGTGGTCTTCACGCATTTCCCATCTGCCTCGAGCACAAAGATCCTACCATGGGTATTTGCTCTGCTTGTGGCTCTATTTCCTGTGACGTATCTACTGGAAGGGCAAGTGAGAATTAAAAGCATACTTGCAGAGGGTGGAGTTGGAGAAGAGGGCAGCAAGCTTACGACACTACTGGCTGTTGAGGGGGCAAGGACATCCCTCCTCGGATTGTATGAAGCAATTTTTATGCTAATAGCTTTAGAAATTAAGTTTGAGCTAGCCTCACTTATGTGGGAAAAGGTCACCGAGAGAAGCGGACTTAGACATAGCCAATCCGGTCAAAGCAGCGGTTCTTCTGGTCCAAAAATGAGGTTCATGCAGCAGCGGAGCTTCACAATCAAAAGAATGGCTGCAGAAGGAGCATGGATGCCAGCTGTTGGTAATGTTGCTACCGTGATGTGCTTTGCAATATGCTTAATCTTGAATGTCAACCTTGAATGTCAACCTTACCGGGGGGGGGGGGGGGGGGGGGGCGCTCAAACCGTGCCATTTTCTTCTTGGCACCTATACTTGTGCTGCTCAACCAGGATTCAGACTTTTTTGCTGGATTTGGGGAGAAGCAGAGGTATTTCCCTGTTACAGTTGCTATATCAGGGTACTTGGTGTTGAGTTGCCTTTATAGCATATGGGAAGATATATGGCATGGGAATGCAGGTTGGGGGATGGATATTGGAGGGCCAGATTGGTTTTTTGCAGTTAAGAATCTGGGTTTCCTTATCCTTACGTTACCGGGGCATATCCTTTTCAACCGTTTTGTGTGGAGTTATTCAATGAAGACGGAGTCAACTCCACTGCTTGATCTGCCAGCGGTGGATGTGATGAAGATAAGGATATTGGGGGTTGTTGGGATGGCATACTCGCTGGCCCAGTATTTAATTTCAAGACAAGAATACATGTCAGGATTGAAATACATTTAGACAGTTTTTGGGAATTTTGAAGGTGAGGTATGAAGAGTGGGATTTGGATCTCTTAAAAGAGAATGAAATGTGGGAAGCTGGTGGAGAAACTTATCCTTGAAACAAGTAAAGAGGTAGTAGAAATTAAACTTGACAGCCTGTCCGGTTGGCTGCTACAAACACGACGGGGTTTGTAAAATGTTTTAAGGGCAGCTGTGAGATGCACAACCATGGAAAATGAGAGGACAGCAGTTGGCATACTTGAGGGGGATGGATGGGGGGAAATGTAACGTGAAAAGGCATTTGGTTGGTATTTGAATTTATTAGGTGTGTGTGTGAGAGAGAGAGAGAGAGAGAGAGAAGATGATGATTGTTAATATAGGGCTATATAACCAATCATTTACTTGCAAAGAGAGGGAGGGAGAGGGGTGTTTGTAGGAATGTTTGTGTTGGCTTGTGAAAATGAGAATAAAGTGAAGGTGATGCAGTTATATGTTTTGATAGATAAGGGAATGGAGAGATGAGATGGATGGTGTTTTAGTAGTATTATTGTTTTCAGCTGAGGGGGTTACTAGTTAGTACTCCCTCTGGTCCAAAATAACTGTCACTTTTGAGCTAAATGTCTCTCTTATCCTTGCATTGAAACTTGTTCTCTTTTATTAATTATTTTAGTGTGAGACATTAATGTAAGAAAGTTGCACACTTAATAGGGGTAAAGTTGGAACTTTTGTCACTAAGTCATGATAATTATTACATTTATGTGCAAGTGTAAAAAAAAAACAGTTATTTTGAACCGAAGATAGTACAAACAGTGGGTAACTTGAACATACTAAAAAAGGGTCCGTCTTCTCCATTCCATGGGAATATGTATGAATGCGGAATGGGATAGAGTAACACTCTGAGTATTGATGTCATGTGGGCTAGCTAGGGTCCTAGATACACTCCTATACCACCGTTTTTTTTTTGAATAAAGTCAATGAATTGTTACAAAAAGAAAATAAGAAAAAAATAGCGAGGAAGATTGAGAGCAGAATCAAATTTATGAGAAATTGAACAAGTTCATTGGAAAGAAGTTATTCTTGAGTCTTTCTTTTCTTGTGTTCTTGTTGGTTTTTAAGATGTGGGTGAGTGTGTTTGTGTAAAGGTGTGGTTATTTGAGAATAGGAAGAGGAACGTATGATGGTGAGAGTGAAGGTGTGCATTTAATGTGGGGGAGGGGTACAGTCGTACAGATGGAAAGTGAAGAACAATTAACTCATTCCTTGGTAGTAGAGATCGAGTGTAAAACGTCACTTAATAAGGAACGGAGGGAGTATTGTATAAGGACGAATTCTCATATGCATCGGCCGCATGGTGCGGCAACTCAAGGAATGTTCCGCTGCTTCTCGCAGCCACTTGCTGCGCTACATCCGACCGTTGGATCCAGCCCTCCCACTTCCCAGATCATAGCACGCGTCCTCCCTAAAAAAAACCGCAATAACTTTAAAATGCTATATCTTGAGATTTATAACTCAAAAAATAAATAAATTAAAAATACCGTTGTGTTCATCTCGACGAGACGAATAAAACTACATAGGTCATGATATGGTTTGATTTTTTTTTAAACACAAAAAATTTGAGTTGCTTTGTCAGCTGAGATGTAACACTATGTTCTAATAAAAGTAACAATTTCATATAAAAAAAGTAACATTTTTTACAGTCAAATGTAACAGCAATTTTACAAAAAATAAAATAAAGATTGTTTTGATAGTTTTTGTGCCGCGCCCCAGACCCGTGGTCCTACTTGGCACCACGCTCGGGACACGAGTGGAAGACGTTATAAAACACTTTTGAGAATTTTTCGAAATATACTTTTATAAAGTTAACAAAATCACACTTGAAGTTCAAAGACTTCATTTAACCTTCAAACAAACTTTTCAAACAACTTTCACAAATGAAAGTATTTAGCCCGAAGGCTTACAAACTTTTAAACAAACGTACATACACCGACATTATCCAAAATATAGGTGTTACAAGATCATAAAGTCAAGGAAACTCTACCCAAAAGGTTTTACATTTACATAATGTAACATTAACAAAACAAGTCCCAACTCTTACCACTCCAACGTCCTCCAGTGCCAAGTGTCCTATCCTCTAGACCCGCCTTTATCTAAAACAGTAAACAAATAAAGGGTGAGAATAAATCTCAGTAAACTACTAAAATGCAACTACGTTACATGCTGATATGATAATCATAAAGAAACTATATCAACAAATAATCATATAGCATATAGCACAAAACATGAGAGGTTCCCTATCGCCAACCGTCCCATACCGGTTGGAAATAACGACCAACTCATATACCACAAATACCACAAAGGCCACACTCAGGTGGATACCAAGCCAAGGTTTACCCAATAACATAACTGTCTGAGAATACCATCTGAGAAAACCATCTGAGCAGCATAAATAGCTGAAGCCGGGATCCCGAAAACAAAACCATAACCAATAGAACCAAAGTAACCAGAGAGGGAAATATGACACAAAGTCATAACCCAAATGCTCACCAAAGGAAGCAATTCATCCCATCCAAGGTCAATCTGGACTGGGGAAACAGAGAAGGCACAGTGGACACTTTATAGTGAACTTGGCTTGTGTGCCACTATAATTCTCCCACCGCCTGACACGAGGTACTAATGGAAAAACTTATAGTGAACATAACATGTACCACTATAATTCTCCCATTGCCTGACTCCACACAAGACCAGCTGGACTTTCACAAGAAGCACATTAATGAATACTTGCTAAACAACAACAACCGGGGCAATGATTCTAAAATAATGAACCAAGCCAAACACATCAAAGATGCACATAAAGAATCACTCACAAAGAGTCTATAACAACATGATTCAAGGTCACAATACATTCTTGCACACACTTGAACACCCTTCTCATTAACCATGACAATATCCCAGGACACTCATATATTAGTCCTAGACAATACCCCAAGGATTAAACCAAAGTTAACCTTCTATACCTTACCTCAACCAAACTATAAGACTCAGGGGAAAATGTGCGGCCGCCCAAAACAGGGTGTGCGGTCGCACACATTCTGATTTCTCAAGAACAAAATCTTCCAGATAAGTGTGCGGCCGCACGCCCCTTTTGGGCTGCCGCCCAACACACTCGACAGCCAAAACCCAAAATGATTTATACTTCTTTCGTTTCACCGTCCCAAAAGTACAACACTAACGTTTATAACTTTATTAAGACTACAAAATTAGTCTCAAAACAACTTTAATACTACTTTGAACCCAACCAAACCAACATACTAAATACTCCATTTGTCCCAAAATTACAAGTATAACAAATATTATCCAAATCACAAAATAACAATTACAAGTATTATGTATCACATATATGACCATTTTAACATTTAAAGGGGAATTAGTAACTTACCTATTTCCGGAAAAAGTATCGCTGAAATAAGTTTTGTTCGGCTAGAAATGACCTATTCAACGCCCTGATCATTTTTATATAATTAGTTTTTTAAAACGGATAAGTAAATAAAAAGAATTAAATCGAAATGAGTTGAACTTACCTTTTCTTTCTTTAACCTTATGAACCGTAGAGAAAGTTGCAGAACAAATGTTACCACATAGAAGAGAAAGAAGGATAAGTGTTTTAATAAAAATCTTTACCCATTTTACAAATTGGTCACCCAACTTTTAATTTGAACACTTTAACCCTTGAAGTTACATTTTCACAAAGGACCCTAAAGTTTCAACTTAATCATTTAACTCCTTTAATCATTATTATTACTAACTAAGTAAATAACACAAATAATCAAGTAAGATGTGCAAATCATAAAATATGATGCAACACATAAAATGCACACATAAGTCAAATAAAAATCCCCAAAAATTTAAAATAAATAGGGACGGGTTTTGGGGTCGCTACATTTTGTGGTTAAAAAAAGTAATATTTGAAGTGTAACAAAGTGAATATATGATTATAATTTTTTTTATATAGATGAATGTAATATTTTTATTTAGTAAATGTTATTTTTCTTCTTTAAAAAAAGAGTAAAAATTCATATATATAATCGGGTTTGCATTTCAATTGTTACTTTCTCAATAAAAAAATGTTACATTTTCAGATATAATGTTACATTTAAGAATATAATCTGTTACAATTGAGGAAAAAAATATTACATTCATTTTTTATAAAATGTAACATTAGTTTAGTTTGTCAATCTTATGTTATTTTTGAAAAAAATAAGTGTTACATTTGAAAAAAAGAGTGTTAAATTCTTTTATAAAAAGTGTGGCATTAGTTTAGTTGTCAATCTTTATGTTATCTTTAATCTATTGCAGCAAATTTGTGGTACATTTTGAAAAAAAAAAGTGTTACATTTGAAAAGAAAAAAATGTTACATTTCGTTATAATAAGTGTTACTTTTGTTAGGAGGAAAAAAGGTTGGGGGTGGCAAAAAAAAAAGGAAAAAGAAAAAAGAAATCTCAGCAGAAAAAAGAAAATAAAAAAGAAAAAAAAAGAAAAGAAGAAAGAAAATAAAAAAGAAAAAAAAACGAAAAGAAGGAGGCTCCTGTTGCACGGTACAACCGTTGCACAGGAGACCTCCTCTTGTATAAAAGGCGGACAAGAAAGAAAGAGTCCCCCATTTAATTTAATTAAATTGGCAGTAGAGCAGCACGTGGATGGCATTTGGCAATCGGGTCGGGTTTGCATCGGATCATGATCGACCCGAATCTCAAATATATTGATCCGAACCCGTACCGACCCGAAAATTCAAGGAATCGTGACCGACCCGAATCTTATTAAAAGTCTATTTTTTTAAGCTTAAAATTAATTAATTAAAAAATATTTTTAAGCACAATGTTGAATGTTGTATGGAAAACAGTCTAAAATTATCCAAATCTCACTTACAAACACAAATTAAAAAAAATGAAATTTAAGATAATATTAAAAATATTTAAAATTCACCTTTTATTAAGGGTTCGTGTCGGTTCGGATCGGATCGGATCGGGTTCGGATCAGATCATCATCATGATCCGAATCCGATCCAAACCCGCTCGGGTTTTAAAAATTGCAAACCAAACCCTATTTTTTCGGATCGAATCGCATTCGGTACGGATCGGATTCGATCAAATTGCAATCCCTAAGTCCACCACCAGATCAGTGTGTATTTCTGTTTCTTCCCACTCAAATACACCCACCCACCCAAGCAAGAAAGAACACTAGTCCAAGACAAAAAGGGAGAGCTAGCTGTTGTTGTGTTCTTTCTGACCACTACTACTGTCTTTCTAGTTAAATTTATCACATTAATTCATCAATCCATCCAATAGTTCAAATTAATTAAATGAAAAAAAAGTGAGAGAGAGAGAGAGAGAGAGAGAGAGAGATTCCCCTCCCGGCCCCAACCCACCCCAAATAAAAATAATAAAAATAATAACAATACTAGTCCAATAAATAAAAGGGTTAATTGCAATTTAGACCTTGAAGTATCATACCACCCTTCCAAGCGAACCCCGATATGTTATTTTTGTCAAATCGGGTCTTGATGTTTTTAAAACTCGCCAGTTAAAGCATTTTTGACAGATTTCGTTAAAAAGTCAGTTATGTAGCATGTGCCATGCACGTGACTAACGGAATTTGGTGACTTTGAATTGACATTAGCTATTAAGGGGTTAAGTAAAATTTTTAAAACTTAAAGGATTAAAAAGTATTACTCCCTCTGTCCCTAAATGAGTGTCCAAATTCCATTTTAAGGGGCACTGAAAATCTCAACTTTTTGAACAATTTGGTAACAACGATTCATATATAATCTTGTAATCTCATTTCCAAACCTTTAGTTTTGCACGTATAAAGAAACCGGTGAAATTTTTTTTGAAAAAAAACGTTTAGGGAGAAAGTTATGTTAAAAAAAGACACTCATTTAGGGACAAAGATTTCTTGAAAATGGACACTCATTTAGGGACAGAGGGAGTAATATATAAGCAATAAAGAAATGTATAATTTTATTATTTTTAAATAAAATTTATTATCATCTATTTTCAATTTTCAACTATTTTTTTAAAGATAAATAAATTCAATAAATACTTTTTTCAGTTCACCAATTTTGTGCAATAAGAAAAAAGTTGGATAAATTGTTTCTTTTTTAATTTACCATTTTTGTATTTAATTTAATTTTATTTTTACCAATTTTTATAAATGAATTATTTTATTTATTTTTAGTTAACTTGAAAATGATAGTGTATTTAAAGAGTTAAACAAAAATTGTACAATGTCTTAAACTTTTTTTAATAAAAAAAAAGAAATGAAACTTATTCCCACCAAATTCCATCTTATGCTTACAAAAAAAAAAAAAAGGAAAAAGAAACAAAAAAGAAAAAGGAAGACCTAAACTATGTTCATCTTCTTCCTATCCCCATCTCCAATACCACCACTACCACCACCGCCCTTACCACCACCATGTCAGCCATGGCCGCCCTCTCCATTGGCTCTCTTTCCACCTCCCTCCACCACCGACCTAATCCTCATGTCCCCATCTACCCTCAATCTCCGCACAATAACCCCCAATTTTCCCCAAATCCTCATCATTCGAAAGACCTCAATTTTGAATACATCGCCATTCCAGTGTTTGCCCAAACCAACCCCATCCCTCAGTGCTACACGCTCAATTCCACGTTTAATTTCGTCACTAACACTGACCTTGGCACCAAATCTCTCCGACAACTCATTTTCGGGCGACGGAAGGAGAGGAGGAGCAACAACGATGGAATAAATGGATGGAGAAGAAAGAGAATAAAAGAAAACGAGAGAAAGAAAGGGGGAATTCTTAGTGCCGGAATTTATGGCGGAATGGTTGAATGAATTTGTTACCTGAGAAAAAAAAACAGGGGAAGAGCAAGAGGAAGAAGGGCGAAGGGTAGCGATGGATTATTTGTGTTCGCCATAGGAATGAGGGTAAATGAAGAGAGGGAATTGGAGGGGATCGAAAGGGGATGAGCGTTGAAGTAAAGGTGGCGGCTGGGGATGGGGAGGAACGTGGTGGCGACTGGGAAGGGGAAGGGTAGGGATGGAGTATTTGGTATATTTAAATCTCAGATCTACATTTTAGGTTATGATATTTAAATGTTTGTATTTTAGCCCTTTTAGATTTAAGAATTTGCATTAAAACCCCGAATTACTAATATCAATTCAAAGTCACCCAATTCCGTTAGTCACGTGCCAAGCACATGCTACATAACTGATTTTTTAACGAAATCCATCAAAAAGGCTTTAACTGGCGAGTTTTAAAAACATCAAGACCCGATTTGACAAAAATAACACACCGGGGTTCGCGGGTGGTATGGTACTTCAGGGTCTAAATTGCAATTAACCCTAAATAAAATTAGAGACCACAGAAAGAAATGGCCCACTGTTTGTCATCCGATCGGATCCATGATGCATGTGACTTGGCTACTAATACACTTGCTCCATCCACAGTCATAGACACACAGATTGACTGACGGCTACTCTCCACTCCACTCCGCCACCGGAACCCTCTCTCTCTCTCTCTCTCTCACCCGCAACACAACAGAATAGAATGGAACTGGATAAGTTGCTCAACGTTGGCCTCCTCCTCCTGGCCACTGTGGTGGTGGCGAAGCTCATCTCCGCCCTATTAATCCCCAAATCCACCAAACGCCTTCCCCCCGTCATCAAGGCCTTCCCTATCTTGGGCGGCCTCATCCGCTTCCTCAAGGGTCCCATCCCCATGATCCGACACGAGTATCAAAAACTCGGCAGCGTCTTCACCCTTAACCTCGTCAATCGGAACATCACTTTTCTCATCGGACCTGAGGTTTCCTCCCATTTCTTCAAGGCCTCTGAGTCCGATCTCAGCCAGCAAGAGGTCTACCAGTTCAATGTCCCTACTTTTGGACCCGGCGTTGTTTTCGATGTCGATTACTCCGTCAGGCAGGAGCAGTTTCGTTTCTTCACCGAGTCTCTCAGGGTTACCAAGCTCAAAGGTTATGTCCAGATGATGGTTACTGAAGCTCAGGTAACACACTTGTTTTCTTATTCCTCTTCTATTCTTGTAACATTTTTTATTTGTTATTTACTGATAAACAAACGCACATAACATGTACTAGTATGAATGCATCTGCCTTCCTTTATTCATATGCACCACATTGCCATCTTTTCTCCTCTTTCTTTTTTGCTATTTACCCCTATGTATGCTGTGCTGTGGAATCAACTCCTAATAACAATATTTTCAAGTTTGGATTTTCAATTTATGATTTTCTTTTTTGTGTTCCTACAACTATGGGTTTTTATGATTACCTCAAATTGGGGTTCTATAATACAACTCTGAAACCAGGACAGCTGATGGAAACAAAGCCACCCTTTCACCTGGAATATTCCTTATTACTATGAGAGAATATATTCAAACACGTGCTATTACTAATTTGTTGTGTTTCATAGCTCAGTGAGTGTCTTTGGTTGAGTCAAGTAGTAGGTTCAGCGCGAAAGCAATGCAATTTTTTTTTTTTTTTTTGTATTTGAATAGTCGAGTACTAACAAGTCAACTTTGTAACTTGAAAGGGATGTATCGTGTATTTACGAATAATGTTACAAGAGCAGCATCTATAATGTTGCTACTATGGATGGTGCATGCTTTACTGGAGCACTATTTTATGAGCTTGAAATTTGCTATCAGTCAAATCAGTTCTTCCCACCATAACTTTGAGTGTTAAATGAAAGACACCATTTTGACCTCCAATATATATAAAACCTGCAACCTTGGATCCCTTTTTATGCTTCTTTCAGATCCCGTCTCCCACAGATTTAGTCATAATCTTTTTCTCTGAAGCGAACCGGGAGGAAAATAAAGGAAGACAAGGACCATCCTTCCAAAAGTTGGCCGTGAGTTTTGGTGTGTGAGAGGGTGAGGGGTTTTGAAGGTTGGGGCATATGGCAGGATGATAAAAAAGGAGATTCCCTGTTGACAACTGTCCTGGAAAAAGTAGCAGTAATTTTTTGAAATGGTGTTCTAGAGTCATATTCATACTAAGCTACAGTAACTTTCTGAAGTTAAATGGTCATCGATTACCTGCATTAGCATTACTTTTGTCTTTCTTTTCCTTGTTGGAATTTTGCTGTTGTAAATTCACTTTCATTTCTTGTGCCTGATCTGTACAGGACTATTTCTCAAAATGGGGGGATAGTGGGGAGGTGGACCTAAAGTATGAACTCGAGCATCTCATTATCTTGACGGCAAGTAGATGCCTATTGGGTGAAGAAGTTCGCAACAAGCTCTTTGATGACGTGTCTGCTCTGTTCCACGACCTTGATAACGGCATGCTCCCAATCAGTGTGTTATTTCCATATCTCCCAATCCCTGCCCACCGCCGACGTGATCAAGCTCGCAAGAAGCTTGCAAATATCTTTGCAAACATCATAGCTTCCCGCAAGAAGACAGGGAAATCGGAGAATGACATGTTGCAGTCCTTTATTGAGTCCAAGTACAAAGATGGTCGCCCTACAACTGAGTCTGAGGTCACTGGCCTCCTCATTGCTGCTCTTTTTGCTGGTCAGCACACAAGTTCAATCACTTCCACTTGGACGGGAGCATACCTCCTATGCAACAAGGGGTACATGTCTGCAGTGGTGGATGAGCAAAAGAACCTAATGAGAAAGCATGGTGACAAAGTTGATCATGACATCTTGTCTGAGATGGAAGTACTGTATAGATGCATAAAGGAAGCCTTGAGACTCCACCCTCCTCTTATAATGCTTTTGCGTAGCTCACATAGTGATTTCAGTGTCAAGACTAAGGAAGGGAAAGAATATGACATTCCCAAGGGCCATATTGTTTGCACATCGCCAGCATTTGCTAATCGCCTCCCTCATATCTATAAGAATCCAGACATGTATGACCCAGACAGGTTTGCTCCTGAAAGAGATGAAGATAAGGCAGCCGGACCTTTCTCATATATATCTTTTGGTGGAGGTCGGCACGGTTGTCTAGGAGAACCATTTGCATATCTGCAGATAAAGGCAATATGGAGCCACTTGTTGAGGAATTTTGAGTTGGAATTGGTCTCACCTTTTCCAGAAATTGACTGGAACGCCATGGTTGTGGGTGTCAAAGGGAAAGTTATGGTGAGGTACAAGAGAAAAGAGCTAGCCCTCAACTAAATTTGGTCTTCTCCTAAGAGTTTGTCTAGGTACTGTTGGAACGTTTTAGTCTTGAGCATTTCCGTAGGTTTTTCTTTTCCCTGGTTCTTGTGTGCGGTGCTGATTCATTGTTTTATCCTTTTCAAATTGTTGTTGAACTAGTTTTGTTTTGTGGAATTATGGCTGTTGCACCTAAAAATTTGCATCAAAACAAAGATGCATAGTTTTCAGTTTCTCGTGGTGTGTGGCCATCTATCGGACCTAACTTGGCCTGATCATGCATGAGAGGTATTTTAAGCTTATTACTCTGTGTTCCAAGTAAGGGGTCCACGTTTATATACATTTGCATTTTCTTATAATTTGGATGCGTCAAACTCTGATTATTGGAATATCATGGCCAGTTGCCTGATTCAGTGAAAGTGAAACCCATATGTTATCTAAGATGTTGTATGGCAATAGGCTCTGACAGATGTTGCAACTCAACAATCTTTGACACAGCTAAACAGAAAGGGAATCCATCAACTACAACACAAAAGAGTAGACCAATCTAGGTTGTCAAAGTTACTATAATACCAAATATCTCATAAGAAAGATTGTCAATTTCACTCTATAAGATAAAAGCACGTGTAACACTATACTTGGTGTTCCAATGATGGTGATCATCCATTTAGCAACCCCCAGATCAGTTTGATATAATGTTTAGAAGCTCGATGTCGAACAAAAGAGTCTTATCTATCAATCCTTGGTTCCTCAGCACAAAATCCAATGCTCGTTGCCCCTGTCAAACACACTCTGGTATTAGTCAACCTCATTCAGAAACTACGCAATGCAAAGGTGTCACTAAACTTCAAGTACCGAGAAGGTTGTTGGTCTTGGACCACTTTTGTTGTAATCATTCTCAGGATATCCAAGATCTGGAGGAACAATGATCCTGCAAAATTTTCTTGTAAAAGTGAACTTTCTATGTACATTTAGAAACAAACCCAAAGGGTAATCTCACTCTACCCTAATGGAAAACATCCATGAGGTGAATCGGACCAATTGCCGAAATTGAAGTTTTACTATGAGATTTTTTTTGGTGAGATTATTGGACATATTGATGATCCATTTCATTATCATTTTGTATATGTGTGCTTGCATATGTGCATATATGTCAGATTTAATAAGGCTGGTATAGCACCTTCTGATGCCACCTAAAGCCATGCCTGAAACAGCTTCCTCAAAAGCTGGAATCACCTGAACACATATTGTAAGAGGATAGTTAGCATCATCCATGCTTAGCTTAACCCAGTTACAAGGAACTCAGAAATTTGTGGAATAATGCTATGTGCCTTACAAAATGTTAGATATAGTGCATATATAATCCAAGTGGAGCACATTCATTCTATTTACTTTACTTACAATGGGTAAAAACCTTTTTAATTTTTTGGGGGGTGGGGGACGTTTTTCAATTTGATCAATAATTTCCATCGCGAGTGATCTCAATGTCTGGCGCAAGTGTTATAACAACATTACTACACAAACATACAAATCTGAAACCAATCCATCTAAAGTCTATATATGCTCTCTATCATATATTCTCTCCTATCTTTTCGTAGATATCCAACGTTTCTTAGATCATGCCATTCAATATGAATACAAACATAAAGACTTAATACGACCATATTCAAGAGAACGGAAGTATTTGCTAAATTTGCCCGACTCTGAAGAAGACATCATCTGATGCAAAAAGCTTAAATGTGAAAGAGCTGGTTACCTCATGGGAACCTAGCCTGAATCTGTAGAAGGACTTGTCATCCCCCTGCAGATGGCACAAAAAGTAAGTTTGTTACAAGAATAGAATGATGACCTTTAAATTATGAGCAGGCAAAATCACCTCGAAGGAACCACCCTTGGTCTTGTTTCGAGCTTCAAATATCCGGCCATAATATCCAATTGTATAACCATCCCAATCAACCTAATGCAATGAAACATCAGGAAGTTCATATTTACCCATTATTGAACAACTGGAAGTATAGTAACTGCTGTAGCTCTAGAGGCCCTAGTATTCCCTCTTCATGCTCTTAAACTCTTTTGAGTTTCACTCTCTCTCGAGCAGCCTAGCATTTATTGCTTTTTCTTCCTTCTCAAGTATTCAGACCTTCTCCCTATATATTCCCTCTCAAGTGATCAGTAGCATGCAACGGCAAGCTCTTAATCCAAAAATAAGCATACGGTAGCCTCTAGTATACCCAGCCAAGACCTTAAGGCCTACTATGGAAATTTATGAAACTTCACATTCTAGTCAAAAGCATGAAAAGAATAACCCAAGTTATCTTAATGAAGTGTTTATGAGGGGAAGAAAGAGAGACAAATATTGGTCGGCTTACCACAACAATCTCTCCCGTCTTTGGTATGGGGCCACTTCCTAATCGTAAGTCCTGCATTCTTTTTGAATATGGATTAAAGTCCGATATGGTTAGACGTTAGAGGATGTGCAATGTAGATACATATGAAAGTTTCAGAAATAAGAATCCACAGTGGACCTTATATTGAAGTCCTGAACTCGTCTCTGTGTAATCGGGATACCGCATCTTTGTCTTGCCGTAATCCTTCCCCTTTAATGCTGGCACTGCAAGCCCAAGAGCAACAAAATTATTAGCCCTCATAATTTATTTAGATGAACTCCTTAATCAGACAGTGCTCGCTTAGAAATGGGCTTCCAGCAGTATAATATTTCAGTGCAAGGAGACAGATTACAGATTGAGAAGAGTGAGAGGGACATGTGAAGAGACCAGACCAGTTCTAAACCATAAAACACATCCCAGTACCAATTTAGGAGGACTTGCCCATCAGCTCATAAAATAGCATATTGATTGACTATACTAAATAAAAGACAAAAAACTTATAATGCTTTAAAATTGAACAATTCATAAAAAACAGGTGACTACTATGTTCCCACATTGCCCATGCTTCAAGAATAAAGGTTGAAGAAAGTTATGAGTTTGAGTTGATTGTAAATGTATCACATTAATCCAAATAGCCCAATGCTTCAAGAGTAAAGTCTGACAAAAATCATACAAATGAAAAAATGTGCAAAAACAGTGAAGAAGGAAGTGATAAAGATCCTACATGATCTTTTCCTTATTACTCTCTTATTATATGTATTAACTAGGAGCAATAATATTTTTGGAGCTTTTCCAATCACTTTCTCTATATGACATACAAAGCGTGATCCAAATTATTATTTTTCCTTAGACATGGTCTCGTCTGACCATTCTTTACCCGGACCTGTTGAACCGGCAACTGTACCCACAACTGCCGACACACCCCTTCTCGCCTCCCTTTCCAACCCTAACCTAATCCGATATTATTCAGATGTCGATGTCAATGGTGTCGAACCTTCGGTCACTTTTTAACCCAATGCTCTAGCTTCCGCCAACAAATTCCTCAAGCTTCTTTCCCCTCCCCTACCAATGCCTATACCAATTTTCCTCGCAAAAATCCACGCCAAAACAACTCTTCCAACGCATGTGCCTATACCGCCACCTCTACCACCACGCCTTCCCCTAGCTGGGTGTTTGATAGTGGTGCTACGCACCATGTGACCAATGATCTCAACAACCTAACTCGTCACTCCCCATATGAAGGCACCGAGGAATTGCTAATTGGAGATCGCTCCGGTCTCCCTATATCTCACACTAGTTCTACATCTCTTATTACCTCATCTTTCTACTTTCACTGTTAATCATGTCCTATATGTTCCATCTGTCATACGTAACATCATCTCTATTTCTAAATTTTGTTTTGATAACTCCTCGATCATCTTCTCACACAATTCTTTTATTATAAAGGATCTAAGCACATACAAAATCCTTCTTCATGGAACTTCTAAATCAGGCATCTATGAATGGCATCCCACTCCTCCTGTCATTCACTCCATCTCTTTATCAAACATCTCAACCTGGCATCATAGATTGGGACACCCATTGTATCCTAATTTACGTCAAATTAGTAACTCTTTTGATTTAAACAACCCTAATTGTTCTTCCTTCCAATGCAATTCCTGTGACTGTAACAAAAGACATAAGTTGTCGTTTTATGAGAGCACTATTTCTTCCTCTGACCCTTTTGATATTTTATACAGTGATGTGTGGACATCTCCTCTTCATTCTTTTTATGGCCATAAGTATTACATCATATTTGTGGATCATTATTCTAAGTATGTTTGGCTTTATCCTATAAAAAACAAAAATGATGCCACCACTATTTTCTCCAATTTCAAACATCTTGTGGAAAAATACAATAAAATGGAGGTAAGTATCTTGGTTTACGAACCACTCTTGCCTCTCATGGAATAAATCACCTCACTACCCCACCTCACAGTCCAGAACATAATGGTTATTCTGAGCGTCGCCACCGGCACATTGTGGAAACTGGGCTCTCTCTTGTCACTGCAAGCTACCTTATAAACCGAATGCCGACCCCTACCCTTAACCATAAATCCCCTTACTATGCCCTTCTTGGCCAAATACCCAACTATCTCAAACTTCGAAGCTTTGGTTACTTATGTTATCCTTAGCTCCGCCCGTACACCACCAACAAATTAGAACCTCGCTCCACCTCGTACGTCATTGTTGGCTACTCTCCCACACAAAGTGCCTATTGTTATCTTGATCCTTCCACCTACAAACATGTCAAATTCGTTGTAGACCAATACCCATTCTTTAACTTAAACCCAGCTGTACCCCTACTTGTCACCCCAACTGTGCGCTGTACCCCCACTTGTCACCCCGTCTAGGAAATCCATGATTTGAGATTATCTCATAACCTTCTTTTTCTTATTTCCTTCTCACCCCATCTGTGCCCACAGCCAACACATGGTGCACTCTTTATGTCCCTGTCCTTACATATGTCCCCCCCCCCAGCTATTCCTACAATTGTACGCCCAACTGCACCCACATCATCTCCTCCACCAAATGTACCTACAACTGTCCCTACCGACCCCACCACACCAAATACACCCACTTATACTACATCCTCCTCTTCCTCTAACTCATCATCACCCTGTCCTACTACTATTCCAGACTCCTCTTCAGATGACTCCCAACCTCTTCATCCGAATCGGCCCAACATCATCTCCTCCAGCAAATTACCCACAACTGTACCTACCGATCCCTCCACACCAAATACTCCCACTTCTACTACATCCTCCTCTTCCTCTAACTCATCATCACCTTGTCCTGCTACTATTCCAGACTCCTCTTCAGATGACTCCCCACCTCTTCCTCCAAATCGGCCCAACACCCGTATTAAAAACAACATTCGAAAACCCATTCAAAAGCTCAACCTAAATGTTTCACTCTCCGATTCCATGACCGACCCTTCCACTGCTGCCTAGGCACTTAAAATCCCCGCCTGGCATGATGCAATGCAGTCCGAATACGATGCCTTCTTCGTAATCGGACTTGGGATCTTGTTCCCCCTTATACATCACAAAATTTAATTGGGTGTAAGTGGATCTATCGTACCAATTTCATCCCTATGGTTCTGTTGATCGTCACAAAGCTCGTCTCGTACCAAAGGTTTTGATCAATGTCCTGGCCTTAACTACTCCAAAACCTCCAGTCTTGTATGTAGTTAAGCCGGTCACAATTCGTACCATTTTCTCTCTTGCCACAACTAATAATTGGTCCCTCCGTCAAGTTGACATTAATAATGCCTTTCTACATGGCATTCTTCAAGAAGATGTGTTCATGGCTCAACCCCCTGGCTTTGCCAGTCAAACTCACCCATCACATGTGTGCAAACTTCGCCAAGCCATTTATGGACTCAAACAAGCTCCTCGTGCCTGGTACACTGAACTTAAGAATTATCTTCTCATTCTTGAGTTCACTAATTGTGTCTCTAACTCGTCCCTTTTTATTCTTCGTCACACCCAAGGTCTCATCTATCTTCTTGTCTATGTGGATGGTATTATTATCACTGGGTCGAATGCTTCCTTCTTAGACACCTCCATCTCCACCTTTTCTAAGCGTTTCTTGCTTAAAGATCTCGGTTCTCTCTCCTACTTTCTTGGAGTTGAAGTTCTTCCCCACCAATGTGGCCTTTTTTTAGCCAACACAACTACATCTAAGACCTCCTTAGCCGAGCTAACATGACAAATTCCAACCACGTTCCCACACTGATGGTCCCTCATCCAACCCTCACCACAACCAGTGTTACTCCCCTAGCCAACCCCACTGAGTATCGTGCCTTGGTGGGCACTCTTCAATACCTATCCTTGACTCGGTTTGATCTCTCTTTTGCAGTTAACAGGCTCTCCCAATATATGCATTGTCCCACTAACATCCATTGGTCAACATTTAAACGTGTGCTTCGCTATCTTGTTGGCACAGGCACACATGGTCTTCTAATTAGAAGCGATTCTCCACTCACTCTCCATGCATTTACTGATGCGAATTGTGTAGGAGATCGGGATGATTATATATATACTACCAGATATGTAGTGTATCTTGGCAGGAATCCGCTTTCTTGGAGCTCACGCAAGCAACGCACCTTAGATCGCTCATCGACTGAGGCAGAGTATCGTGCCGTCGCATCCACTACAACCGAAGTCTAATGGCTACAGAATCTATTGTCCGAGCTTAATGTTCATCTTCCACAGACCAATTATATATTGTGACAATATGGGTGCTACTTATGTTGCAGCAAATCCAAAGTTTCACTCTAGAATGAAACATTTGAGTCTTGACTATCACTTTGTCCGTGAGCATGTTCAAAATCAGAAGCTTCGTGTGTCCCATATCTCTGGATCGGATCAACAAGCGGATGCCCTTACCAAGCCACTCGCACGAGCTAAATTTCAAGAATCGTGTCCAAGATTGGTCTCACTGCCGGTTGTCCATCTTGCGGGGGCGTGATGAAGATCCTATATGATCTTTTCCTTATCCTTATTACTCTCGTATTATATGTATTAACTAGGACTCTCTAAATATGTACTCCCTCTGTCCCTAAATGAGTGTCCATTTTTAAGAAATTTTTGTCCCAATATGAGTGTCCATTTTTGATCATAACTTTGTCCCTAAATGTTTTTTTTTCGATTTTTTTTTCACCGGTCTCTTTATACTTGCAAAAACTAAATGTTTGTAAAGAGGATTGCAAGATTATATATGAATTTTGTCACCAAATTGTACAAAAAGTTATGTTCCTTAAAATGAAATTTGGACACTCATTTAGGGACAGGTATCATTTGATTAGGATTCTTATATGTTTTCCTAATTAGGATTTTTTTTTTCTTTTCTCCTTTCCTAACTAGAATAGGATTCAATACTCTTGTATAAATATTAGAGGCATGATCAATAATATTTTTGGAGCTTTTCCAATAACTTTCTCTACAGGAAGCACGTGATAAAGATACGAGAACGACAGTGAAAAGAAAAATGAAGAATTGAGGTGAGGTGAGGTGAAACGAGAAATTACTGTCAGCAAATTCAGATGCCACAGCAACTCTTCTATCAACTGATATATTCCCAAATGCTGCAGCTGTTAACATGCCAATAGAGGATAACAAAATCTGTCTACGATCTCTAACTGGTGTATAATCCAAATGAGCACTTTCATCTGCATTCAGAAAGCCATCATTGCTCAGATGTCAAAACTATAAGTCCAAGAATGCATTACTCCTTAATCCCCCGCCACTTACCCTAACAACAAAAAAATTAATTCATTCATAAATTGATTCACTACTTATGCTCTGTGATGCTCGGACTATTTGGTTTACCCCACCGTACCCGTGTTGGACACTCGTACTTTAGTCTTGTTGACACAAGTCCGACGGGGTAAACCAAAGAGTCCGTGCACCTTAGCTTATGCTGCATATTCTCAGACAATCACTCCGTAGGCTATTATCAGCAAGGCTTGAATTTAGAAGAGTAAATTAATTTAGTGGAATTTAAATTGCTCATCCGATTCCAGTTCCACAACTTGGAATTAAGTTGTCAAGCATAGTGTTAGTCTGCACCGGATCTAAACAATGCTTGACTGGAGTGTAAGCCACAACATCGGTTCCTGAATGAGTGTGATAATTGCTTTTGATTTTGTTCATCCCTAGATGTGTTTGACTTGATTAAAAATCAAGAATACCTAAATTTACCAAAATCATCAATGTCAACTATTTTATGATATATTATCTAAGGAAAAATCTGAATTGCATAATAATTTTCGTAAAGAAGAAAAAAAATGGAAAAATTGAAAAGGGATGGAGAATTCGTAATTGTAACAGACCAGATATGATGTGTCTGGAGGGTTCATGATGGAAACATCTGGATATAATTTGCCTATGCGATTGCTGAGAATTGAAATTAAGAACCCAGTTAGAAAGAAAGGGATTTCTGGATACATGATGATCAAGCAAAGGCAAATGTTGAAAATTAGAGAAAATCAAACAGTACCCGTGGAAATAATGATGAAGAAGGTCTTCCGGCGGATAAGCCTGACGGAATAGATCCGGCGATTGAGATTGAGGCCATTTGATTTTTGTTACCCCAAATATGAGACAAGTTTCTAGCGTAGCAAGTGACGAAGCCTTTCGCGGGAAGATAACGGCCTCAGGTTTTGTTCACGTTAGTAGTTGACCATATTACCCTCCGAGTTTATTGCAAAATTGACATGCCTACTTTCAAAATATATCAATTTGACATGCAAACTTTGGAAACATCAAATGTGTCCTGCCTACTTAACATTGCAAAAAATTTTAAACACGTTTTTTAACATCCGCTAAATTCATAACGGGACACTCCAAAAAACTAACCATCCGTCAATTTTTTGTAACATACGTTATTTTTTTAACACCCGTTACACCCCCCCCCTTCAGTCTCCGGCGCTGCCCATTCCCCTCCTCCGGCCATCCCCCACCTCCGTCTGCGGCGACCGTCCCCTTCCTCACCTCCGGAAGGTGGATGTCTGCTTCCAAAAAATCTGGGTCCAAACTTCAAATATTCAATGTTCAAAGATTCGAAGTTTGAAGCTCGAAGATACGAAGCGAAAACCCAGATTTGAAGTTCGAAGTTTAAATATTTAAAGAAAAAAAACCAGATTTGAAGCAAAAAAAAAAACAAAAACCCCAAATCTGGGTTTGAAGAAAAAAAAACCCAAATTCGAATTTAAGAGATCCAAAAATTTGAAGAACAAACCCAGATTTTATGGTATTAACGATTTTCGAATTCGGTTAGTATGATGCGCATTTTGATTTTGAGTCTCCTTAGATGAGATTGAGAGATTTCTAGGGATTTGAATTCCTTGCTTGAATGATTTGGAGAACGCTGAAGATCGACTGTTGATTCGCCGGGACAAGAATCGACAGCGTTTCCGACGAAGTCGTCTTTGCCGGAGAAGAAGGGATCGGCCGGAGGTGAGGAAGGGGACGGTCGCCGGAACTGTGGGAGGGGGAGGCCAGAGGTGTGAGGGAAGTGTCACCGGAGACGGAGGTGGGGATGACCGGAGGAGGGGAAGGGGCTGCGTCGGAGACTGAAGGGGTGTGTAACGGGTGTTAAAAAAATAACGTACATTACAAAAAATTGACGGATGGTTAGTTTTTTGGAGTGTCCCGTTATGAATTTAACGGGTGTTAAAAACGTGTTTAAAATTTTTTGCAATGTTAAGTAGGCAGGACACATTTGATGTTTCCAAAGTTTGCATGTCAAATTGATATATTTTAAAAGTACGCATGTCAATTTTGCAATAAACTCATTACCCTCCTCCCTCTACTTGTGCTTACCAATATCTCCTTCTTACTTTATTGCTCTCACACCAATTGCACGATTCACGCACTATCTAATACTCCCCCTGTCCCATCCAGACTAACTAAGGTTCTTACTTTATTTTTTGGTTTGTCACAGACTAAGGTTCTTAGTTGCTTTATTACCTAAATTGAACCATAGGACTCACTTGTCATTCTCACAACAAAACCCCCTACCCACTTTATCTCTCCTACTTTTTCTTTTACTTACTTTTTCATACTCATAACATTTTTTTTTAAAGGTGTACGGAGTTTTTTGGGTCATGCGGGTTTTTATAGGCATTTTATAAAAGACTTTTCAAAAATTTGTAAGCCTTTATGTAACCTGTTAGCCAAGGATACCGAGTTCATCTTCGACCAAGAGTGTTTGGAAGCCTTCAATTTATTGAAGGAGAAGCTGACTTGTGCCCCCATTATTTCTAGTCCCAATTGGTCTCTACCCTTTGAGATCATGTGTGATGCATCTGATTTTGCTATTGGGGCTGTGTTGGGGCAACGAGTAGACAAGTTATCTCATGTGATCCATTATGCGAGTAGAACTTTGAATGATGCTCAACTTAATTATACTACTACTGAAAAGGAATTTTTAGCGGTGATATTTGCTTTAGAAAAATTTCGTTCGTACTTGTTTGGATCTAAGGTGATTGTGTATTCGGATCATGCTGCTTTGAAATACTTGTTGAATAAAAAGGATGCTAAACCTAGACTTCTTAGGTGGATGCTCTTACTGCAGGAGTTTGATATAGAGATTAGAGATAAAAAGAGGGCCGAAAATGTGGTGGCGAATCACTTATCTAGACTTGAGGATTTCACTTTCACTAGTGTCATTGATGGTGCGATTCTAGTTAATGAAAAATTTTCGGATGAGTAACTCTATGCTTTACATGTCCAAGAGCCTTGGTATGCGAATTTTGTGAATTATCTGGTGACTAATTTGATGCCACTACACTTCACTTACGATCAAAAATGAAAGTTTAAGTCGGATGTGAAGCATTATATTTGGGATGATCCTTATTTGTGGAAAATTTATCCGAACAAGATTATTAGGAGATGCATTTCCTGAGCATGAGCAAGGTAGTGTGTTGCGTTTTTGCCATGAACTCCAATGTGGTGGTCATTTTAGTGGGCAAAAGACCGTTAGGAAAGTGCTTCAAGCAGGTCTCTATTGGCCCATCTTGTTCAAAGATGCTCAAGAATTCTGTAAGGAGACGTGTGATAGATGCCAACGAACTGGCAACATAGGAAAAGGAGATGAGATTCCCTTGCAACATAATTTGATAGTTGATATTTTTGATGTCTGGGGCATTGATTTTTGTTGGGTTTCCTATAATCATGCGCAGCGGAATAAAGCATTAAAAATTTTCATGGAAACCCAAAGCCCATAGATCCATTCATATGATTAAATCAAATACTTGCATAATGTATACTGGAATACTAACCATTGAAGCCTTTGATTAACAACCCTGATTCTTGGTGGAACTTTGAAACTTGACCACGAACAAAAGCAAGAACACGAACTATGGAGGTGATAAGCTTCACCCTCTATTGGTATCCACACCTCGAACGAATATCAAGAACACTTCTTGATCTTGGTTGCTAGACCAAATTGTGAAACACGATTTCACAATTGTTTTAGAACTATATGGAATTTTATTTGTTTAAGAACTATATGAAATTTTATGTGATGTTCTTGTTCTTCAATCTAGGGATCTTAGAACAAGAAATAACTCTCTCAAACTCTTTGGAGGCTCACAATATGCATTGGACTGATTAGGGCAACTAGAGGAGTCATTTATACTTGTTTCAGAAAGTATTAAATTAAAATTAGATTACTCACATCAAGAAAATGTTTTCGACAATTTGCTAGAAATCTAAACAGATCCATAAAGTTGTTGGCATAATAGTTAACCTCATCTCCCAAGTTAGCAGCATTATGCTGAAAAATCCCCACCAAGTCTGAATGCAAATCGTTATTGTCTGTACGCTTTTGGATTCGACCATACCAATCAGGGCCGGCCCAAGGGGTGGGCAGGGTGGGCGCTCGCCCAGGGCCCATAGTGGTAAGGGCCCAAATTTTATAGTTATGTGTATATATTGTATAAGTCATATTTATTAATTATTTTAAAGTAATTTTT
This sequence comes from Campanula takesimana, assembly GCA_026119855.1. Classification (NCBI taxonomy): domain Eukaryota; kingdom Viridiplantae; phylum Streptophyta; class Magnoliopsida; order Asterales; family Campanulaceae; genus Campanula; species Campanula takesimana. The sequence continues at coordinate 59,683 of JAOWBW010000710.1, forward strand.
TTAACACTGATGTTTACTAACACAATTAGTAAAAATTTGCAATCTAAGTATATGTGCGTTAATGTTGCATTAAAACAATTAGACATTGTGTGTGTATATATATATATATATTTATACCAAATCCGCTGACATCAACAATGCCACGTGACATATTATTGTGAAAATTTACCCTGCAACTATTACTATTTTTTGTATAATTTCATTTAGTTATTGAGCGTAACAAATTTACATATACCCAATAAATTTAATCATAAAGATGAAGGCGGTGTCAATTTAGTATTTAATATTTGTATATGTCCCGATTTAAATAACTTTTTTTCTCAAAAATGATTCTCTTAATGATTTTTTTTTTACCATTTTTTCATATTTAATTTTGTACTTGCAAAATTAAAAGTTTAAAAATAGATAGAAAGAATATATATGTATTTTTACTAATAAAAGTCAACTTTTTGAGTCAGTCTTACGAAAAACCTGTTTTACACTAAGAGATGTGTAAAACTTATTTTACACTAACATATTTTTTTTACATCAAAAGATGAAAACAAGTTTGACACTAAAGCGAGTGTAAAACAAGTTTTTCTCGAGATTTTCACCAACTTTTTAGAGTGTCTTTAAATAAGAAGGTCCTTCATTTTGTACATAAAGAGAATTAAATTACTATATTAAATATCTGACTATAAAAACTACGAGTAACAGATACAAACAATCTAATATTTATGGTTGTAATATATTTGATTTTTAACATTCAAGATAAGTGTTTATTTTTCAGTTTAAAAAAAATATTTTTAAAAATGTTATATCCCCTGTGTTAGTTTAAAGTTCTCAAATGACATTTAATTATCAATATCAGACATTAAAAAAACGGGTTTTTAAATGAGTCACACTTATGAAAAACATGTTTTACATTAAGAGATTAAAAAAAATGAGTTTTTCATAAAAGATGATGAACAAGTTTTACACTAAAGCGAGCATTTAACAAGTTTTTCAGGAGATTTTCACTTTTAAAATAGTGACTTTGTTGTGACTTTTCTATATATTATATGACCTTTCTACATATTATCACCATCATCTTTACTTTTAGAGTTATTATTGAAATTATAAATTTTAATAGCTTTACAATTCTTTTACTAAATTATATTTAAAATTTTATTATCATTATTGTTATTTGTGCAAAACACGTACATCGCACGGTTTCAAATATATTATAACCATAATCATTTTAACAATATTACTGTTTTATGTGCATTGCACGTGCATCACACTATTATTTTTTTAAAAAGTCAATCGATTAAAATAAATAAATTTTACTAAACAAATAATATTAAAGGCCCTTAAATTTTAATTCGCCCCAGGCCCATAAACTGTTAGGACGGCCCTGATACCAATCAGCTATTTCTATGTTGTTTCCATCTAACGTAGAGAGGCTGTAAGAGAACTCGCGTCTTTTCGATTAAGTTGAAAAAATGAAATAGTAGTCATTGTGGAATGTAAATAGAAATGTAATTCTCTTCAAGTGGTCGCAAAGTGCACAATGGTTCTCCAACATGTCTTCGAATTCCCTAAAATTCAAAGTTAGAAAATTAAAAAAAAATAGTAAATAAAAACTATAAAACAAATATTGTTACAATCCAATAATAATACTTGATGCTTACAGTGGTGAATTCATAGCATCAAAAAGATCAGCTAAATCTGCAGGCCATTTCACATCCCCAGACGGCCGCAACTAAAAATCCGTAAACAATCTTAACAAATTAAGGTAGTCTTCGATCACCCCGGGATCATCCTTTTTCTTCAATTACATGGGTTTATACTTCGGAATACCACCGACAAAAACAATGTGTTCTTGATTAAAAGAACCATTGATACATTTGTCTTCGATGTGAAGTTCTCGAAGTCCCATAATAAGTGATCTAATTAATAATAAATAAAAAAATACAGCCCATTTGAATTATTCATATAATAATAAAATAAAAGGCAAAAATAAGAAAGTAGTCTCTTAATTTTAAATGTACTCATTGAATTTATTACTATACTCCCTCTGTCCTATAACAAACTTTTTATTTTGTCATTTGGGCTTCTCATTTGAAACTCCCACTTACCCAACAAGGAAAAGATTCCTTCTACTTTCTCTCTTCTCCGACTCACAACAATTATCCACTTACTATTCCCTACCCCACTTTTCTCTCTTCTTCATTCTCACACAACTTACTTTTCCTTAATTCTCGTTCCTAACATTTCATGTGAAGTTTGTTATGGGACGGAGGGAGTAGTAGTTTTTGAGATGTGCTCACTCTATCAATAGTATCATTAAAAATATAACAAGTTAATCATGTCAGCTAACTGTAACCTAACTTGACTAACTTCTGTCAAAACTCCAATGGACCTGTCAATAGAGTTAAGTACTCTCTTAAACTGTTTTACAATTGTTTGGCCTTGCATTCTTGACAACCAACCGGTACCACCCCCACCATTCCTCCCTCATCCCCACTCCAAGCACCACCACCATAATTTCTTGCTCCCCACCCATTACATGAGCCTTATTCTCTGACCGCCTTCACCTGGTTATCCACTCCAACTAGAACCCTTCGCGAGTCTCTAATAGTAACACAAAATTGAATTGTGGGTCAAGGATTTTATTTTCAAATTGAAGCGGATGCTTCGCTGCAACTGCTTTGGAATAAGGTTTACGTCCTCGTCTCAATTTCTAGAGGTCATGAATGGAAAATTTTCATTTTAGGACTATTTAAGTTTGAACTAGAATAGGATTTTGAAATGGAATTGGTATGTGGGTCGGATGCGCTGGAAATGACAACGTGATAGGACTTAATGGCATCTTTTTCTGGTGTTTGACGAACTAAAATGGAAAGGGGAGGGGTGATGAATGAGAGGAGAAAAACAATATTATTGGAGTGAGCACAATAGAAAAAATGGTAATGTAATGTGAGGACATTTGAAAAAAAATAAGTTGAGTGAGCCCTTTTGAGTTAAAGTTGGATTACCTCATTATAGATTTGGTCTGGGAATCAACTTTAGTGACTCTTATAGTTTTCTCCCAGCCGGTTATCATTCCCCTTAACGCTAGTTGTCCATCATCCTTCATTCTTTTCTTCCAAGCCACTAATGTATCATCATATTTTTCCACAATCATCCTCCCGTCGTTCTCTTTGGGGAATTGGATGAAAATATGGCTTTAGAAAAAAACTGCTCTTGATGGTCATATAAAGGTTATGACCATCTTTGAACGGATTGAGTTTTTCAATCGCAATGCCCACCTGATGTCTATCCCCCCACCAGACGATTTAGGTCAACCATCGTCTGGTATCATTTTTTCCCCTCATTTCTTATTCTGTTTTTCTTTCTTACACTATTACAGATGGTTGACCTAAATCGTCATTCTTCTCTCTCCATTCCATATTTTTCCATATGTAATTTCCTCATTCTTCTCTCTCTCTCCATAAGTTCATTCCTTCAGCAAAAATGATGCTTTGTCCAATTGGGGATTTCAAAATCAACCCAAAATCAGATTTACCCAACCCCTTTCTACCTACAATCTCAGCCCCCTTTCCCCTATTTGCTCGGCCTCCCCTATAAAAACCTAGATTTTAAGCAAATCCAACACCCACCTCCAAGATCTGGGTTTCTATTGAAATCCATAATCGAAATCCTAGAAGGACAACAGTTAATGGTGAACCCATACCAGAAAAATCGAAAATTAACATATTATCAACGCAATGTGTTCCTGATTCCGGCTTCCACATGTTCGATGAGGCTGAAGATATTTGCAATGTGACTTCTACAATTCGATTTGTTCAAACCTAAGTTTGATTTTGTTCAAAAGTAATGTTGATTGTTCAAATTTGTGATGAAAATTGGATTGGACTGAATTGAATTAGGGGTGGCAGTGGCAATGGAGGTGATGGTGGCGGTGGCAATGGAAGTGGAAGTGGACTGTAGAGAGTGTTTGGGGCAGATGGCTCGCAGAATGATGTTAGGGAAGATGAGGAGGGAGGGGGTTGTGAGGGTAGGTGAGGGGATGAACCTAGACATGAGTTATAATTTTAACGGGTGTTAGTGTATTTAATGGTTGTTAGTGTTACATTGTTATTTTGTTAAGTTTTTTAACGTCGTTAGGGTAAATTGCATTATACGTAAAAAAAAAATGAAAAAGTACATATGATTAAGATGTCACTAGCTAGTACATTGACTTTTTGGTAAAAAAAATTGTGATAATACGTTGCATAAGTTGGTCATTCACCCCCCTTCAGATTTGAAGGTACTTTGTGACACCCAAGTATACTTAGCCCGAATTCAGAGGTGTTGATGGTTAATTCATGTATTGATTTTCTTAAGTGATTTATCTTGCAGAAAAAAGAGGCACATAGGCTTTGTTGCTGTCGCGACCCCGAACCCCGCGGCCCGAGATCGCGAGCTGGACGTCGACTTACTAATCAAAATACCAAAATATCGGAGATAAAAATTTCATTTCATATCAAAAGATGACAACACAAGGTTTTGGAAAACAATTTAACATCAACAATTAACTAGTGTAAGCCCCATAAGCTCACACTGCAAAATAATAAAATATACAAATCTTAGTGACGTCAAAGTGTGGTACAACTATCCCCAAAAGAGTTACACATTTATATAATGTAAACCCACCAATATACACTTGCCCCAAAAGCTCGACCCTCGCGACGTCCTCGTGATCAGCGAGTCTAATTCCTTGGTCCTGGGGGGTTAAGGAAAAACAAAGATAAAAGAAAGGGGGTGAGATAAATCTCAATAAGTTACTAATGCAACTACATGACATGCTATGATGCAATAATCAATAATAAATCACATAACACATAGCAATTTTCATATATCAGATAGCAGCGGAAATAAACAATTAACAAAGGATATTAGCCAAGGTTTCCCAACTGATAAAACCAAATAAAGGTCGCTGCGCAGCTTCAATAATCAACAAATCATCATCTTCATAATAGCATGAAAGCTGAAGAGAAATCCCCGGTACCGGAACCAATAACCAAGTAACATGCCACAAAGGGCAGGAGCCATGCCACAAAGTCATGCTCCAAAACGCCTAGCTAGAATACTCACAAAAGGAGCTAGCTCATCCCATCCAAGGCCAATCTGGATGAGGAAACAAGGACCAATGGGAGATGCTATACTGGACTTGGCTTGTGCCATTATAGCATTATCCATTGCCTGACTCGATACACAAATAACCAGCTGGACTTTCAAATAAAAGCTAAGTAATAAACACTAGCTTAAATAAACAACTCATGATTCCGAAGTAGGGAACCAATCCAAATAATTTACCACAAAGGCAAACCAATCCAAACCACATCAAAGATGTACAACATTCCCCAAACGGTACTTAATTAAATTTCATAACATTTTTAATCACAAGGGAACCAATTCCAATTACTAACATGTTCCACGATGTTAATTTAAGTTAATTTGAGTAGATAAATTAAAACTAGGGAAGCAATCTAGTTAAAACAAGCAAAAAGGAAGAATTTCCTGAAACAGGGGCGGGCGGGCGCCTGGAGGGGGTCGGGCGCGCGCTTGAATGACCAGAAGGTCTGGCCATCAAAAAAAGGCATGTAGGCGGGCACCTGGTCCAACCCGGGCGGGAGCCTGGTCTACGGGCTGGGAGGAATTCTCAGCTGGGTTCTACCATTTTTCTTACCCAATTCACACAACAATCAAAATCAAACACAATCAACCTTCCACCAAGCATAAAGATGAACCCAAAACAACTTATAACTAGAATGGGGACTCAAATAATACCATTTATCAAACAAGATCAAAATTCAAACCCAACATTCCTAAAATCACCATTTTTTACCAAAACTCAAATAAATTCCAAACAAATTCCAAACTCAATCAAACTTCAAATATAACACATCAAGCATTATATAAACATGATATGAACATTTTAGCATGAAAATGGGGGAAAAGCAACTTACTTGAATTTTCTCAAAGTTGCCGGAACTCGAATACTTTTAGCCCTCTACGATCCTAACGACGATCTAAACAAGATTCATGTTTTAAGAAATGAGAAATAACAAGAGGAAGAGGAAGATAATAAAGAGAGAAGGGAGAGGAAAGCTTACCTTCACAAATGGAGGAGGGAGAGAGAAAAGTGTGTGCTGGGAATGAGAGGAAGGGTGAGGGATAAGAGGAGGAGTAGGGAGGGAGTAGTTAAAAAGGATTTGAAAACCTACACCTAGGCCCCCTCCTCACTAAGCTAGCACAAATAAACCCCTAACACCCTTCTACCCAATTAACACAATATCAACCAAATAATGCTAGACACAAATGAATATTATGAGATATAAAATGCGCACATAAATAATTAAATCAAATAAATAAATAAATAAATAATTATTTATCAATAAAATAGAGACGGGTTTTCGGGGCGTGATATTCACTCCCCCTTAAAGAAAATTCGACCCGAATTTTAACGAGACTTACCCGAATTAAAAAGTCACGGATATTTCCTCTCGATCTCATCTCGGAGCTCCCACGTCGACTCCTCGATGTTATGATTCTTCCAAAGGACTCTAACCAACGCAATGCTTTTGTTCCTCAACTCTTGGACTTTGGAATCTAAAATCCGAACCGGTCGTTCCTCATAAGTCATATCGGGCTCAATATCCTCCGGTATCCTCGGTAACACGTGAGAAGGATCAAGAACGTACTTCCGAAGCATAGAAACGTGAAAGACGTTGTGCAATCGGTCTAAAGATGGCGGTAAAGCAAGTCGATACGCAAGAAGTCCCACCTTTCCCAAAATCTCAAACGGACCTATAAACCTCGGAGCCAATTTACCCTTCTTCCCGAACCTTCGAATACCCACCTTCGGAGATACTTTTAAGAACAAAAAATCACCGGTCTGAAAACTAAGATCTCGCCTTCGGTTATCTGCATAGCTCTTATGTCGACTCTGGGCTGTTTTCAATCGATCCCGGATAACTCTAACTTTCTCAACTGAATCCTGAAGCAAATCAATACCCACGACCTTCGCTTCACCAACCTCATCCCAACAAATAGGCGATCTACATTTCCTCCCATACAAGGCCTCATACAGTGCCATCTCGATACTAGCCTGATAACTGTTGTTGTAAGAGAATTCCACTAACGGTAGGTGCGAATCCCAAGAATCAGAGAAGTCTATCGAACAAGCACGCAACATATCCTCCAAAATCTGAATGGTCCTCTCGGATTGACCGTCGGTTTGAGGGTGAAAAGCCGTACTAAAACGCAAATCTGTACCCAAAGCTTCTTGAAACGCCTTCCAAAATCTAGAAGTAAACCTCGGGTCTCGATCTGACACAATGCTAACCGGAACCCCATGCAATCTCACAATCTCATCAATGTAAAGGGTCGCAAGCTTTTCCATCGAGTACCTAATGTCAATAGGCAAGAAATGGGCACTCTTGGTCAATCTATCCACGATCACCCAAACACTGTCATACCTCCTACGGGTACGAGGTAGTCCTGTAACGAAATCCATAGTCACATGCTCCCACTTCCACTCCGGAATCTCTAACGGCTGAAGTAGTCCTGCGAGTCTCTGATGCTCGGCTTTGACCTGCTGACAAGTTAAACACCTCGATACATACTCCGCTATTTCCCTTTTCATATTATTCCACCAAAAATGTTGCTTCAGATTCTGGTACATCTTCGTACTACCCGGATGAATAGTATATCTCGATTTGTGACCCTCATCTAAAACTTGCCTCTTTATTCCACCAACATCGGGTACACACAAACGATCACGGAAAGTCAAAACTCCACTCGAACTCAAAGAAAAATCCTCGAAGTTCCTTTCCTTCAATTTACCCATTATCTTCACCAACTCGGGATCTTCTTTCTGAGCTTCCTTTATCCTCTGAATTAGGGTCGGAGATACCCTAATATTCGCAAAAATAGCCCCATGTCTCGATTCACGAGGAGACCAATCTCGAACATCCTCAAGCATTTTCCACTCTCGAACCATCATTGATGCCACATAAGACTTTCTACTAATCGCGTCGGCGACAACATTCGCCTTTCCCGGGTGATAGGAAATCGTACAATCATAATCCTTCAACAATTCCATCCATCGGCGTTGCCTATTATTCAACTCTTTCTGGGAGAAAAGGTATTTCAAACTCTTGTGATCCGTAAAAATTTCAAACTTCGCCCCATAAAGGTAGTGCTTCCACTTATGCAACGCAAATACAATAGCCGCTAACTCCATATCATGAGTAGGATAATTCTGTTCACTCGGGCTCAACTTCCTCGAAGCATACGCAATCACTTTACCATTCTGCATCAAAACACAACCCAAACCCTCTTTCGAAGCATCACTGTAAATTACTAAATCGTCGTTCCCATTCGGTAACGCAAGAATAGGAGCCGTAGTTAATCTCTTCTTCAATTCCTCGAAACTCTTGTCACATTTCTCGGTCCACTCAAACGGGACATTCTTCCGGGTCAACTGAGTCATCGGAGTAGCGATCCTCGAAAACCCTTCTATAAATCTTCGGTAATAACCGGCTAAACCCAGAAAGCTACAAATCTCGGTCACTGACTCGGGTCTCTTCCAATCCACTATAGCTTCAATCTTTGAAGGATCCACAGAAATCCCATCTTTAGAAATAACCTGACCCAAAAATGAAACCTTCTCGAGCCAAAATTCGCATTTACTAAACTTCGCAAACAACTGCTCCCTCGCAAGAATGGATAAAACTGTCCTCAAGTGTTGCTCGTGCTCCTCTCTAGATTTAGAGTAGACGAGTATATCATCAATAAAGACCACCACGAACGAATCAAGATAAGGATGGAAAACCCGGTTCATCAAATCCATAAATACGGCAGGCGCGTTAGTTAACCCAAACGGCATAACCAAGAACTCGTAATGACCATACCGAGTGCGAAAGGCAGTCTTCGGAACATCTTCCGATCGAATCTTCAACTGATGGTACCCACTCCTCAAATCAAGTTTAGAAAACACAACTGAGCCTTGAAGCTGATCAAATAAATCATCAATGTGAGGTAGAGGGTACTTGTTCTTCACTGTAACCTGATTCAACTTTCGGTAATCGATACACAATCTCAAAGAACCATCTTTCTTCCGCACAAACAAAACCGGTGCTCCCTACGGGGAAACACTAGGGCGGATAAACCCTCGATCAAGCAACTCTTGCAAATGCACCTTTAGTTCCTTCAACTCGGCGGGAGCCAACCTATACGGTGCCTTTGAAATCGGAGCCGTACCCGGCAAAAGATCTATACAAAATTCTATCTCACGATCGGGAGGCATATCATACTCAGAAGAGAAAACATCGGGAAATTCCCTAACTACCCGAACACTCTCCAAACTAGGGGATTCTTTCCTAGTATCAAGCACACTAGCCAAGTACCCCTCACAATCACGGTGCAATAATTTTCTCGCTTTCACATAAGAAATGATACGAAAATTTCTACCAAAAGGCATAGCCTCAGAAACAAATTTAGGCACATCGGGAATAGAAAAAGTAACAACTTTCCTACGACAATCAACAGAGGCATGAAACTTGCTCAACCAATCCATACCCAAAATGACATCAAAGTCTTGAATAGGAAGGACTACCAAGTCCGCACCCAAGACACGACACATATAAGCACATCACAAGCACGAAAGACTTTATCAAGCACCAAGCATTCTCCTATAGGGGTCGACACCTCTAGCACATAAGGCAAAGACTCAGATGCAGCATTTAACAAGGAAGCAAATTGCACAGAAATGTAAGAATGAGATGATCCTGGATCAACTAACACTCGGGCGCTCACATTAAACACAGAAACAATACCTCCAATAATAGAAGGATCATCGGTAGCCTGTTGTTGATTCATGGCAAATACCCTTCCTTGGACCTTGGGCTTCCCCGCAGCATCTCTTTTCTGACCCTGTGGAGCACCAGCTCCTACCCCAGTCGGTTGACCAATGAATCTCGGGCAATCCTTCACAAAATGCCCCAACTGCCCACAGTTAATGCATTTCCCTTGTTTCTTCCAACACCGGTCCTCTGAATGACCCTCCTTTTGGCAATAGGAACAAAGTCTCCTATTTTGGTTTCCTTGGTTCCCGGAAGTAGCACCCGGGTTCCTTGGGATCGGTTTCCCTCGGAACTGAGATTGTCCCCCAAAGTTACCTCGGTTATCAGAACGGGATTGTGGCTTACTCTGCCCTCCTTGCTTGCTAGTGCTAGTCACCTCGACCTTCTTCTTGTGCTCCTCAATGTCTTGCTCAATTAAGTATGCACGGTCTACCGCATCCTGGAATGTCACAATCCTCTGAGCTATAAGTTGAGTCCGAATAGAAGTCTTCAAACCCCGAATAAATCTCATAGCTTTCCGTTCTTCGGTCCTCACAAGATAGTCACAATACCGGGCTAATTCTGTGAACTTAGCCGAGTATTGAGCTATAGACAACAAGCCTTGCTCTAAGTTGAGTAGCTCGATCTCCTTTCGGTTCTGGTCCACTACCGGGATGAAATGCTCTTTGAACTTCCGCACAAACAATTCCCATGCATAAACCGTGTGAGTGTCATCCCAACTCGCTTTAACCCCTTTCCACCAATGCTCGGCGGCCCCAACCAATTTATAAGCCGGAAACCGGACTCTATCCTCGTCCGTGCACCCAAACACATCATAAATTTTCTCCATTGACTCGACCCATAGTTCGGCCTTCTTCACATCGGGCTCACCGTCAAACTCTCTTGGTTTTAATTTCAGAAACTGCTCCAACCCGTAACGTGGAGGTGGCACATGCTCCTCTCTTGGCCCTTGGTCATGAATAGCCTTCATGGCGGCCTCAAACATTCCTTGGAACATGGCACGGTTCTCTTCCCGAAGATCATTCTGATTCTGAGTCCCACTAGTACTTTCACCTGTCCTTCTTCTAGCCATTGAGAACAATTACCTGCATAAAACATCAACCGTTACTCACTCCGAACACAACTACCCACCTAGGTCATACTAGTCCACCTAGACTTATACTTAGAGCTAAACCATAGCTCTGATACCAACTGTCGCGACCCCGAACCCCGCGGCCCGAGATCGCGAGCTGGACGTCGACTTACTAATCAAAATACCAAAATATCGGAGATAAAAAATTCATTTCATATCAAAAGATGACAACACAAGACATGCTATGATGCAATAATCAATAATAAATCACATAACACATAGCAATTTTCATATATCAGATAGCAGCGGAAATAAACAATTAACAAAGGATATTAGCCAAGGTTTCCCAACTGATAAAACCAAATAAAGGTCGCTGCGCAGCTTCAATAATCAACAAATCATCATCTTCATAATAGCATGAAAGCTGAAGAGAAATCCCCGGTACCGGAACCAATAACCAAGTAACATGCCACAAAGGGCAGGAGCCATGCCACAAAGTCATGCTCCAAAACGCCTAGCTAGAATACTCACAAAAGGAGCTAGCTCATCCCATCCAAGGCCAATCTGGATGAGGAAACAAGGACCAATGGGCGATGCTATACTGGACTTGGCTTGTGCCATTATAGCATTATCCATTGCCTGACTCGATACACAAATAACCAGCTGGACTTTCAAATAAAAGCTAAGTAATAAACACTAGCTTAAATAAAGCAACTTGAATTTTCTCAAAGTTGCCGGAACTCGAATATTTTTAGCCCTCTACGATCCTAACGACGATCTAAACAAGATTCATGTTTTAAGAAATGAGAAATAACAAGAGGAAGAGGAAGATAATGAAGAGAGAAGGGAGAGGAAAGCTTACCTTCACAAATGGAGGAGGGAGAGAGAAAAGTGTGTGCTGGGAATGAGAGGAAGAGTGAGGGATAAGAGGAGGAGCAGGGAGGGAGTAGTTAAAAAGGATTTGAAAACTTACACTTAGGCCCCCTCCTCACTAAGCTAGCACAAATAAACCCCTAACACCCTTCTACCCAATTAACACAATATCAACCAAATAATGCTAGACACAAATGAATATTATGAGATATAAAATACGCACATAAATAATTAAATCAAATAAATAAATAAATAAATAATTATTTATCAATAAAATAGAGACGGGTTTTCGGGGCGTGACAGTTGCCACCGCCGATTAAGATAGTGGTAGTGCCACTGGGGCGAGTTTAAGAGATTGGTTATGCAATTTGGAGAAAAAGTGGTCGCGAAAAGTACAATTCTATGTTTTAGAAACGCACCTGAATCGGATTAGAGTCTTGGAAGGAAGGAATTTTTGAATTTCCATGTGTAAATCTGCAGGTATCAATATGGTCTTTCTCATCATTTTTGCTTTCATTATGGAATATTTTGCATGTACATCAAGAAGAGAAGGAATGAGTAAGAATGCAATGCGGTGGCCATTAATTTACACTATAGCTCAAGGAAGTAAAATGAAGTCAGTAACTTTTCTACCGATCAATCCTTTCGGACTGTAATTCTTTTCCTTAAGGATTTAGGGTTTTCAGTATCCATAAACTAACCTTGTAAGTTGTAACTGAATGTATGCAACAAAATCTCCACACGTGTACAACAAATAATAATAATAATAGTATAGTTATAATGATGATGATGATTGATGAGAAAAATCCCACTGTAATAAAAACCTTGCAAGTGTACAAGTGCCAAAGCAGCAGTATACAAAAGTAAGGGTCGAACCACAGATACTTGTGGATAAACAAGTTGATTTAATTAATGTAGAAGTGTCGCGCCCCAGAACCGTGGTCCTACTTGGCCCCACGCTCGGGACACGATTGGAAGACGTCATAAAACACTTTTAGAAAAAATTTCGAAATATACTTTCATAAAGTTTAACAAAATCCACACTCGAAGTTCAAAGACTTCCATTTAACTTTCAATTCAAACCTTACAAACAACTATCACAAACGAAAGTTCTTAGCCCGAAGACTTACCAACTCTTATACAAATGTACAATTACCACACTTTAACAAAATAAGTGGTACACGGATAAAGTCTCGGGTACACTACCCCAAAGGTTATACATTTATATATTGTAACCTTCAAACCACACTTACTTTCCAAAATGGATTAAACCCGACGTCCTCCCTTGTGAAGTGACTATCCCCTGGACTCGCCTTTATCTAAGTAAACAAATAAGGGGTGTTAATGAATCTCAGTAAGCTACTAAAATGCAACTACGCTTCATGCTAAAATGATAATCATAAAGAACAGTATCATAGCAATCAGATAGCATATAATATGAGAGGTAAAACCAACTCATATACCACAAATACGACAAATGCCACACTCAGGTGGATACCAAGCCAAGGTTTACCCAATAAACATAACTGTCTGAGAATACCATCTGAGAAAACCATCTGAGCAGCATAAATAGCTGAAGCCGGGATCCCGAAAACCAAACCATAACCATAAGAACCAAATTAACAACGGGGGGAATATGACACAAAGTCATAACCCAAGGCTCACGCAAGGGAGCAATTCATCCCATCCAAGGCCAATCTAGACCGGAGAAAACAAAAAAGGCAACAAGGCCAATCTGGACTGGAGAAAACAGAAAAGGCAACAGTGGAAAGCCTTATAGTGAACTTGGCTTGTGTGCCACTATAATTCTCCCACTGCCTGACTCAAGTTACCAAAGGAAAACCTTATAGTGAACTTAACTTGTGTCACTATAAATCTCCCACTACCTGACTCCACAACAAGTACCATCTGGACTTTAAACACGATCATAGTAATAAATACTTGCTTAAACAACAACCGGGGGAAATAATTCCAAAGTAGGGAACCGAGCCAAACATATCACAAGATGTACATGAAAGAAATACTCACAAAGAGTTCACAACCATCCTGAAATAAAATCACAACACAATGAACCCAAATGGTTACATCAATTCAAACTCGATCACAAAGGACCAACTCTACCACTTTGGTGTTCCACAATAACCATCTAGGTACTCTAGGATATCACCTAAGACCTAGACCAAGATTGAACTCTAAATCACTTGGATTGAAACAACTCAAACTTTTCAGCAGCCCTGGGCGGTAGCCCACACCAGCTTGTGCGGCCGCCCAAAATGCCCTGTTTCAAGACAAAAACCTTCCAGATAAGTGTGCGGCCGCCCAACACACCTCGCATGCCAAAACTTGAATAAATTATACTCCCTCTATTCCACCGTCCCAAACGTAGGAGTATACTTTCAATAACATTTAACAATACTAACAATACCCAGGAGTGCAATACATGCCCAAAACTTTACTTTCAAGTTTATTTCATTCTTTTTTTACCGTCCCACAAATAATAGAATAATTTTCTTTTATTTTATTTAAATATTTTACCGTCCCAAAAGTATAAGTATACATTTACTAACAACTAGGCAATACCCAAAAGTACTAAACAAGTTCAAAACCAACTATATCAAGTTTACTCTTCCTTTCCTACACAGTATGTTTATACTCCCTTTGTCCCAAAATTACAAGTATCACAAAATTCACCCAAATCACAAAATTAACAATTACAAGTATCAAGTATAACATATACGACCATTTTAACATTTAAAGGGGAATTAGTAACTTACCTATTCCGGGGAAAGTATAAATAAAATATATTTTGATCGGGTAGAAATGGCATACTCAACGCCCTGAACATTTTTCATATAATTAGTTTTTAAAACGGAGAAGTAATTAAAAAGATAGAAATTAAAATAGGATGAAACTTACCTTTTTCTTTCATGGATACAGAGAGAGTAGAAATTTTGGGAAAGTATAATATGAGGGTGTATGAACTACGCAGAGAGAGCGAATGGTGAGGATAGGCATGCTTTTGATATTTTCCTAGTTTCACTTAGGACCCTCAACTTTCTAGTTTAAACACTTAAACCCCTATACTTATAATTTCACAAAGGATCCTATAGTTTCAACTAATTCAATTAACCCCCTTAACCATTATTACTACTAACCAAGTGACTAACACAAATAATCAAGTAAGATGTGCAAATCATAAAATATGATGCAACACATAAAATGCACACATAATATCAAATTAAAATCCCCCAAAAATATAAAATAAATAGGGACGGGTTTTGGGGTCGTTACAATCACTCCCCCTTAAAGAAAATTCATCCTGAATTTTAGGGTAACTTACCAAACGAATCAAACAACCAATGATATTTCCTTTCCATTTCCTCCCGAAGTTCCCAAGTTGACTCTTCAACATTGTGATTCCTTCATATCATTCTAACAAGCGGAATACTCTTAGTTCTCAATTCTTGAACTTTAGAATCAATCACTTGAACTCGTTGCTCTATATAAGACATATCGGGTTCTAGATCACTTGAACTCGTTGCTCTATATAAGACATATCGGGTTCTAGATCCTCTGGTATCTCTGATAACACATGACATGGATCATACAAATTTTTGCAAAGCACGGAGATATGAAATATATTATGAATTTACCCAAAGAAGATTACAACGCAAGATAGTACGCAAGATTTCCAATTCTTTCTATAATTTCAAAAGGACCATTATAACTTTTCCATCGAATAGCCAATCTCAATAGGTAGAAAGTGAGAGGGTTTTGTCAATCTATTCACGATTACCCAAACTGCATCATGCTTTCTTCAAGTACGAGGTAACCCTGACACAAAATCCATCGTGACATAATCCCATTTCCACTCAAGTATCTCTAGATATTGAAGTAAACCGGTAGGTCTTTAATGTTCAGCTTTAATCTGTTTATAAGTCAAACACTTGATAAGTAATCCACTATTTCCCATTTCATATTATTCCACTAAAAATATTGTTTCAAACTCTGATACATCTTGGTACTCTCGGGATGAATAATATACTTGAACTCGTGATCCTCATCAAGAACTTGGCGTTTAATTCCATCAATATCTGGTACACATAGCCGCCCTCTATAAATTAATACTCCTTCAAGACTAAAAGAGAGATCTTCAAATTTTCTATCTTTGGTTTTATTCACTATCTTTCTCAACTCGAAGTCATTCTTTTGAGCATCTTTTATCTGTTGAATTAAGGTTGGCAATACTCTATTATTCGCAAACATACTCCATGTCTCAATTCATAAGGACACCAATCCTTCAAAATTTCCATTCACCTATGTTGTCGGTTGTGCAACTCTTTCTAGGAGAAAATATATCTCAACTTTTATGATTTGTAAAATCTCAAACATTGTTTCATAAAGATAATGTTTCCACTTATGTAACGCAAAAAACAATCGCAGTAATTTCCAGGGCATGGATCGGATAGTTCTGTTCGCAAGGAGTTAACTTCCTCGCAGCATCACTGTAAATAACCATATCATCATTCCCATTAGGTAACGCAAGAATAAGTACAGTGGTCAATCTCTTCTTTAATTCCTCAAAACTGACTTGACATTTTTCATCCCACATATATGATACATTCTTTTAAGTCCACTGAGTGAATGGTGTAGTAATCTTGGAAAATCCCTCAATGAATCTTCGATATTACTCCGCTAAACCCAGAAAATTTTCGCAAATAACTGCTTCCCTCGGAGCCCAGACAAAATTATTCGCAAATATTGTTCATGTTCCTCTCGAGATTTAGAATAAACAAGAATATCACCGATAAAGACAACCACAAAGGTATCAAGATAAGGTTTGAAAACCCAATTCATCATATCCATAAGAACAGCCGGACAATTAGTCAATCCGAAAGGCATAACAAGAAACTCATAATGGCCATATCTACTACGGAAAGCAGTTTTAGAAATGTCCTCTGAGTGAATCTTCAACTGATGATAACCACTCCTCAAATCAAACTTCGAAAAGACTACTGACCCTTGAAGTTGATCAAATAAATCATCAATGTGAGGCAAAGGATATTTGTTCTTTACAGTCACCTGATTCAACTTTCTATAGTCGATGCATAGTCTCAAGGGCCCATCTTTCTTCTTTACAAACAACACAGAAGCTACCCATGGTGATACACTGGGTCGGATAAAACCACTATCAAGTAACTCTTGCAATTGAACTTTCAACTTTTTCAATTCAGATGGAGCCATTCTGTAAGGTACCTCAAATATCAGGGTAGTACCTGGAAGTAAGTCAATACAAAACTTGATTTCCCTATCGGGAGGCATAGAATACCCAGTTGAAAATACATCAGGAAACTCCATAACAATATGCACATCCTCTATTTCAGAACCCTTTTTAATAGTATCGAGAACACTGGCCAAGAATCCCACACAACCCTGGTCTAACAATTTTCTAGCCTTCACATAAAAAAATAATGCAAATCCCCCTACCCAGAAGAGTAGCCTCAAAAGTAAATTCAGGCACATCAGGAATAGAAAAAGTGAAAACCTTTTTATAGCAATCAACTGAAGCATGATAATTATTTAACCAATCCATTCCCAAGATAATATCAAAATCTTGCAATGGCAATATAACTATATCAGCAAGTACAACATGCTCACGAATATGCACATCACAAGTACGCAACACTCTATCAGTTGCCAAACACTCCCCCATAAGAGTGAACACCTCTAACACATAAGATAGAGACTCAGGAGACAAATGTAATTGAGATGCAAATATGCACAGACACATATAATGCAAAGAGCCGGGGTCTATAAGTGCTCGTGCCCTCAAACTAGACATAAAAATTATACCTCCTATCATGACAGAAGAATCTGAAACCTGTTGTTGATTAATAGCAAAACACAACCCTGCACCTTAAACTTTCCCGAGGCATCCCTCTTCTGACCCTGTGATAATCCAGCTCCACTCCCAAATGATACATTCCTGGTTCTAGGACAATCCCTTTGAAAATGATCAAACTGACCACAATTCAAATACTTACCCAACTTCTTCTAACACCTTTCTTCAGAGTGCCCTTCCTTTTGACAATAGTTATATATCCTTCTACTTTGATTTCTCGAAGTGTTACCTTGATTGTGGCAATTGATTGCTCCTGAGGTTGTCCTCTGTTTTGTAATGATATTCCCTGACCTCCTCGATTGTCACCGTACTGTGGTTGAGGTCTTCCTTGCCTTCCCGCACCTGATAGTTCAACTTTCCTCTTATGTTCTTCAATATTGTGTTCCACTTGATAAACGCTATCAGCTGCATCTTGAAAATCCTGTAACTTGTGAAATACTAGCTGAATTCGGATCACATTTCTCAATCCTCTCACAAATCGCATTACCTTCCTCTCTTCAGTTGCAATTAGATGAATACAGTACCTGGATAACTCTGTGAATTTAGATGTATACTGATCCACGGACATAACATTTTGCTCTAAGTTGAGAAACTCCATCTCTTTCGTGTCTTGATCCACCCGGGGAATGAAATGTTCTTTGAACTTCTTCAGAAAATTCTCCCAAGTATAGGGTACATGAATTTTATCCCAATTGGTTTTCAAAACTTTCCACCAATACTCAGCAGCTCCACTCAGTTTATAAGTAGCAAACCTGATTTGATCTTCATCAGAACATCTCAGAACATCAAAAATCTTTTCCATCGATTCAATCCACCTTTCCACTTTAGCTACATCGGGTTCTCCATCATAGCCTATTGGTTTCATCTTTAAAAACTGTTCTAACCCATATCTTGGAGGTACTTGATCTTCTCCTTGTCTTTAATCATTAAGAGTTTTCATGGCTGCTTCAAACATTCCCTTGCCTTGAAGGCCCTAGCTGATCTCCTTCTGTCCCAACCATTTTCAGTAAGTACCTGCATAAGACTCTCAACGTCACTCATCCTATACACAACTACCCTCCTAGGTCACTTAGTCATTCTAGACCATCTACAACCTAGCTCTGATACCAACTGTCACGCCCCAGACCCGTGGTCCTACTTGGCCCCACGCTCAGGACACGATTGGAAGACGTCATAAAACACTTTTAGAAAAAATTTCGAAATATACTTTCATAAAGTTTAACAAAATCCACACTCGAAGTTCAAAGACTTCCATTTAACTTTCAATTCAAACCTTACAAACAACTTTCACAAACGAAAGTTCTTAGCCCGAAGGCTTACCAACTCTTATACAAATGTACAATTACCACACTTTAACAAAATAGGTGGTACACGGATAAAGTCTCGGGTACACTACCCCAAAGGTTATACATTTATATTATGTAACCTTCAAACCACACTTACTTTCCAAAATGGATTATCAACCCGACGTCCTCCCTTGTGAAGTGACCTATCCCCTGGACTCGCCTTTATCTAAAACAGTAAACAAATAAGGGGTGAGAATGAATCTCAGTAAGCTACTAAAATGCAACTATGTTTCATGCTAAAATGATAATCATAAAGAACAGTATCATAGCAATCACATAGAATATATAATATGAGAGGTAAAACCAACTCATATACCACAAATACCATAAATGCCACACTCAGGTGGATACCAAGCCAAGGTTTACCCAATAAACATAATTGTCTAAGAATACCATCTGAGAAAACCATCTGAGCAGTATAAATAGCTGAAGCCGGGATCCCGAAAACTAAACCATAACCATAAGAACCAAAGTAACAACGGGGGGAATATGACACAAAGTCATAACCCAAGGATCACGCAAGGGAGCAATTCATCCCATCCAAGGCCAATCTGGACTGGAGAAAATAGAAAAGGCAACAGTAGAAAACCTTATAGTGAACTTGGCTTGTGTGCCACTATAATTCTCCCACTGCCTGACTCAAGGTACCAATGGAAAACCTTATAGTGAACTTAACTTGTGTCACTATAATTCTCCCACTGCCTGACTCCACAACAAGTACTAGCTGGACTTTAAACACGAGCATAGTAATAAATACTTGCTTAAACAATAACCGGGGGCAATGATTCCAAAGTAGGGAACCAAGCCAAACACATCACAAGATGTACACGAAAGAAATACTCACAAAGAGTTCACAACCATCCTGAAATAAAATCACAACACAATGAACTCAAATGGTTACATCAATTCAAACTCGATCACAAAGGACCAACTCTACCACTTTGGTGTTCCACAACAACCATCTAGGTACTCTAGGATATCACCTAAGACCTAGACCAAGATTGAACTCTAAATCACTTGGATTGAAACAACTCAAACTTTTCAGCAGCCTTGGGCGGTCGCCCACACCAGCCTGTGCGGCCGCCCAAAATGCCCTGTTTTAAGACAAAAACCTTCCAGATAAGTGTGCGGCCGCACGCCCGATTTGGGCGGCCGCCCAACACACCTCGCAGGCCAAAACTTGAATAAATTATACTCCCTCTATTCCACAGTCCCAAACGTAGGAGTATACTTTCAATAACATTTTAACAATACTAACAATACACAGGAGTGCAATACATGCCCAAAACTTTACTTTCAAGTTTATTTCATTCTTTTTTTACCGTCCCACAAATAATAGAATAATTTTCTTTTATTTTATTTAAATATTTTACCGTCCCAAAAGTATAAGTATACCTTTACTAACAACTAGGCAATACCCAAAAGTACTAAACAAGTTCAAAATCAACTATATCAAGTTTACTCTTCCTTTCCTACACAGTATGTTTATACTCCCTTTGTCCCAAAATTACAAGTATCACAAAATTCACCCATATCACAAAATTAACAATTACAAGTATCAAGTATAACATATACGACCATTTTAACATTTAAAGGGGAATTAGTAACTTACCTATTCCGGGGAAAGTATAAATGAAATATATTTTGATCGGGTAGAAATGGCCTACTCAACGCCCTGAACATTTTTATATAATTAGTTTTTAAAACGGAGAAGTAATTAAAAAGATAGAAATTAAAATAGGATGAAACTTACCTTTTTCTTTCATGGATACAGAGAGAGTAGAAAATTTGGGAAAATATAATATGAGGGTGTATGAACTACCCGGAGAGAGAGAATGGTGAGGATAGGCATGCTTTTGATATTTTCCTAGTTTCACATAGGACCCTCAACTTTCTAGTTTAAACACTTAAACCCCTATACTTATAATTTCACAAAGGACCCTATAGCTTCAACTAATTCAATTAACTCCCTTAACCATTATTACTACTAACCAAGTGACTAACACAAATAATCAAGTAAGATGTGCAAATCATAAAATATGATGCAACACATAAAATGCACACATAATGTCAAATTAAAATCCCCCCAAAAATATAAAATAAATAGGGACG
This sequence comes from Campanula takesimana, assembly GCA_026119855.1. Taxonomy (NCBI): domain Eukaryota; kingdom Viridiplantae; phylum Streptophyta; class Magnoliopsida; order Asterales; family Campanulaceae; genus Campanula; species Campanula takesimana. Next base: position 80,863 of record JAOWBW010000710.1, read on the forward strand.
GGTTTTGGGGTCGTTACAAGAAGTAACCAAAGGGGGTTTTGATTTGATTATTTAAACTAAATTTAAAGACTAAGCAATGAAAAGTAAACTAAATTACTAGGCAAAACAACGCAAAGATTGTACTCAAGATTTACCAACAAGATTCACGGATTGGACTTCACAATACATTCACTTTATGCTATTTTTATTAATAAAGACATCAATATCATTCTAGGGTTCATTCACAAAATCAAGAGTTGGGACGGTTTGGTGTGCGATTTGCAACTCAAATATTCTTCTTTTATTACACTTCCAGTTACGTATATATAATAATCAAAGAATTCATGAAGATCAAAAGAATATATGAACCTAGATATGTTTGATTTGAGTTACGTTCTCAATTGGATCTAAGAGGTAAAACAATGGTCAATGTATTAATGCCCGAGTTACTGTAGCAATAAATACCCATAAATTCTATGCCAAAAGTATCTTAACATAAATCTGAAACCCTAGAAAGAATTACAAATATTTTACCACTCTAGAATAATATTGAATTATGAATTAAGAACTATAGCATAAAGATCATGTATTGTTACTACCAATCCGCAAATCACAAGTGAATTAGCTACTCATACTCATAATGATTATCACAAGAAAATAATTAAAATTCATAAACCTGGATATTACGCTTGAGTAAACCTTCAATCTTGTTACAATCTTCAAAACCTAGAAATAAAGCATAAGAAAAACTAAAGGTTGTAGTCTAATATATATACTAGAGAGAAATTAGGGCAAAAAATAAGAAAAATAGGGTAAAAACCCGCTTTGGAGAGGAATCCCGAAAATCAGTGCGGAGAAGTGGGAGACCGCCCAGAACTGGCGCTGTATTTCTTCATTTTTCTTCTTTTCTTCACTTCCTTGACTAGGTTGACCACTGTTGACCTTTGACTTTGACTCGAGCAATTCTTGGTCTTCAACACTTTAAATCTCTAAGACTTTGCAATACATCAACATTACACTAAAAAGTGTCTCAAAACACACATAATCTTTCAAAGTTCCTCAAACACAAATAGACCAAAATTACATCAAAACTATTATAGATTACATCAAAAATTCAATAAGTAGTACGAAAATGTAGAGATAATACATGTATAAACCGATCCATCAATGATGATAAGAATAATAATAATAAGGGTTAATGACAATTTAGGGCCTGAAATGTATGAGGGTCTTCGACGGGGGGCCTGACCTTTTTTATTCTACACATCAGGGCTTGACATGCCAGATTCTCGCCAATTAAGGGTTTTTTTTTACGGAATTTGTTAGAAAAGTCAGTTAAATCAATAAAACAGACGAATTTGTAACTGATATCAGGTTTTAGGGGCTTTAGTGAATATATAGAAACTTAAAGGGTAAAAAAATAAATGTACACTATTTTATGCATATTCTTAAAGTTAAAAAAAAATAATCAAATAATCAGAATTAAAGGATATTAATAAAATTATATAATATTTAAATATTTGAAAAATAAAATTGCTCATAATAAAAAATTTATTTTTCGTCAATTATATTTTAACATTGTATTTTTATGAAATTTTGCTTCACACTCGAAAAATATTACTTCTTATAAAATATAATAACAAATACTCATAAATATAATTTATATTCACTTTATAATTTTTGAGCTATACAATACGTAGTGAAAAAATTGAATATATATATATATATATATATATATATATATATATATATATATATATATATATATAGTGACAATTGTGTTTCTAAAGCAACATACTTTTATTTTGGGATTTTATTTTTTTTTTGTTTTTTTTTTTCCGAAAACAGACATTTGGGAGGAGGGAGTTATTATTTTCTTCATCCTAACCTTATTGTGCTTTCCATTTTGCTTGAATTTTTTCACACTATTTAAGGCCATATTCTCTCATTTTTCTTGATTTATTGTTGATATAATAATAAAGTAATATTTTTTATTTAATTTAAATTTCTTATTTTTTATATATTTAAATAACATATATTTTTATTAATATCCTTTAATTCTAATTATTTGAAAAAAAATTCTTTTTTTTAACTTTAAGAATATGCATAAAATATTTTACTTTTTATTTTTTACCCTTTAAGTTTCTATATATTCACTAAAGCCCCTAAAACTTGATATCAATTACAAATCCGTCCATTTTATCGATTTAACTGACTTTTCTAACAAATTCCGTTAAAAATCCCTTAATTGGAAAGAATTTGGCATGTCGAGCCCTGATGTGTAGAATAAAAAAGGTCAGGCCCCCCGCCTAAGACCCCCCTACATTTCAGGCCCTAAATTGTCATTAACCCTAATAATAATAATAATAATAATAATAATAATAATAATAATAATAATAATAATAATAATAATAATAATAATAATAATAATAATAATAATAATAATAAGTCATATGAAAAACGTGTTTTTCCTAGTGATTAGGAAAAATCGAGTTTAAAAGAGACGGTGACAATCTTATAAATAAACTGACACTTAAAAAACATGTGGTGGCATTTTTGTAAATAACTGGAACCCGTGCATTTGCATAGTAAATGTCAGTGCAAATGTTACAAAGTGTCAGTCATTAATGATTCATACTGGTGTTTATAAACAATGAAACTTACACTTTTAATGACTGCGAGCGATGATGCTAAAAGAGTGTCAGTAGTGTTAAAGAGTGTCAGTGATAGTGTTAACGAGTACGCGTGGTAGTGTTAAAGAGTGTCACTCGCAATGTTAAGAGTCCTAGTGTTTCAATAAGTTCTAGTTATTTACAAAAATGTCATCGCGCACCTTTAATAATAGGGTTAATGACAGATTAGGGCCTGAACTCCAAGGGGGTGCGTCTAAAAGGGGCCTGGGTTTTTTTTTTTTCGCTAGATCAGGGCTCAATATCTAAATTTTTCGGCAGTTAAGGGCTTTTTGATGGAAATCGTTAGAAAAGTCAGTTAAATCACATGTGCCTCGCACGTGATCATAAAAATGGATGGATTTGTAATGAAAATTTGTCAAAAAGGGTCAAACTATAAATTTCAAAATTTGAAGGGTTAAATCCGAAAATGCCTAAATCCCTCTCCCCACCTTCCCGTAACTTATTCCAGATCTATCCCTCTCTCACACAAAACACACACACACACACACACACAGTAAATCTCTCATCCTCTCCAAACCCTAACCCTAACCTCACTTGCCGTTTCTTCTCCGGCCAATCTTTTCACCGGCGACCTCTTTCCCGGCCATCCTAACCGGTTACCGTCAAGTCCCCTCCAGGTTTCGACGCCGAACACCATAGCAACGCCGCCTCTTTCAAACCCCGGCCATAGATTCCGACGCCGAACACAAACGCCGGCCATAGATTCCGGTGAATCATCACCGCCTTCTCACTCTTTCTGGTCTCCTTCTTCAATAACCATTCTACCCAGCAACTCCCTTTTTTGATTTTTGAAGTTTTGATTTTTGATTTTTGGGTTTAATCTCTCCCTGATTTTGGGTTTAACTTCGGGAATCAAATCTTTAATATTGGGTTTAATTTCGTGGGTACATGAAGATTGGTGCTTTCTGGGTTTAATTTTGTAGAAGAAGGGGATGAGTTTGGCGGAGATAAGTTGTTGGTGGCACTGCAGTGGTGGTTTGGTGGCGATAATGGTAATGGTTACGGTGGAGGTGGTGTAATGTTTGGGGTCATGGCGGTGCGGTGGTGGCGGTCTGGTGGTGGAGGTGCAGTGTTGGTGTGGTGGTCCGGTGGTAGTGATGGTGGTGGCGGCGGTGGACATGGGTGTCGGGAAGAAGGAAGGTGAACTGGGGATTATTTGTGATGGGTTATTGTGAATTTGTGATTGGGAAATGACAATTTAGATTATTATTTAGAAAATAATTTTTAATACTAGTATAGCTATTACTCCCTCTGGTCCAAAATAATTGTCGCTTTTAGTCAATCATATGTAACTTTGACCAATAATTTAAATAAAAAATAATAATGCTAATAAAAATTTAAAATTTGTCATTGTATTAATATTCCGTCTGTCCCTAAATGAGTGTCTATTTTCAAGAAATCTTTGTCACAAAATGAGTGTCTTTTTTTAACATAACTTTGTCCCTAAATGTTTTTTTTTTTCGATTTTTTTTTCCACCGGTTTCTTTATATGCGTAAAACTAGATGTTTGGAAAGGAGATTACAAAATTATATATGAATATTTGCTAACAAATTGTACAACAAAGTTGAGATTTTCAGTAATTTGGACACTCATTTAGGGACAGAGGTAGTAATACTTTTAATATCAATTTTTTAGATTTTTATTAAGATCATTATTTTTTGTTTAAATTTATTGGTCAAACTTACATCTGTTTGACCAAAAGTGACAGTTATTTTGGACCAGGGGGAGTAGATTAATTTGTTTAATAATTTTAATTTTTTTAATAAATTTATTTTATATATGATAATTACTTATTTTATTATATACTTGATTATTTAGAAAAAATATTTATTTCATTTTTAAGCCCTCTAAGTTTCAGAAATTTCATTACAATCCTTCATTGCTAAGATTCATTACAAACCCATCCATTTTGACGATCACGTGTCATGCACATGGCACTTAACTGACTTTTCTAACGATTTCCGTCAAAAAGCCCTTAACTGCCGAAAAATTATGATATTGAGCCCTGATCTAGCGGAAAAAAAAAACCCAGACCCCTTTTAAACGCACCCCCCTTCAGTTCAGGCCCTAATCTGTCATTAACCCTTAATAATAAGTGTCAGTTATTTATAAAAAACACCATCACCTATTTTAAAACTCCCAGGGTTTTCAATTTGACACTAGGGTTTAAGGTTTTTCAAATTGACGGGTACACTAAGGTGATAATATAAAACTTAGTAACCACAGTTAATTTTTTTTTCTCTAAAGCAACAGTTAAAATCTTTTACATGGAAAATAATAAATGGAGTCGATTTGTGTTTGTCTTTTAAAATGTAAAAACAGACCTTTTTCAATCTTAAATAAAATGTAAAAAAAGTTAATAAAAAAAAATAAAAGTTGATAGTACTTGTACCAAAAAAAAAAGTTGATAGTACTCCCTCCGTTCAGGGACGGCCTTGAGGGTGTGCAAAGTGTGCCACCGCTCATGTCACGACCCGAAATCTAGGCTCTATTTTATTGGTAATAAATAATTATTATTTATTTATTTGCTTATTTATTTATTTAAATTATTATTTATTTAAATATTTATGTGTGCATTTTATGTTTCATAATAATTATGCCTAGCATTTTATTTGGGTCATTTGTGCTAGTGTAGAAGTGTTGAGTCTTATTTGTTAGTGGGGAGTTTAGTTGAAAGGGTAGTATTAGGAGGAGGGGCCTAAGTGTAACATTTTGAAATCATTTCTCCCTATTCCCTCCCTACTCTCCTCCCTCACCTCCCTCACTCTTTCACTCCATCTCTCTCCCAGCATATCTCTCTCTCTTTCCATGGAATTTGGGTAAGTTTTCTTCTCTACCTTCTCTCTTTATTTTCTTCATCTTCCTCTCATTATTTCTCATTTCTTAAAACATGAATCTTGTTTAGATCGTCGATAGGATCGCAGGAGGCCAAAAATATTTGAAATCCATCATCTTTGAGAAAATCCGGGTAAGTTACTTTTCCCCCCATTGATGCTAAAAATGTTCATCCTATGCTTAGATGATACTATGATTTCCATTTATTGCTTCTTTGGTTGATTTTGTGATGATTTACATTTTTGTTCATTTTGTGAAATTTTGGTATTTGAATCACCCTTGATTGAGGTTCCTTAGATGATGTTGTTGGAGTCCTTTTGGTTCAAAATGGTGTAGGTACCTTAGTTCACATTTTGGTAGTGTTAGAAATGGTGAAGATTGGGTTGGTTTTGGATTTGGGGTTGTTAATGGTAGAAACTCAGATTTTTTGGCCGGAATTTGCCTTTCCATGCAAGGAGGCGCGCGCACCCTCCCATAGGAGGCGCGCACACCCTTATGCCCTTCTTGAACAAGACCTTCTGTTTCTAGGAGGCGCGCGCACCCTCTCCTCCTCCAAAATTGTTTTCCCTTCTGATCAAAGGAGGCGCGCGCACCCTCTCTCCCCTGGTGTGAAATTTATTTCCTTTTTGTCCAATCTTTCGAGAGCCATATCTCCCTCATCCGGACTCCATTTTAGGTGTATAAATTATCGTTTTAAAGCTCTTCTTGAGCTCTTCGAGATGAGTGAGTAGTTTTGGTTGTGTTCTTGAGTTAACTGGATCCTTTGTGATCGAACGTGATATGGGAATTGTGTTATCATGGTTGAGTTTGTTGGAACACCTTACTGGTGTGTTGTTGGTTCATTTCATCTTGTTAGTGATCACTTTGTATGGTTCCCTACTTTGGAACCCTAAGTTGTTTAATTAAGCTAGTATTTATTACTTAGCATTTATTTGAAAGCCCAGCTGGTATTTGTGATTGTGTCGGGCGATGTGAGATATTGTGATGGCACCGGCCAAGTCCATTATGGTGTCGACCATTGTTTTGCCCTTATTTTCCTCTTCCAGATCGGCCTTGGTTGAGACGTTTGGAGCATGACTTTGTGGCATGGCTCCCGCCCTTTGTGGCACATTACTTTGTTATTGGTTCCGGTACCGGGGATTTCTCTTCAGCTTTCATGCTATTATGAAGATGTTGATGGTTGATTATTGAAGCTGCGCAGCGACCTTTATTTGGTTTATCAGTTTGGGAAAACCTTGGCTATATCCTTTGTTATGTGTTTATTTCCGATGCTATCTGATATATGATAATTTCTATGTGTTATGTGATTTATTATTGATTATTGCATCATAGCATGTCATGTAGTTGCATTAGTAACTTATTGAGATTTATCTCACCCCCTTTCTTTTTATCTTTGTTTTTCCTTAACCCCCCCAGGTGAAAAGGATTAGACTCGCTGATCACGAGACAGGACGTCGCGAGGGTTGAGCTTTTGGGGCAAGTAGCATTGGTGGGTTTACATTATATAAATGTGTAACCTTTTGGGATATTTGTACCAAACATTGACGTCATTAGGTTTTGTATATTTTGTAACTTTGGTGTATAAGCTTATGGAGTTTATACTAGTTTTGTTGTTGTTAAATTGTTTTCCAAAACCTTGTGTTATCATCTTTTGATATGAAATGAAATTTTTATCTCCGATATTTTGGTATTTTGATTAGTAAGTCGACGTCCAGCTCGCGATCTCGGGCCCGCGGGGTTCGGGGACGCGACAGTTGGTATCAGAGCTATGGTTTGGCTCTAAGTATAAGTCTAGGTGGACTAGTATGACATAGGTGGGTAGTTGTGTTCGGAGTGAGTAACGGTTGATGTCTTATGCAGGTAATTGTTTGAAATGGCTAGAAGGAGAGCAGGCGAAGGCTCTAGTGGAGCACAGAATCAGAACGACTTAAGGGAAGAGAACCGGGCAATGTTCCAAGGAATGTTTGAGGCTGCTATGAAGGCCATTCATGATCAAGGACAACGAGAAGAGCATGTGGCACCACCGAGATATGGGCTAGAGCAATTTCTGAAATTGAAGCCAAAAGAGTTTGACGGTGAGCCGGATGTCAAGAAGGCTGAGATGTGGATTGAGTCTATGGAGAAAATTTATGATGTGTTTGGGTGCACGGACGAGGATAGGTTCCGGTTCGCGGCTTATAAGCTTGTGGGTGCCGCCGAGCACTGGTGGAAAGGGGTTAAAGCTAGTTGGGATGACACTCACACAGTGTATTCATGGGAATTGTTTGTGCGGAAGTTCAAAGAGCATTTCATTCCGGTAGTAGATCAGAACCGAAAGGAGATCGAGCTACTCAACTTGGAGCAAGGTTTGTTGTCTATAGCTCAGTACTTGGCTAAGTTCACATAACGTCGCGAGGGTTGAGCTTTTGGGGCAAGTAGCATTGGTGGGTTTACATTATATAAATGTGTAACCTTTTGAGATATTTGTACCAAACATTGACGTCATTAGGTTTTGTATATTTTGTAACTTTGGTGTATAAGCTTATGGAGTTTATACTAGTTTTGTTGTTGTTAAATTGTTTTCCAAAACCTTGTGTTATCATCTTTTGATATGAAATGAAATTTTTATCTCCGATATTTTGGTATTTTGATTAGTAAGTCGACGTCCAGCTCGCGATCTCGGGCCCGCGGGGTTCGGGGACGCGACAGCTCAGGGCCCCCGATTTTGAAAGGCCTCATTTTTTAATTATATATGTAATAAATAGTACTCCCTCCGTCCCAGAGTATATGTCCACACTCTCATTTACACGGGGATTAAGAAATGGTGGAAGTGATGTAAGTGTTATGAGTATAAAAATAAAGTAGGATAGAGAATGAGTGGGAGAGAATAGTAAGTTGATTGGTGTTGTGAGTATAAAAGTAAGTAGGAGAGAATGAGTAGGAGGAATAGTAAAAATTCTTTGCCGTTTTAGGAAGTGGACATATACTCTGGGACAGACTAAAAAGGAAAGGTGGACATATACTCTGGGACGGAGTGAGTATATTTTTTATTATTAAAAATAGTTTTAAAAAAACTCTTGAGCATTCATTGTGAGACGGAGAGAGTAATATTGTAGATTGAATAAGTGACTTTTAGTCATTTTTAGTCCAATTAAATACATAATTCTTATTCCTGTGTTGTATTTGTAATATATAATATATCAATTGTAGTTATTTAGTCTCAACGAAAAAATAAAAATAAACTTAAATCATTTTAGAATATAAACATTAAAAAGTTAGTATGCTATCTCATCAAGCCATGAAGGCACAATCCCGTTTAACGGTTTTCTAAAAAATTTAAGAGTTAATTTATATTCTATTTTTTATATTTAATCTTTAGGGCTCAAGTGTAAATTTGAACAGGGCCCCTAAATTAATTGGACCGGCCCTGCCTCCGTTCCTTATTAAGTCAGTTTTAGGAGTGGGATAATATTCCGAATTATTTGACATTTTGTGGTAGAAACTAGAAAGGTTGGAGCTCTCTCGTGCCCTCCTCTAATTAAACTAGTTTACATGTGAGGGTAGGCAACTCACTAAGTAGAGTTTCTAATGTTAGCAAGATCCGCTGTGGTATTGAAAGGCTCTTTAATGTGCTATTGAAAGGCTCTTAGTGCTGGTTTGTTTTCACTTATTTGGAGGGGCATTTAACTTATTGTTTAAATTAAGTTAAAATTAGAGTGTTTGTTTTCACTTAATTATAAAAAACTAATAAGTAGAGTACAATCACACTATTGCACTAAATAAGCAAAGAGTTAATGACAGATTAGGGTCTGAACTGCAGGGGGGTGCGTCTAAAAGGGGCTTGGGTTTTTTCTTTTTCGCTAGATCAGGGCTCAATATCTCAAATTTTCGGCAGTTAAGGGCTTTTTTACGGAAATCGTTAGAAAAGTCAGTTAAGTGCCATGTGCATGACACGTGATCGACTAAATGGATAGATTTGTAATGAAAATTTGTCAAAAATGGTCAAACTGTAAATTTTAAAATTTGAAGGGTTAAATCTACCCATTCCCAAACCCGAACCCAAACCCAGTTACACCCAACATAAATACCCAATCCGCCACTTTCCTCCTTACCTTCCCACATTCCTCTGCTTCTCCGATCAATTCTCCGGCGAGATCCGATTGGCCGACGGGGGTGGTTCTGGAGGAGTGAACGGCGACTCACCCTCTCCGTCCGCCCACCTTCACAGATCCGGCCGCCACTCTCAACCCCGACCCTCTCTCTCTCTCACCATCACCCACAACGCCGTCTTCACCAACTCTGCACCATGTCCCAAATTCCGGCGAACCTCCCTCTCCCTTCGGCTCCAAACAATGACGGCCAGAACCACACCACTCCAGCCCCATTTCTAGTTATCCCGCCGATCCACTTCCCATCGCCGTCCGTCTGCCGCGACGCCGGACACAACTCCGGCATCTATTCTTTCAGTTCATCGTCTCTGCTTTCTTTCTTCCTCTAATTCGAAAACCCAATTGATGAACGAAATCCCCAATTTCTCTCTACTTCTACTTGGATCCGTGAAATCTAGCTCTTTTTCTCTTTCTCTCAGTTCGTCGGCAAGGTACGAACGAAATCTATCTCTCTCAATTCGTCGGCAAGGTACGATTCCGGAAATTTTCAGTCTTACCAAGGTACAATTTCTGGGTTGGATTTTAGGGGTTAGGGTTGGGGATGAAGATGAGGATAGTGGTGGGGTGTAATATTTGGAGAGAGTGATTTTCAATTCACCCATTATCTCCAAACTCTTTCATTTGAGAATGGTGGCCGGAAAAAGGAAAGACGAGAATGGTGGCCGGAAAAAGGAAAGACGAAAGGGAAGGAGCAGTCATTTTTCTATGGAGGCTACTGTTCTTGCTGTTTTTTTTTTTATTATTATTTACTTTGTTAATTTTTCAATTAAATTGTACTTAATTCTTTTAAATAAGAATGTGGATTTTTTTTATATTTTAATAAGTCTGATTTTTTTAAATGTTGTACTCCCTCCGTCCCATCCGAAATATGATTCTTGGTCCGACACGGGATTAAGGAATAATAATCTTTTATTATAAAAAGTTGTTTGAAAAGTAGGTGTTGTAAGTATGAAGGAGAGAGAAAGTGGGTGGAGAATAATAAATGAAAAGAAGTTATGTTAAAAAAAGACACTCATTTAGGGACAAAAATTTCTTGAAAATGGACACTCATTTAGGGACAGAGGGAGTAAAAGTTTTCCATTGTAAATAGTGATAACTACTTTATGTTGTTTTAAATTTGGTGAATATAAAAAGTAATTTATTATGTTCATAGAATAAAATTTAAATTTATTTATAATTTTCTTTATTAAAATTTATTATTTAGAAAATAATCTAAAATCTTTTATATTTAATATAGCTATTAGATTATTTAGAAAAAATATTTATTTCATTTTAAACCTTTTGAGTTTCAAAAATTTCACTAGAACCCTTACAAACTGATATCATTACAAACCCATCCATTTTGACGATCACGTGCTCGGCACATGGCACTTAACTGACTTTTCTAACGTTTTCCGTCAAAAAGCCCTTAACTGCCGAAAATTTGAGATATTGAGCCCTGATCTAGCGGGAAAAAAAATCCAAACCCCTTTTAGACGCACCCCTGCAGTTCAGGCCCTAATCTGTCATTAACCCATAAGCAAAAGTCAGAAGCACCAAAATAGGAGCATTGTGGAACTTTTGAAAACACGCGTGTTGTGTTGTGGTTCCGCTTTCGACTCATTTAGCTTACTCTGCGTTAAAGAATTGTTTTCTTTACATACATATGCATGCTGCTCTGCTTCTATCACTTGAAGATTTTTTTTAATTTTTGTTTTAAATGCAATCCTTTCAAATTACATTTTGTTCCTGCTCCTTTCTTCTTTTCCTATTTTCTCTAACTTTGTATATGTTCATTACAAAATTTAAAAGTTAAAATAAAATGAAAAGGCATAATATGCCAAAGATTAGAAAATCATCAATTCAAACATGACCTCTATTAAATTATTTCTTTTATATTTACTTATTTTTATCTTATTAAATTAGCTTTTGTTATATCTATGCTTAATACATTCTTATATTTAATTTTCATTTTTTTCATTAGTTAATATAAAGTGGAAAATTGTTGTGAGTGTGAATGTGGGTCCCATTAAATAAAACATTTCCATTTTTGGGTTGTCCTAATTCGAGTGGGACGGAGGGAGTATTGACGAATTAGATTATATGAAAAATTAAATCAGTTTTTTAAATAATTAAACTCTTTTTTTTTAGAACTCATTTGTGGTTTTTTAAATTTGGAAAAGAATTTTTAATATTTTAAGCCCATTAAATTTAAGAATGTGCAGTAAACCCCCTATAAGTTAAATCAATTTCAAACTCTCCTCCGTTAGGTGGCATGTGTGTGGCACGTGATCATTTAACGGGTTTTTCTTACAAAATGGTTAAAAGACCTAAAATGCTAACAGAATTACAACTTTGGGGCCCAAAATGCTAACGGAGATACTTTAGAGCCCATCATAGGAACGACCCCCAAACTTGGGGGCCTAAAATGTAATTCGCCCTAATATTAAACATTTTGTTACTACAGTAATCTTAAACATTTTTTGTTTACTCCCCTTACATTTACTACATTTACTGCTCAAAATAAAAAGACAGATTAACATAGTTTTTAATTATTAAACATTTTTTTTACTAGAGTAATTTTATTAACATAACTAGTACTCGCATCCGTGCCGGTGGCACGGTGACAATATGAAATTGGTTTTAAGTATGGTTGAATTAATGGATGGACAAAGTTTTACGCTTGATCTAATAGCTGCTAAATCTTCATAAAATCTCTGTTCTAAAACCATGTTGCACATTGTCTTGTTGTTGCGCCCATTTCAAGTTTTTAGGAGTCATGCATCATCATCACCTTCAAAATCGCATCGGCTTACTATTTAACAGTTTGGGCAAGGAATCTTGTTTGCTTCTAATCTTTTGGGAACACAATGTCCATATGTACATTAACACATAAGGGGAATCACGACCCACCAACTCGTATAGCGTCTGTAGCCACCATAAACTCGACAACAACAATGCCAAAATGATTTTCTATCAACGAATGAGCACCTGGCCTTCCCAGAAGCAGTACCAAATTCATGTTTCATACTTATGTCAAAGGTAAGCAATGACCTCGAAGAAATGGTGATTGCACCTGCAAAACAACTGCGCGAACTGTCTGCGCAAGAGAGAACAGCGGCTTGAAACAAAACAAAAAAGAGAGAGAGAGAGAAGGAAAAAAGGGCAAGGCAACAGAAACTGCTCACTATCAGTCCAAAGATCAGAGGAATAAAAAAATCCACGGCTGGAATTAAAACGGAAAGAAACTGAATAATAATAGTACTCCATCCATCTCAAAATAAATGTTGAAAGCAAACAAAAATCACATCCTTAGTCACAAATGTAAACCAAGCCAGCCTAAAACAAAGTAAATTGCACAAAATCAAACTGAACCTTTGGTGAAACGATTATAGTGCAAAAGACAAAAAATAAAATAAAGTAACAACATCTAGAAAAAAAAAATCATTAAGAATATCTGATATGGAGTGACAAACATCAGTATTGAAATACACTTCTGAATAGTACAGCCTTACAATTTTACATTTTGCACGACCGCCCCTTTTGATAACTGAAATCTGTTAATTGCATGGCTCGCTCTGCACAACTTCTAAGCCTTAAAGTAATTCATTCATCATTCTATTTCCTTAAGGATCAATGTGCACCAATACGCACTAATGAATTAATACAACATAAAATAAGCAACTGGGTATTCGAAAGAAGAATTCATGAAATTAATCAACCTACTTGTCCCCAACTCTGTAGATGTCGGCATGGTCTCTTCAGTCGCCAATCGACACGGCGGAGGTGTATTTTGGAGGGAGAAAAGAGAGTCGTGAGGGAAAGAGAATATTAGGTCGTAGGATGGGAGCCGTTACATATGAGGATCCACACCAATTGCCTTTGCCATCCCACCTATGCATACTTCGAAAAAGCCCCAAATCTTGCTGCAGCCGGCTCGAATGGTCGGCGGTGATTGCCTGCGGAGGAGGCATACAGGTCAGCTGCGAGAGACGTCGAAGCACGGTAGCTAGTTGCCGGAGAGGTAGGGAAAGAGGCGTGAGGGCTGTGTCGTTTGAGAGGGACGATGGACGAAAACCACCAAAAGAGAAGAAGGTTGGAAACCGCTCAATGAGAGCCGCATGATCATAGCAGATGATTAATTATCCAAATATGGAAATTAAACAGAAAAATAATTGATAAATGATGGCCGTTGGATCATGACGGTTGTGCTTTGATCTCAACCCTTCTTTGTCTCTTGTCAATAGGCAGTTTTTCTTGAGCTGTATTATAATATAGAGATTTTATTAAACATAGTTTTCTTAGAAAAATTGTGAATTTGTTTTTGGAACAATTGTGAACTTGTTATTGGAACAATTGTGAACTTATAATTGCGATCTTACAATTGCGAACTTACAATTGTGAACTTACAATTGCGAACTTACAATTGCGAACTTACAATTACGATCTTACAATTCTGAACTTACAATTTTGAACTTACAATTGCGAACTTGTTTTTGGAACAAGTGTGAACTTGTTATTGGAACAATTGCGAACTTACAATTGCGATCTTACAATTGCAAACTTGTTATTGGAACAATTGCGAACTTACAATTGCGAACTTGTTATTGGAACAATTGCGAACTTACAATTGCGAACTTGTTATTGGAACAATTGCGAACTTACAATTGCGAACTTACAATTGCGAACTTGTTATTGGAACAATTGCGAACTTACAATTGCGATCTTACAATTGCGAACTTACAATTGCGATCTTATAATTGTGAACTTACAATTGCGAACTTGTTATTGGAACAATTGCGAACTTACAATTGTAAGTTCACCGGAAAGTGGCCGCCGGAGGTGGTCGACGAAAGGAAAATGGTCGACGAAGGTGGTCGCCGGAAAATGGTCGCCGGAGGTGGCCGCCGGGAATTGGTCGCCGGAGGTGGTCGGGATGGGTGGTCAAAGGTGGTCATGGTGATTGAAGAGAGAAAGTGAAATGATGGAGGGAGTGGCATTAATGTAATTTGTCATTATTTATTAAGGGCATGAGTGTCCTTTTAATAACCCTTGGACTAGGTGGTAATATTGCAAATTCCTTGTCTTAGGTGGTAATTTTCATTAGGATGAGGGACTAAATGGAGTTGCCCAAAAATCAGGAGTATAATAAAATTTAAATGTACATGCGATATAGTAAGTTGTTTTTAATCAATTATTCTCACATATTTCAAAGAGATTTAAATATATGATATTTTAATATCTGTTTTATCAGGCAATATTACTATCAGTCATTTCAAAACAGCCAAAACAAACAGTAGTAAATTAATCAGTCATCAGCTATAAGTCATCAGTCATCAGCCATAAGTTATCAGCTATCAGATATAAGTCATCAGTCATTAGCTCTGACAAACGAGCCTTTAGCTGCTTATCCGAGACTAGGAAAAGGTGCAACTGCTTTTCTATCTTCTTTTAAAGAAGCGGTGTTAGGAATCGCTTTCCTAATGAATAAAGAGAAAAAATGAGTGAGGTAAATAGTAGTGTTCGTTGAATAAATTTGGTGGTGGAAAATGAAGAGAGATAATGAGTGGTGGGGTAGAGTGAATATAAAATTATAAAAAGTGTCAAAGTGAGCTGGAACAGACAAAAATAAAAGTGTGACAGAGGGAATATTCAACAGCCTGATAATTGTATGTTTGGGGCATAATAGCAACTCAGTAATATTGTTATACCAAATGTAAAAGGTCTCACTACAAGAACAAGAACAAGCAGTCGGGCTTTGTTTAAGATTCATACGCCTGCTTCACAATTGAACAAACTGACATAATCTATTAAACAATGAAATGTATCTCCAATAAAATTATTCAATGTGCACTCCAAACACCATCAAGTTGCCATTACAAACAAAAACTCAAATATAAAAACCCACCAGTTGCATTATTCAGAACTTGGGACTGGTGTCTAGAGCTGGAAGCAGATACAAAACTTAAAAGTCATATCTAAATGGGAAGAAGATACAACTTGGAAAATATATAACAAAGGGACAGAAAAATAAATGTGCTATATTAGCATCCTCCTTGGACTTTCTCACCCAATAAGTAACTTGTTCTCTTCCAAGAAGCTATAAGTAGGCACCTCCAGATTGTAAGGAGCTGGTCCTTTACGTATCCTACCAGAGATGTCATAATGAGAGCCATGGCATGGGCAAAACCAGCCACCAAAATCACCAGCATTGGGCAAGGGAATGCAACCCAGATGGGTACACACCCCAACAACCACAAGCCACTCTGGATTCTTAACCCTGACAGCATCCTCTTGTGGGTCCCGAAGAGAGGCGAGGTCAACACTGTTGGCCAAGTTGATGTCGTCCTCTGTTCTACGCCTGATAAAAACTGGCTTCCCACGCCACTTAACAGTAACAGTGGACCCCGGTTCAATGCTGGTGAGGTCTACCTCAAGTGAAGCCATAGCAAGAACATCTTTACTAGCAGACATGCTCAGAACAAGCTTGAGTACTAAGAGACGGATCAAGGAAGCGTACACAAACCTACCACCAGTCAAGACAAAGTAAGCAAATGCACGCTTGCTGGGGTCACCAGGTGGATAACGTTCGTGGTTGTGCTCATCATACACAATTTTTGAGGTTGGATTCTTGATAGCTGCTACCGTAGCAGGGATGTCAGAGAGGCCTAAATCCTGTGCCGGAGTAAGGGAACCGGAAGAAAACCCTGCAAACAATTAACCAAACATTAGGGAGACATTGAATGTTGGGCCATATCCACCACATACTTTCTGAATGTATTCTCTTTTTCTTTTCACTCTTTTCTATATTATATTTTTGCATCTGATATCACTTGAGCCCAGAGACGGTATGACAACATTCTTTCACATGCCATAATACACGACCCATTTTTTGTCAAATAAAGCCACGATGATTCGGCAGCCGCCTGTTATGCACTGAGTTACTTATTAGATTTGAGAATAAAGAAGACTTTATTTTTTGGAAAGAAAATTGAAGAAATTACCATGTTGAGTTACTCATTTACGAACTGCTTTAATGGAATTTTTGAGGGATTTAATTTGGGGTTTGAAATCCTAACTTCTAACGAACATCCTTTGGCATTCATGTTGCCTTGTTCTGGGTACTCGTTGACCATCTGCAAAGTCGGGTATCATATACCTAAATACGATTTCATGAATTTACATTAAACTTCATTAAAAAATGATGCACATGTGGCGTTAATTTCTTGTACCTTCATGAAATTGCATTAAAATTATTTCTCTTATAGAAAAGGAAATCTTCTATGGGACGTTCGAAAATGGTAACTGTGACTTTTTTTTCCGAGAGGGAGGGGGAATATGCATTAGCTTAGTGCCATAGCACCAAGCGGCTACAACCGTATCAGAAGGTTACAAGGATCGGGGTCCCAAGGAAAAGAACTATCTAGTCCACCGGAACCTCCAATAAGCAACCTACATCATGCTACCAACCAGATACACCGAAAAAATCACAATATCCACAATAGGAAAGTGTCATTCACCAGAAGTAACATCGGAATCAATCCCTCCACTCTTCGTAAAGACATCTCAACGCTCTTGAAACTCCACATTTTCCTTAATTGAAAAAAGGCAAAATGAGACAAAGGGAGCTATCCTCGTCTTCTTGTTCGATTTACAAAAAAAGGGTGAGCCTGACCAGGCCGCGAGTTTTGAGTTCAACGCTTCCAGGCATTACCCATGCGAAACAGGATAAATAATGAATGCCAAAACTCCCTAGCACGGTCACAATGTAATGAACGATCATTTACTGACTCGCCGTCCACTTTAAACCTTTAAACATGCAGCACCAATTAATTAGGATTTTAACTCTTTTCTTAAATCTCCAAAGTGTGAACAGCTTCCCATGGTACTGACCAGAGTAGGAAAAACACTTCTCATGAGGCTCTTGATCTACAAATTCCTCTCCCAGAATTTACTTATCACCATAAATCATAAATTTCACCAAGACTCAACCCGCCACCTTACCATCTACTTCTGAAACTCCATAACTTTAGCTTAATTCTTCCCAAAAACTTCAAACAAGTAAAACAATTGCCACAACTAGCTATATGTAGAAGAAAACTTCATAACTTAAGCTTAATTCTTCCCCAAAACTTCTGATAAGTAAAACAATTGCCGCAACTAGCTATAAGTACAAGGTACTATCTTACTCGCATGCTTAACGAGTGTAAAGAGTGAACAACTTATCCCCAACTCAATATATCTCAAAATTGCCAAGACTAGCACAATTTGACGCGTACAAGACAGATGCACATGTAACCACAGAACCACATAGAGAGAAATCTGGAAGTAGATCCTTACTACCACTAAATATCTTGTGCAAATTGTGCTAGTGGACAACTCCAAATAAGTAAGATACAGTTGCAAAGAAAACCTCGCACTAAATGCAATATGAGAAAGAAATCCTCCAAAGCGGTCAAAGTTTGAATCAATTACCACAAACATTGCATAGATCAAGAGAACTAGTTTTTTTACTTGGCCTGAGGCTCTGAGCATCCTCTTGCTATCCAAATCTTGTTATTTTAGCTAGCGTCTCCCAAGCGTGATGCAGAGTTCAGCCAAAAGAAACAAGCCAACTTGTATTCTTACACTCCAATGTTCCTTTTAATCTCTCAAGAAAAGATGAATGTCAATTTTTAGGCATCTTTCCACCAAATACACATGAATGCCCTCAGTATCCATATTATAGCATTCCAGAATACACTTTCAGGGGGGGGGGGGGGGGGGGAATCATTTAATGGAAAAGATTTACAGCCAGATGGACAAGGAATCCAACAAAACCAAAAGCCAAAAACCAGGCTAAAACAAACAAAATGAAACACCAAGCTAAACGTCAATTTGTAACTCATAAAAATACTCATTGATTTCTTACATATTTATCTTTATTTTGAATATTCTTTATGGACCTTGATTCACATTCTGCCTTTCCCCATTTAATACTTGAACTTCTTTTTTTCTTTCTAAATATATGTATGCCATTTAAGGCATTTGTCTGGGACCATCCAGTGTCTGAATCTTAAATCTTTTCACTCTGTTAACATTGCTTTTTGATTGATGGATTTTTAATTGATGGATTTGTATTCTTACAAGTTGGCTTTTTGATTGATGGATTTTTCTTTCTAAATATATGTATGCCATTTAAGGCATTTGTCTGGGACCATCCAGTTTTTTTTACTTGGCCTGAGGCTCTGAGCATCCTCTTGCTATCCAAATCTTGTTATTTTAGCTAGCGTCTCCCAAGCGTGATGCAGAGTTCAGCCAAAAGAAACAAGCCAACTTGTATTCTTACACGTATTAAATGGGGAAAGGCAGAATGTGAATCAAGGTCCATAAAGAATATTCAAAATAAAGATAAATATGTAAGAAATCAAAGGTCAATCAGGAAGGAAAAGGGACAGAGGAATCAAGTAACTCACAATTTTACTTCATCAGAACATGTCACCTCAAGAATCAAAAACAATGTCAACAGTGAAGAAGAAATTCGAGATTTGGACATTGGATGGGAATATCCTGTCTATTGGGATAAAGTATAAATCTATAAAACTTGAATTTGGCTAATCAACCAAAATTTGGGACAAAGAAGGTATACATAAATATATTTTTAGACACACCAAGTTGAGCACAACTTTGTTTCTGAAGGACCAACAAACTTCTATTTCCACCAAGTCAACCCTCATCACACACATGAATTTTTGCCCTTCACTCTGGCCTCTTCAGTGCCATATTTCCATCTAAGCCTAGTAAACTAATATCATTTTCAATCACCCCATTCGAAGTTTGCTTTGGTCTTCCCTTATCCCTCGCCATTTTATCATTTCTCCACTCTTCAGACCTCCTAATCGATGCATCACTCGTCTCCGTCTCACATGACCAAACCACCTTAGACGATTCTCTCTCATTTATCCTCAATGGGCGCAACTCCTACTTTGCGGTGATCACCTCATTCCTCAATCGGCCCTTTCTTGTATGCACACACATCCATCGTAGCATACGCATCTCCGCTACATTCATCTTATGAATGTGACACTGTTTCACGGCCTAACATTCAGTGCCATAAAGCAGTGCCGGCCTAACTGTCGTGCGGTAGAATTTTCCCTTTAATCTATTGGGCATGCCGCGATCACATAGAAACCCTGTGTGGCACTCTTCCACTTCAACTAACTTGCTTTAATCCTATGAGCCAATTCTCCATCCTTTAGGATGATAGATCCAAGATAGCAAAAAAAAAAAAAAAAACTCGGAAGATTGTACAATGTTTCCATCGAATGTGATCACCCCTGCCTCCGTGCTTCCAACTCTGCGAAACTTACACTCCATATATTCAGTCTTGCTTCTGCTCAGTCTAAAACATCGGGATTCTAAGATATGTCTCCATAACTCCAATTTACTTTCAACACCCTCTTTTGTCTCATCAATCAGTACAATATCATCTGCGAACAACATACACCATGGAATATCATCTTGGATTGACCTCGTCAATTCGTCCATTATCAGAGCAAAGAGAAATTAGTGATCTTGACTTTTAGTCATTATTGTAGCAAATATACATGAGCTCCCGCAGTTTTGCATCAAAATACTAGGATAAAAAAAAGTTGGCAAATGTGATATTAGTGACTCAGATAAATGTTACTCCCTCTGTCCCAGACTAAGGTTCTTACTTTCCTTTTTTGTTTGTCCAGACTAAGGTTCTTAGTTGCTTTATTACCTAAAATGGACCATGGGACCCACTTGTCATTCTCACAACAAAAACTTCCTACCCACTTTATGTCTCCTACTTTCTCTTGCTTATTTTTTCATAATCACAACATTTACTTTTTCTTAATCTCCGTGTAAAGTCAAACTAAGAACCTTAGTCCGGGACGGAGGGTTTCTCTTGCTTACTTTTTCATAATCACAACATTTACTTTTTCTTAATCTCCGTGTAAAGTCAAACTAAGAACCCTAGTCAAGGACGGAGGGAGTAATACTCATCCCAAATACTTTGCAACTATTCAGTTAGAGTTTCATGCACAGAATTTCCATAAATCAAACGGGAAAATTCATGTTTTAAGCTTACATTGGCATGTTTCTTGAAACCAACAACACAGATGCTAACTTATTGAAGTCAAATTCATCATGCTAACATCACAACTTTGAACCATACGCTCATCTCACCTAAGCGCATCCCACCACACATAAACCCAGTACAACATAGGTGCACGTGCACTTTATAAAAAATAACTTCACAAAGCACAGCAAAGAGAATAAATAAAAGCAAGTCAAAAAGGAAAACTTATTTAGATTAATTAAAACAAAAAACCTGCATTATTAACAACACTATCTGGGTATTTAAACTCATGAAGCACAGTTAGGCACCCTTGAACTTATGGTACCTACCATGATACTCTGTGGAGTATGATATCAGATATTTAAGTGTACATAGCTCGTGCTAGTAAATAAAATGATGTCATTAGAGTGAGCAGATTAGAAGTGCATGCACTAGACCCACAAGGAATCAAACAAGCAACTCTATAATTAAAATTTTCTTCAATCTCTTCTCTCTTTATTTCCCTTTCTTCTGACACAAAAAAACTCTTCAAAGTATACCTTTTGGAAATAGGCACAGAGCACTTGGGCTCAGCTAACAGGGGAATTGATACTTGAGTGGAAAATGAGAAAGCTCAAAAAACAGATCACAACTTCTACAATCAAAAAGGTTGAACCTCAAGTGCCTATCAAATTGGAGATGAGTAGTAGGCCAAACATACAAAGCAACAGAAAGTAGTACCACACTACCACGTGACTTATCCAGACTTTTAGATAAAATTGGTGTGTTCAATAAGAGACTGGAAGCGTGCAAAACTTCAATAGTAACAAAACTAGAACAAAAACAACAATTCGGAAGCTTAAACACGAAATGCCAATCTATCTATAGAAAGAATCAAAAAAATGATCCTAATTGAAATTCCAAGACACGAGAAGCAGTATCACAAAGACAGTAGAGAAGAAATGTAACGATTTTGGAGATTCCGTTCTCTAATTATATTAGCAGATAACCATTTTCTTAATAGCATCAAAATCACATTTTAGAATCAGCAAATTGATTCAATCGCAGAGAAAAATACAAATAATAAAGCCGTAATCCTAAAGCTACAAATAGATGAGAGTGGGGGTGACCTCTGACTTGATCCAGAAAAAAGGAGGAGAGAGCAAAAGGATTGGATGGAGAAATAGATCGTTGATGGCGGTCGGAGGATGAATCAAGACCACCGTTGATTGGGTTGTGAGCGATGAAGGCTGTAGAGGTCTGAGCGGAGCGCCAAGACGAGAGGGAAGAGAGCCTCCTCCCAGCAATTCTCAACATCTTTCAGGTGGATTTGGATTTCAACTTCTAGGGTTTCGCCCTGATTCCTGTTCCTCAAGGAGCTTAACGGGGAAGGTAGGGGGGATACACAAACGCAACTGGACCGCTATTAAACACCAGACGCAACGAGGAGATTTTGATACGATCTTTACATTTAGGTATAATCACTTCCAAGCTAGCCGTCCTAGCTCAGCTGGTAGAGCGCACGGCTTTTAACCGTGTGGTCGTGGGTTCGATTCCCACGGACGGCGATTCCACTAAATATCTTTTTTTGATGAGAAACAATATTGTATATGGAATATTCCCTTCTTCTCAAAAAATGATTTTCCATTTTTTTTCAAAATTAGAATTTGTAAATTGATACATCATCAACAAAATAATTGTTCAATGTTCATTCATTCGTAGTAACGACAAGAATAGCGGGCGGTCATCAATAAAATAATTGTTTAATTTGACTTAATACGGGGATTAAGAAAAAGAAAAAAGTTGTGAATATGAAAAGTAAAGAGAGAGCGAGAGAGAGAAATTGAGTGGGGGAGTTTTAGTTGTAAAAATGATAAGCGCGTACTATTGTCTATTTTAAGTAATAAAACAACTAAGAACCTTAATATTAGAGCAATGCTAGGGGCATAAAATAAGGTCACAAAATCTTGCTCACAAGATGAGGTGGCAATATTTTATTGGTTGCATTGATAATGGACCCGCCACACTCTAATTAAAAACACCAATAACATCATTACACCCAGGATTTTGTGAGCAAGTTTTTGCGACTTTTTTATGCCCCTAGTATTATTCTTGATATTAATATGAGACAGAGAAAAAGATAAAATAAAAACATTAGTTTGAGACCAAATGAAATTAAAGTTTACCGCATCAATCTCGAAATACAGTAAATATTGTTCACCCTTTAAGAATTTAAGATAATTAACATTTAAATTATTTTTAGCACGAGCAATACTAGGGGCACAAAATAAGCTCACAAAATGAGGTGACGATATTTTATTGGTTGCATCGATAATGGACCCGCCACACTCTACTTAAAAACACCAATAAAATCATGACACCTAAGGCTCGTTTGGTAGCTTGATTAGAGTTGGATATGATTATTAGTCCAATAATATTAATGTTTGGTAGACTAAATGCAATCTGATTAATAATCCTAGGTACAATTATTATCCAATCTTATCCCCTCTAACCCCCTTCATATCTACCCATAAAAATGGTGGTGTAATTAATCCCCGATTAATAATTTTCCGACTATTAATACAAACTAATCCTATCAGGCTACCAAACGAGCCCCTAAGATTTTGTGAGCAAGATTTTGTGAATTTTTTGTGCCTCTAGTATTATTCTTTTAGCACATTCAGTTGAGTACCTAGCATTCACACTATATCACTGCAGATGCGTATTAAAACATAGGACTAGAAGTCACTTGAGTACCCTAACATTTAACACTATATCATCGCATGTGCGTATCAAAACATAGGAGGAGAAGTCACTGCAGAGAATTAATCTTGCCAATCCCAAACAGTTGGGGGTTTCAACAAACAACTTGAAGACAGCCCCCATTACAACATGATTCCACATTCAAACTCCTTTTACAGTCAAGTGAAAACATATAGCATCAGTATACATATACTGATAGCTGTTTGCATAACAGTACACTTGTTGTATGCAAAAAAAAAAAAAAAAGAGTGAGTAATGCATGCGTAGGGTCAGTGAGTTTAACGCCCAGCAGAAGAATCAAAAGCAAAAAAGTAAAAGCTGCATGAAAAATAATCTAGTATCAAGCCCTTACTCATCCGCAGATGCGGATGTGTGACGTTTGTATCTATTCAAAACATCTGCCCATGTGCTCCTCCCCTCAGCTACGTCCTTCACAACTGACGCCACCTCCTCCTTACTAACACGAATTTGGTCCTTGCTATCCCTCTCACGAATTGTCACCTCGTCAGTCGAATCAACAGTAATGGCAAACGGTACACCAAGTTCATCCGTTCTTGCGTATCGTTTCCCAATTGAGGTACCTGTACACCATACACATGCAATGTGACTAAACAAAAGGTACCATGATGATACAATTTGAAAAAGAAAATAAACGGATTCTCAAATACCCATCAAATATAAAAGCAAAACAACTAATTCAACCGGCGGAAAAAGAGAATGTACCAACTACACAAAAGGTTTTAATTCATATTCAATGTACTTTACCCCGACTTTCACTTCAACCACTATACTTTTTAGCATGAAAACCACAAAAGTAAAGGAAAACTATCATTTTAGCCACAAATTCGCCGATTAGGACACGAATTAGACACGCATTACACATAATTTTTGGTTAAAATGATAGTTTTTCAAAAAGTACAGTGGTAGAAAATGAAATTAAACCACTACAACATGGAACACTTTCGTAGAAGAATATGTGCGGTTTATATCGGTATAACTAATCACCATGTACATACTCATGAGATATATATATATATATACACACACACGACCCACGTAATCAGACTCCTATCGAGATGTCTTAATAGGTATAAACTCAAATGTAATACAACTCCGTTTTATTAGACACAGAGAAATTTTAAATTATAAACATTGATTGTTCATCATAACCCAAAGTAATTTTGTATTACTCCCTCCGTCCAGAAAAGTTAGTCCCACTTTTTTTGTTTTAAACTCGAGTCAACTTTGAGCAATAATTTAGGTTAGTTTTAACTATTTTGATGATGAAAATCATAAAACTTGCTATTGATAATATTTACATTGGTATATCAATAATTCCGAAAAAGAAAAACAATGGTATATCAATAGCAAGTTTTGGATTTTCATTACGATAATTAAAACTAACATAAATTATTGCTCAAAGTTGATTCAAGTTGACAACCGAAAAAAAGGGTCTAACTTTCTCGGACGGAGGGAGTACATAGTTAAGCTGAATACCTGTGGTATCAATCTTGTTTGAAACTCCAGATGCAGTAAGCGATTTGGCAATCGATCTAGCAACTTCCTCATACTCCTGATTCTGAACTAGAGGGAAAACAGTGCATTTGATGGGTGCCACGAGAGTGGGAAAACGGAAAACATTCAACTGTTCGTCTCCGCCTTTGCTAGGCCTCATGTAAAAGGAATGCTCATAAAGGCAATATATTATCCGTCCGATACCAAATGAAGGCTCAATCACTGAGGGTGTGAAAACCCTCTGGTGCTCTTTCTTCTTCTCCTTGGAAATTGAGACCATATTTTTCTTAATAATGACAGATTTTCCAAGGGTGCATACTTGGAACTCTACTTCCCCTTTCGTTTCTAAAGAAGCCTTCATGTCCAAGGCCTCTTTCTCATTCATGGCCTGAAAACAAGAAAAATATTTGTTAATGGATATATATTCATGTGATAAGCTGTGTAGACCATGAGAAGTGTGAGCACTGTGTATTCCTCATTTTTATGGGATAAGAAAGTGCACGCAATACTCTAATTATAGTTGACACACTTAATTTATAATAGAAAAGTGATGATGAGTTGTATTTTGCAAGAACAGACTAAGTGTTATTTTACCTCCAGCGCTTCAACCACTGCTTTTTGGTTACCCTTAAATGCAACTCCCAGTTCCTTCTTCACTGGAGCTATAACCAGTTTCTGCAATTACACATTAATATTTAAATATGTACTTGCATACAACTACCAATTGACATTGGACAGTGAATAGATACCTCCACTTCTCTAGGTTCTGAAAATTTCTCCTGAGCAACAAGAGCAACACCACTTTTTTCCTGCTCAACAGCAACGACCGCACCTTCTATTAGCACGCAAACAAAACATCATCGCATCCATGGGAACTTGATTCGCCATGTCAGTTAACAAAGACCAATTCTTGTAGTGGAAAGTTGATGCCAAACAATGCAAAGAACTAGAACATAATATTGGCTTTTCAGAGTTAAATACCATTTTCGTCCCTAACCTATTGACCTTTTTACCTTTTCGTCTCAAAACTATTTTTTTTTACCTTTTCGTCCTTGACCTTTTTATTTTTGAACCTTATCATCCTTCTGTCAACATTCCATCCAATCTTCCGTTAGATAATCCTATGTGGCATGATGACATCACTAATTTGCCAATAGGCATTAAAAAACTTGCTGACTTGGAAGTTTAAGGGTCAATGTGTAAAAATTGAAACTTTATATCATAAAATATAAATTTCATTCATATACACTACGACCCCTCCTCCTACCCTCAATCTGAGTTATCCAAAAAAAAAAAAAAAACGCTAATTCTCTCCGTCTCTTCAATGTGACGCCGACCATATCGCCTCCTCTTCCCACGCCGCCCTCCGCCTCCCAACCCACCACTAAGAACTTTTTGTTCGTCGCTCGTCCTCCCCCTCGCTCTCTTGTCTCCGTCATCCCCTTCACCCCTACTGCCATCCGCCCCCTCGTGGTGTCCCCTCCATTCGTTACCGCCCCTGCCGACCAAACTCCCAACGGCCTCCTCCGCCTCCTCTTCTCATCGCTTCAAGATCGCCGGAACGAATCGTTTATTTAATTTCAAAATCAGATCTGGGTCTTTTTTGAAATCAAATCTACCTCCTCTTATCTCCCTTTTCCTCTCCCAGCATCGCTGATTGTTTTTCTGTACTGGAATGATTCTATTGATTGAGATGTTGGAATCCATTTGAATTCATTTGAGTATGGTGCAGATCTTGTTTGTTTCTTTGTTTGAATTTGTAACCTTTTTTTATCTGGATCGGTCCCCACCCCTTCTCTCTGTCTTCATCTCTTTCTTTCTTTCTTCATCTTCAATTTTTTTTTATAACATATGGTTAGATTTGGTTAAGCTGGAAGATGAGATCAAATGCAAATGGTTAATTTTTGTGGTTGTGGTTGGGTTGCGGTTTTGGTAGTGATGGTGGTGGACGGTCGACTGACTATGGCGGTGAATGGTGGAACAATGCTGGTGGTGAAGTTGCACTGAAGAAATGAAGAAAGAACAAAAAGAAAAAAACATAGGGTTATATATTTCATTTTTTACATATTGACCCCTTAAGATGTCATCATGCCACATAGGATAATCTAACGGAAGATTGGATGGAATATTGACAGAAGGATGATAAGGTTCAAAAATAAAAAGGT
This sequence comes from Campanula takesimana, assembly GCA_026119855.1. Classification (NCBI taxonomy): domain Eukaryota; kingdom Viridiplantae; phylum Streptophyta; class Magnoliopsida; order Asterales; family Campanulaceae; genus Campanula; species Campanula takesimana. Next base: position 108,006 of record JAOWBW010000710.1, read on the forward strand.
CAAGGACGAAAAGGTAAAAAAAAATAGTTTTGGGACAAAAAGGTAAAAAGGTCAATAGGTTAGGGACGAAAATGGTATTTAACTCTTGGCTTTTCATGCACAAGTGCTGAGCCCTCATTTTGAAGAGTCCATGTTTGAAAAAGTCTAATAAGGGGTGCATGGGTATCTTTAAATCTGGTTATGGTTACAGCAAAACATGAGAATGCCAAGATGGACATATCATGTGTGGAGGACAAAATTAATAATTTATGGAGATTGTAACTAGTAAGCAGAGATTTTGTAATTAAACTCTTGTAAGTCAAACATCCTGAAACAGATAAGTGGACTCTTGGATTGGAGAAGAGGGATTGTCATGCTAAGTAAATAGTAATAACACTTACTGTGTGTGCCTTCAAGTCATATGCAGATCTATCTGCAATCCCAACACACTCAATCCAACCGTAAGATGATTCGATCTCAGCATCCCAACAATCTGCTGCATAATGAGCCATCTCATTTGCAAGGTGTTGCCTGAAACGCAAACGTTCTTTGTCTATGCCAAGACGTGTCAGAAACAGATATACTCTCCCAATGAAATATGCAAGTGTTTCATTATTGACAGTACCCTGGATAACATCGAATTAAATAAAACATCATCAGATATCAAGAGGAGTGTGTACGTATACATAGACAAATGCTCTACAACACAATATGCATAAACAAGTGCAGATATCATCGATGTTTATATGTTCATTCAGGCACTGAATAAAGAATTTAATTCCAGAAGAAACCCAACCTTTGAAACTGCTTCACCAAGAACAAGTTTTTTTGCAGATTGCCCTGACATCTGTTCTTCCCTAGGGAACATGAGGAACTCCAAATTCGAAACTTCAAAATATTTAGGGTGAGATTTATCCTCAGGGTCAACAAAGTGCTCAATCTCTGCCAACGTGAACTCCCGAACCCGTAGAAGGCCTTGTCTGGGAGATATCTGAAGATAAGGAAAAACAGTTGTGATACACTATAATTCAAACCTCATCTCCTTCATATGAAAACTTATAATTGTGGAAGATGGTGATGCTGAAGGCACTTGAAAAGTGCAAAGATTGGATTGAGCACTAAGATGATAAAGTAAAGAATCGCCATAATCACAGACACGCTGCACACGCATAGCTAGAAAAAAGTGCGGCTGATGTAAATCAGAAAAAGAGAAAATCGCTTTTAACTGAAAAGAAGAAGAAGAACGCAAAAACAGTGGGCACAGACAAAAAGCATTTAATATGGAAATATTATAACCTCATTCCTAAAAGCCTGGCCAATTTGAGCAGCAGCGAATGGGAGCTTGTTCCCATTGTAATAGTAAAGGTCTTTGAAATTAACAAATATGCCTTGGGCTGTTTCGGGACGCATATACCTGCATGACGACAAATGCAACACACTGAGAACAGAGAGCTAAATTATATTAACTAATGATAAGCTTTTAAAGTTAGTCGATGGCGGAAAGAAATGAAAAAGAAAACAAAACGAAATACAAGGAAATTGAAATTCATGGTACTATAATATACTTGTGATAAAGCTAAACGTCGGAGTACTCACCCACGGATCAAGCCAGACGGACCTATTGATGTCTGAAACATCAAATTGAAGGGGTAAGGATCAGATAGAGGATTTTTAGTGTCAGGTGCAGTAATACCATAGCCCTTGATCTTTGCACCAAGTTCTTCAGCTGAAAGATCATCCAAAACAGCAAGAACGTGCTTCAACTCAGAAGCCTTATCTGCAGGCATACTAAGATCCTTCTCAAGCTTCTCCTTGCAATAATCCTTAAGCAAGTGATCTGCTCGATAACATGTTCCAGTCTTTTCGTCTTTCACCATAAGGTCTGTAAACTTATCAACATGGCCTGATGCCTTCAGGACAACCTCAGGTGTAACACAAGGGCAGTCAACTTCCAACATATTCTCCTCCAAAACAAAATGCTGAGAAATCAAATGAATCCAGTTAGCAGAGTCATCTCTTTCAACTTAATTATTAACCAATTAACGTTGTACTGACTCCTGAGTAATTGGATCAGTTTCGGTCAATAAAACCTTGTGCTTGCCAGATCCAGCAGAGAGACAATTATCATATTGTTTCTAAACAACAAGCAATCAAGTAAAAGCGAACATTGAAGAACAATCGGGCGTTAGAGAATCAAAATATGATCCTTCGTGACCAAAAGAACACAGTATATTTTTGCAATAATATTTTAAGCGCATGAGGTGCAAACCATGCTCTTACAATTAATTGACAAAGCCAGAGCACTCATACACAGTGAGTATCAACAGTTCAAATTGGGAATTCAGGAAAGTAGCGACTAACCTGGCGCCAGAAAGCGAGGACGTTGGACTTAACAGCGCAGCCAGGGGGGCCGTAGTCATAGAGACCAGCAACACCGCGATAAATTTTGAATGCTGGAATGAAGAACAAACGCCGTTCGAGGGTGTTAACGACGGCCTGACGAAAGGCATCCCTGCTACTACCACCGGAACCAGAAATTGCGGACTGGAGATGGCTTTCGATCGACGACTTCTCCAGCTTCAAGGCGTTAAGAGCTTGAACGGCGGCTTCGATTTCGGACTGTGCGGCGCCAGATGCTTTCAATTGACGAACATTATTGCCCTGGACTTCGATGCTCGACTGTTTCTCAGCTAAATCTTTCCTCAGTGCGTCCTCGGCGGCTGCCATCGTTATTCAAGTGTAGCTTGCCCACGGATTGTTGAGGGTTGGCGAATGAGAGTAGCGCCGGCTAATGAGACGATTTATTATCCGGTGATATTGATGTTTGAAAGATGACGCTTAAGAATGGAAATGCTCGGCCGCGAATTACGAGCAACTAGACGTGTCCATCCGGTTATAACCGGCGGTTGACGGTTATAACCGCCGGTTATGTTTTTCGTTAAATGCTAACCGTAACCTAACCGTCTAACCGTTATGTCCGGTTACGGTTAACCGGTTAACCGGTTAACCGGTTAATGCGGTTAAACCGGTTAAACCGGTTACCTTTTTTTTTTTTTTTTTTTTTTTTCAAAACAGTTTTATTAACAGTTTTTTGTTAAAAAAAAAAGATAAAATAAAAAAACACTTCATTTTTTTAAAGGGTTTTTTTTTTCAAGTAAAGTTTTTTTTTTTCAAGTAAAAAAAAAATTTAACTGTTTTTTTAAACAGTTTTCTTAACAGATTTTTTTAACAGTTTTATTAACAGATTTTTTAACTTTTTTTTTTTTTTAAACAGTTTTTATAAAAAAAAAAAAAACGGGAGTATATGTATGAGTCATACATATATTAAACAGTTTTCTTTTGTTTTTTTTGTTTTTAAGTTAAAAACTTAAAATGTATAAGTGTATAACTATAATGTATAACACAAATTTTTTAAGTAAAAAAGGGACGGTACCCTTAAATTTTATTAATTAAAATTAAAATTACAAAGAGGGGGACAACCAATCCTTGCCCTTTTATAATTAAGGGAGGAAAAAATGGAGCCTTATTACCTCAACTAAACTATTACAATGAAATAAAAATAAACCTATTCTAAAAATTAAAATAAAAACTATCTACATTCCGTCCCCTTCCGAACTTCCCGTAGAATCTTCCAAGTCGTATTGATATTGTGGATCTACATTTACTAAATCCTCTTCATAAGGCATATCTTGCTCCCTCTTTTCCGCTCTAACCCAATCACCAAGCAAGAGTTGATTTTCCAAATTTTCACAAGTTAGTTGGGAACGTCTTGCATCCAAAACATTTCCTCCCACACTAAATGCCGATTCGACGGCCACGGTTGAAGCGGGAGAAGCTAAGACTTCTTTTGCAATTAAAGAGAGTATGGGATAAGTTTCTTGCCTTTGTGACCACCACCTCAAAATATCAAAAGAAATTGGATTTGAAGTGTTTTGTACAACTTCATGTCTAGTAGAGAAATATGCTTCCAACTCGTACGGAATGCTAGAGGTAGAAGAAGAAGAAGGAGACGTTCTAGGACGTTTTGAAAAATAAATATCATTAACAAAACTATATGGATCGTTATTCACATCATATTGTGTATCAATATCTTCTTCATTAGGACTTGAGCCATATTGAGAAACATTTCCATGAATTGCATTATACTCATTATAAAGAGTCACCAAATCTTTTTTTGTATTTTCAACAATAATCGCCGGGTTTTCGTGTAATCCGTCCCCATTGGGGTATAAATTTGCATAATAAAACGTTATTATGCGGACTAGATCTTTCAATTTAATACGGGGATCCAACATCTTTGCAAGCAAAAATAGAGACGGAATGTTATCAAAATATTTGACCCACTTTTGCCTCATGGAAGCAATGCTTTCGTTTAAAATGGTGCAATTTTGCAAATTTTTAAAACTTAGAACTATTGCAATACATTGATCAAGTACCAAAACGGAAGTTGGATAATAAACTCCCGACAAAGCCAAAGTAGCGGTATTGAAAATCTTTAATAATTGACATAAATTAGTGCAAGCGTTCCATTGATACGCAAATAAAGGAATTTCATAGCCCATACTAATAAAAAAATCCATGATATGCTCTTTATACTCAAAACCATCAATTAACATTTTGTAGGTAGAATTCCACCTAGTCGGAACATCCATAGAAAAATATTTTTCGGGAAGACCCTTATTTAGTAAATATTTTATCCATTTTCTTGTAATTTTATTTTTTTTTGCAATAAAATAAAGAGCCTCTCTAATGGGTTTAACATATTGATCTAAAGCATCCAAACCATCTTTAACACATAAATTTATGATATGACATAAACATCTAATATGAAAATACTTACCCCCAAGTGACGGTTGACAAATGAGCATCAATTCCGGTATACTAGCGGTATTAGCACTAGCATTGTCGAATGAAATAGAAAATATTTTTTGCAAAAGACCATATTTTGCCAAAATGGCGTGCAACTTTCTACAAATATTTTCCGCGGAATGAGGTGGTTCAAAACTATCATATGCAAGTAGTCTTTTTTGTAAAGTCCACGAATTATCGATCCAATGGCATGTAACACCCAAATAACTATTTCTTTGCCAATGATCACTCCAACCATCGGCACAAATTGAAACTCTTTGATCTAATTTTGATAAAACATCAATTAAAAAATGTTTATATTCCAAAACCACTTTTTTAATATCGCGTACGAGAGTCGTACGTGGTACTTTGGAGGCGGCCGGATTTAAAGAAAGTCTAATAAACCGTTCATAAAAGTCATCATCCGCAAAGTTAAAAGCAAGCCCTTTAACACACACAAATTTGCACAATTCTTTCCTATAAACGACATTATTAAACTTAAATAAGACCGAAGACGTACCTTGGGTGTTAGGTTGAGCAAATTGTAATTGAGCTTGATCACTATCAATCCAAGTTTTTCAGGATGTGTTGATCTCAAGTGATGGTTCAATGTTCCATGCCCATTACCTTTTGCGAACGGGTAAGATTTGGTGCAATAGTTGCAACACGCTCGAAAATGTACAAAGTCGTTGGGGTCAATTTGTACTTTTCGGAAATGGATCGTGAAAGTGTCGGATTTGGATTCTCGTGCTTGACGTTGCCCCCGACCACCTCTTCCCACGCCTCGAGCTCGGCCGGCCCCGGCCCTACCACTTTGAGGAACATTTTCTTCAACATTTTGCTCACTTTCCTCAAAATGTGACTCAATTTCCGGGTTAAGTGAGGAAGAACCAACATGTTCCTTGCCGCTCCTTCGAGATGAGGCCATTTTGTTAACAAACTAACTGAAACTGTTTAGAAACTGACTGAAACTCGCTAAAAAACTGACTGAAAATGATGAAAAACACAGATTTTGTTAAAAAACTGACTGAAACTGTCAAAAAACTGACTGAAACTCTCAAAAACTGACTGGAATTCTGAAAACTAACTGGAAAATGATTTGAAACTGACTGGAAATGGTTAACAAAGTGACTGGAATTTTCTAAATAAATTAAAAAAGTGATTTCGTTAAAAAACTAACTGGAAAGCGTTAAAAAACTGACTGGAATTATGCAATCTAACTGGAAATATGAGAGAGTGTGAGAATTAGTAGAGAGAGAAAGAGTATAGAGAAGATGTGGAACTAAAATGGTAGGAGGGAGGGGGTATTTATATGTAAGCAATTTTTGGTTTTTTTTTTTTTTTTTTTTTTCATTTAAGGCCGAAAGTTAACTGAACTAACGGCTAGTTGGAAAACTAGCCGTTTTTGGACAGTGGTGGTCAGTCAGACATGGGGAAATGGGGGGGGCCCGGTGCAAATTTTTGAAAAGTAGCCGTTAGGCGGTTAACCTCCGGTTTTATAACCGGTTTAACCGCCGGTTATCCGGTTGGCGGTTATCCGGTTATAACCGGAGGTTTACCGGTTTTGAGAAAGGCCTAACCGAAACCGAACCGGGGAATTACGGTTGACGGTTGAGCCGGTTTCCGGTTAACCGGTTTCCCGGTTTTGACCGGTTATCAACCGGCGGTTAGCCGGTTGCCGGTTTTTTTTGGTCACGTCTACGAGCAACTAGGGTTTTACGATAAATTTTTGGTCACTTTGCACAATCTCACGATCAATTTCAAAGTAAATGTTTAATTTAAAAAAAAAAAATTTGGTAAAATTACATTAAAAATCACTCAACTATAAATCAATTGTGAATTTCATACCTAAACTATTTTTTGTTTCACTCTTTGCACGATACTCTTATTTTTTTTATTGCATAAAAGAGCACTCAAGTTAACGGCATCCAAATTTTATCGTTAACTTGTCATGTACATTGCACATGATACATTTATTAAAGGTAAAATACGAAATTGACTCCACCTTCTTCCCTAACCTTCTTTTTACTTGTTTCTAATCCTTAACGAATAATACTAGGGTCACAAAAAAGTAATAAAAACTTACTCACAAAATCCTAGGTGTAATGATATTATTGGTGTTTTTAATTAGAGTTCGGCGCGTCCATTATCAATGTAACAAATAAAATATCGGCACCTCATTTTGTGAGCAAGATTTTGTGCCTTTGCACTGCTCTTCAAAAGATACTTACTCTATTATACTTTTTTCTTACACAAAAACTTGTGTGAATTTCATACCTAAACTATTTTTTGTTTCACTCTTTGCACGATACTCTTATTTTTTTTATTGCATAAAAGAGCACTCAAGTTAACGGCATCCAAATTTTATCGTTAACTTGTCATGTACATTGCACATGATACATTTATTAAAGGTAAAATACGAAATTGACTCCACCTTCTTCCCTAACCTTCTTTTTACTTGTTTCTAATCCTTAACGAATAATACTAGGGTCACAAAAAAGTAATAAAAACTTACTCACAAAATCCTAGGTGTAATGATATTATTGGTGTTTTTAATTAGAGTTCGGCGCGTCCATTATCAATGTAACAAATAAAATATCGGCACCTCATTTTGTGAGCAAGATTTTGTGCCTTTGCACTGCTCTTCAAAAGATACTTACTCTATTATACTTTTTTCTTACACAAAAACTTGTGTGAATTTCATACCTAAACTATTTTTTGTTTCACTCTTTGCACGATACTCTTATTTTTTTTATTGCATAAAAGAGCACTCAAGTTAACGGCATCCAAATTTTATCGTTAACTTGTCATGTACATTGCACATGATACATTTATTAAAGGTAAAATACGAAATTGACTCCACCTTCTTCCCTAACCTTCTTTTTACTTGTTTCTAATCCTTAACGAATAATACTAGGGTCACAAAAAAGTAATAAAAACTTACTCACAAAATCCTAGGTGTAATGATATTATTGGTGTTTTTAATTAGAGTTCGGCGCGTCCATTATCAATGTAACAAATAAAATATCGGCACCTCATTTTGTGAGCAAGATTTTGTGCCTTTGCACTGCTCTTCAAAAGATACTTACTCTATTATACTTTTTTCTTACACAAAAACTTGTGTGAATTTCATACCTAAACTATTTTTTGTTTCACTCTTTGCACGATACTCTTATTTTTTTTATTGCATAAAAGATCACTCAAGTTAACGGCATCCAAATTTTATCGTTAACTTGTCATGTACATTGCACATGATACATTTATTAAAGGTAAAATACGAAATTGACTCCACCTTCTTCCCTAACCTTCTTTTTACTTGTTTCTAATCCTTAACGAATAATACTAGGGTCACAAAAAAGTAATAAAAACTTACTCACAAAATCCTAGGTGTAATGATATTATTGGTGTTTTTAATTAGAGTTCGGCGCGTCCATTATCAATGTAACAAATAAAATATCGGCACCTCATTTTGTGAGCAAGATTTTGTGCCTTTGCACTGCTCTTCAAAAGATACTTACTCTATTATACTTTTTTCTTACACAAAAACTTGTGTGAGAACACTCCAACCCGTCTCATGGGTGAGACGGGTCATTTTTTTGACCCATTACCCGACCCACAACCCTGCTCCAGGACCCATTAGGGGACCCTGCCACGTGGCAGCCCTCATTGGCCCCCAAAAAAAAAAAATTTTTTTTTTTTTTTTTTTTTTTTTTGCTTTTTTTTTAAATTTTTATATATTTTTTTTTTTTTTTCGGTTTGTGAAAAGTAATAGTTACCATCTCTTAAAGTAATAGTTACCATCTCTTAAAGTAATAGTGTTATTCCTATGTTTTCTTCGTTTGCCAAAAGTAATACTTATTATAACTAAAATGTAACAAACGTGTTATTTATATGTAATAGTATTTGTAAATAATTGTAATACATATGTATAGATATCTATTTGTTTTCAAACAATAAGTTACAATGGGGTCAAATTTATCATGATACATGTAAAAGTATTACATTATATATAGAAATCTGTTACAATTTCGTCAATCAAAGTGTTACATTTACTTGTATAAACTTACTATTACATTCATATACATAAGTTATTACTTTTCAAATGGGTAAAAACGAGCTTTTGTTTTTTTAAAACAAGTATTACGTTTACTTATGAACAATGTTACTTTAAGAGATGGTAACTATTATTTTTTGCTAAACCACTGAAAAGCCGGAGGAAAAAAAAAAAAAAAAATCGGCCAATGGTGGGTTGCCAAGTGGCGGGTTCGGCCCATGGGTCATGGGGCGACCCGTCTCATGCATGAGACGGATCCCCTTGTTCTCATGGGAGACCACCTCTTTTTCTTATTCACCCCTTAACTAGTTACTGTATTTTATATTTTGAGTTTAATCATTAACTATTTAATTTATATGAGTTTTTATTTGCTAAAACCAAAAAATAAGGGTTTTTTTACATTAATCATTGTCCGTAAAGATGTGAAAATAAAAAATCGTTCTTTTTCGTTTTTGAAAAACAAATAAAATCTTAATTACACTTTTTTAGCATTACTACTTGTTTATTTTGTAAAAGTAACCAGTTTTTTTTTCTTTTAATTTTTTCTTTTTAGTTTTTTCAATACTAATCGCAGATAAGTATCTCACTATCAACGGCCATTAACCATTTTTTTCATTTTTACTACTCTCAATTTAAGTATTAACCATAGCCACCAACACTAAACCACCGTTTAAACCAACCACCATACACAAAATCCAGCACCAATTTTAGTATTCTCTGTACGAGTCAATTATCTCACATCTTCTAAAGAGAGCAACATGGACCGGTATATAGACTTGAGGAGTTACTCCCCTTATCACCAATTGGTTTTAAGGTGGAACCTCCAACATAGTCTATTGCCGGCCCAGTCCAGCCTATGCTAACACTCAGGCCTCTCGCTTCTTCTTACCCCATCTCTAATATTAAGATGGTATCAAAGTCACCGATCTATGGTGGCCTAACTTATGCTGCTTCTACATGGGACACGTGCAGGCCCAACGGCCCACGATTCTTCTCCGCGCTTCCCGGTTAACAAGTCCACGTTCTAAGCCTTGGCAAAGCCCGGCTACACGTAAGGGAGCGTGTTCTAAGCCTTGGCAAAGCCCGGCTACACGTGAGGGGGCGTGTAATAGACAATTATCCCACATCTTCTAAAGAGAGAAACATGGACCGGTATATAGACTTGAGGAGTTACTTCCCTTATCACCAATTGGTTTTAAGATGGAACCTCCAACATAGTCCATTGCCGGCCCAGTCCAGCCTATGCTAACACTTTGGCCTCTCGCATCTTCTTACCCCATCTCTAATTCTAAGATTCTCTCCTCAATTGTTTTGAATCAAAACAACGAAAATGATGAATATCTTAACTAGATCAAGATAAAATAAAAAATCAAACCAAACCATCCAAATCAACCACCGCACAAACACAAGTCAAATTCATAGAGCAGACTAAATAATTTTTTCCGAACTGTTTTGGATATGAAACAAACCCATTACATTTTTTTCACATAATTAAACACAAACTCTTATCAAATTTGTATACAAACCCAAAAAAATAAATAAAAAAATAAATCGTGCACATGGATGAGGAAAAAGTGAAAATATAGTAGGGGGAAAGACAGGGAAGATGATGGAGAAGATGGTGATGATCGGAGAAGGCAATAGAGAAGTAAATTGAAATGAAAAATAATCAAAAACATTTGTAAAGTCTAAATCTGGGCATAAATCGAAGGAAAGAAGACTTAAAAGAGCATCAACAAACATCAAAATCCCATTAAAACAAAATCAGATTAGTCGAGTGGGAACAATGGGAATGGGGTTAGGATCGCTTGGCCCGCGAGGTCGGATATCGGGGAAATTAAGAGGAAATGGTCGTTGAGATTTGAGTATGGTAGGGTGGAGGGGGCGGCGGGATGAAAGATGGAGGTATGGGGATGAAAGCGGGGAATATGAATGGGGAAGAAGTAATCTGAGAAAGGAGCAAAGGTATGAGTTCTTTTAGGTTAAAGATAATAGTTTGTTTTACAATTCAGTCCCCTCTCATTTTACAGATAACATTATAATAGTAAAACCCTCTTGATGTAACTCATCCAAGATTGGTCTTCTCCAAAGGATCGTCCATATTGCGGGAACATATAAAAGATACTCCCTCCGTCCCATTTGAAGCTTCACCATTTTGGTGATGGCACACAAATTAAGGAAAGTAATGAGTGTAAGAAGGGTTGTGAGAGGGAAAAAGTTAGTGTGTATGACAGGTGAAGCCTACAATTAAAATATGTGAGAGAGGGAAGTTAGTCGGTATCATAAGTGGGCCCCATAATGTAAGTATATGAGAGGAAAAAGTGAGTGGGTATGACAAGTGGGGCCTAAATTTTTTACCATTTTAGGAAAGAGTGAAGCTTTCAATGGGACACACATTTGGGTAAAAGGTGAAGTTTTAAATGGGACAGAGGGAGTATATCAAGATCTCTCTTGAAATAACTCAAATCAATTCAAATCATATGTAGATATTATATTATTCATCTTCCTAACTTAGTTGATTGTATATCCACACCATACTTTAGATTCATTGTACCTGGACTAGTTTATGTAAAACCTTATACTCTCATTGTAACTATAAATACTCATTTAGTTGTGAATAATAAACTGAATCACTTTTGCACATATTTCTTACTCTCTATGTTTCAATTTAATAGTCGTTTTAGGGGTGAGAAATCGTTTCAAATTTTTTGACGTTCTTTACTTTTTTGGCTTAGATAGACAAAACCGCCCCTCTGTCATTATTACTTTCTGCCTCTTTCTCTCTCTTCATTTCAATTTCTTCTTCCATCCCTTCAACGTATCTGTCACGGCTTCCGACCTAGCCGTTGTCGTTCGCTTCATCTCCATCTTCGACCTTATTCATTCAGTTCAGAAAACCCACCAAACGCATAAATGGAATTCCCGTCGGAATTTCGGTAAGCTCAATCATAAACTTAACTAGATTTTTGAAAGAGAAACAGTTAATTGTCCAGATTTAATAAAATAAAAGATGAAAAGGCCAAATCATTTAATCATTAAAAAAAAAAATGGATTTTTCTAGGAAAAATCCAGATTTAGGAAGAGAACCAAACCAATTTTCGAAGAGAGATAAAACAATTTAAGACCTTATGGTCGGAGGTGATTGCCATCTTTCACTTCTTGTAGGTAGAGCCGTCAATACGGGACCATCCCATCTGTTGGGGTGCAACCCAAAGTCCCACATCGGCAATTAAGGAAACAATTGCAAGGTATATAAGAGCACCCACCCACTTCATTAGTAGGAGGCCTTTTTGGGGATGTCCAAAAACAAATCCGTGCGGGCTAGGCCCAAAGCGGACAATATCATACTAATGTGGGAGAGTGGTGGTGGTGGTCGCGGTCCCTACTCCGTCGGGACGTCCCGTCCCGTTATATATATGGGACGGGACGGGACGAGATTTTCTAATCCCGCGAAAATTGATCCCGTCCCGTCCCGTATAGATAGTGGGACATCATAGTTTTGTCCCATCCCATCCCGCTATCCCGAATTGACGGCTCTACATGTCTAACTACCTATCGGAACAGAAAACAGAGATCAAAGATGGAGAGACAAGAGTGAGATTCATGTGTGTATATAGAGAAAATGACTTGAGATTTTTATGGCTACGTGTGGGACTTTGTACATTCAAAGCCTCCACCAACTTTGGAGGTGTTGTTTTTCCTTGCTTATTGTTGTTTCGATGACATTAATTCAACAACATTCATAATTTGTTTTCTAAACCATATATTATTAAGTAACAACCAAAATTATATGATACTCCGTATTATACAGTACTAGTATCATATTTCCAAAAAATTTTACATTAAAAATCCAACACTACTAGTATAAACCTTTTATCCCATTTTTGTCCCGAATTGTCCCGCGTCCCGAGGTAATTTGGGATGGGATGAGGTATTTACGTCCCGCAATAAATTGGTCCCGTACCGTCCCGTCCCGTATAGATAGTGGGACATCATAGTTTTGTCCCGTCCCGTCCCGTTATCCCGAATTGACGGCTCTACTTGTAGGGGTTTTGACACTTTTGCACAAATAATTCTGATTCCTTCTTTCAATTCTTGTTTAGACGATGGATTTATTGGAAAAGAGAGAAGCATGATGTGAGAATATGGGTGGGCCATTAAGAAAAGTAGATGGGAGAAGAAGAAACGGAAGGGTGAAAGAGTAGGTAAAGGTTAGCATTAAAGGATGGTAAAGATGGAAACTTGGACGCTCGTTAATTGATTCTTTGGTATACGGGTTTATAGCTAAAATGACTATTAATTTGAAACGGAGGGAGTATATAAACTACCCTTATAACCCATCTAATCCATCCAGGTTCAAACTACCACTGCTTCTCTGGGAATGCCTTCAAGTTAGTGACCATTTTTTTTTCTCTTTCTCTCTCTCTCTCTCTCTCTCTCCTTATTTTTATTCCTCTATCTTTTATGTGTGTTGGTGTTTGTTTGCCAGATATACATCTAAATATGTAGATATTGTGTGTGTGTGTGTGTGAGAGAGAGAGAGAGAGAGAGAGAGAAAGTGCTCGATTTGTGAGTTTGATGGATAATGTGGACAAGGTCTACATCTTAATATGTAGATCTGGTTTGTCTAATGCATGTTTGTGTATGTATTTGCGTTGGTGGTGTTTGTGTCGTGTGAGTTATTGTAGGGGTGGTGATGATAGATTGGTGGTTCTTGATTTGTTGTCATGGTGGTGTGTGTGTAACGTCCGTCCCATTTGCATACATTTTTCATGCATTGCATAATTTCTTGGTGCATTATTTTGTGTGTTAATTAATTATTAAATGTTGTGTTCGTGCTTTGACTCGTCTAAAAAATAATAATAATAAAAATAGTTATAATAAAATAAAATTAAGTTAACCTTTCCACTTTTTCAAGATTGTTAATAAATATATTAAAGGAAAAACTGCAAATATAGTACCTGAACTATTGGGGTTATTTTGGATTTGGTACCTGGACTCTCATTTTTTGCACCCGTCATACCCAAACTCTAATTTTACCGTATTCATCATACCTACCACTAACGACTTCCATTTTTCTCAGTTAACTCCATCATGTAACCACCACGTGATCAATTTTGCAGGGGTAAAATAGGAAACCTACCCTTTATCCTTCATCACCAACCCAGAAAGAAAACCTCCGACTCAATCATCCCAAAATCGGACAAGAAAAAATGAAATTCCCGCTTCGTTAACCGTTGGATCGTCTTCAAACTTCTGGGGTATGTTCACATCACTTAGGCGTACATTCTGACCGTTGGGATCGGAAAAATAGTCACCGGTGCAGGAGATATGGTCGCCGGAAAATTTCTGGCGAAAAATCCCCCTAAAATCGCCTTTTCTCTCCAGAAATTTTCCGGCGACCATATCTCCTGCACCGGTGACTATTTTTCCGATCCCAACGGTCAGAATGTACGCCTATGTGATGCAAACATACTCCAGAAGTTTGAAGACGATCCAACGGTTAAAGAAGCGGGAATTTCATTTTTTCTTGTCCGATTTTGGGAGGATTGAGTCGGAGGATTTCTTTCTGGATTTTTCGCCAGAAATTTTCTGGCGACCATATCTCCTGCACCGGTGACTATTTTTCCGATCCCAACGGTCAGATGTACGCCTATGTGATGCGAACATACCCAAGAAGTTTGTAGACGATCCAACAGTTAACGAAGCGGGAATTTCATTTTTTCTTGTCCGATTTTGGGAGGATTTAGTCGGAGGATTTCTTTCTGGATTTTTTGCCATAAATTTTCCAGCGACCATATCTCCTGCACCGGTGACTATTTTTCCGATCCCAACGGTCAGAATGTACGCCTAAGTGATGTGAACATACCCCAGAAGTTTGAAGACGATCCAACGGTTAACGAAGCGGGAATTTCATTTTTTCTTGTCCGATTTTGGGATGATTGAGTCGGAGGTTTTCTTTCTGGGTTGGTGATGAAGGATAAAGGGTAGGTTTCCTATTTTACCCCTGCAAAATTGATCACGTGGTGGTTACATGATGGAGTTAACTGAGAAAAATGGAAGTCGTTAGTGGTAGGTATGATGAATACGGTAAAATTAGAGTTTGGGTATGACGGGTGCAAAAAATGAGAGTCCAGGTACCAAATCCAAAATAACCCCAATAGTTCAGGTACTATATTTGCAGTTTTTCCTATATTAAATGAGTACTGGCTAATTAGTTAATATAAGTTAAATTAGTTAGTCTAGTAATTGTAAATAGTTTAAAGACTATAACAGGAGTAAAAGGGAAAATGTTAAATCAGAGAGGTAAAAGGATTTAAGTGTAATAAGCCTATCATTGGGGGTTTGGTTGTAACAAAGTCTATTCCTGAGGGTGTGTTTGGTCGAAATTGAAACTTGACCTTATTAACATGGACAGATCAGCGCAGTAAGTTCATTTTTTTGTCATTTCGTTTTCTCTATGTTCACCGTCAAATATAGAAGAACGGGTTTTCTGGTTTGAGACTTCTCGATTTCGGATGATTTAAGCTTCCGTTTTACAATCCGACTCCGTAGAAGTATAAAGTTCGCATCTAGGATCACTTTTGCTGCGAAAATAAAAAAGTTTAATCGGGCGAATTTCGTCAATTTGTAAGTTATTAATTTTATTCTTTTACTTTAAAAAGCACATTATTTAAATTTATTGTTGTTAGATTATATTGGTGAAAGTTTAGATATTCATTTTGAGACGGAGTAGGAGTATAATTGAAATAGTGTTGTTAATCTATTTGGGTAGGTTGATTGTGCGTAAATAGTCCAAAATAATTAGTACTATGTTAAATTAATTATTTGGGATAATTTTATTAGTAGCAATTTCGACTTGAAAGTGGACATTTTAAATGATGTGGTGGTGGTTAACTTTCGCAAATAATATGTTGGATTATATGTATTGGTTGGAACAAAATGATATAATTGTTCATGTGAATTATGGAAAGGTCCACTACTTTTGGGCCTAGTTGAATTTGTTTATGACAAGTAAACATCTACTTGTGCATTTAAGTCCAGCTGGCGTACGTGTTTGGGGGTGTATAGATGTACGGTTATTGCGAGAGCTGGGGCTAAGTAATAACCGTGGGTCTATACATCTGTGACCTTTCCCCTCCGATGGCCACGGTTGGGGTTTATAGCCCCACTGTTATAGCAATAGCGTAACTTTGGTAAGCTAGTTTCCCGTGGCTAGTTGCTGGGCTGTAGGGGCCAGCACATCACGTGGCGTGAATACGAATATCGGTTCACAACATAGTGCTACAGTTTTACGACATATATCGCATGTTAAGTGCTCGCATATAGCAAATGTACGAGAGGAGGAATAAGGTGTGCATTGAAGATGATCAGAGGGTTTTCCTGATCCCGTATCCTTTTATTGTGTGCGCTTTACAACTTATTACGTGGTTAAGTGTCTCTTGTGAAAGATGTGCAGTTATCTTTACTGATTTTATATGTTAAAAGTAATTGTATGTTGCATACTATCATGCCATATTGTTGCATTTAGTAACTTACTGGGTTTAGACTCGCCCCTTCCTTTATTGTTGTTTTCCTTAGATCGCAGTGAGGCCGGGGAAGGACATCGTTGAGTTCGTATGCCAGTGAGGAGCGTCAGGTAGTTTTTCTTTTGGGGTAGTTTTTTATAGTGTTTAGTATGTTGCTTTTGGTGAGGCCGTGGTTGTACAATGTTATGTAAATACTGTTGTCTTTTGGGTAGAACGTATGGTGCTTATAATTAGACTGTGGACTTTAGCACAGCCGTGTGTATGTATTAGTCGTTATTTCTTCCGCATGCATAAAGTTGTCTCCGAGATAAAAGCTTGTTGAGGTGTTGTTTATTGGTATTGGTGTAGTATGGTTCCAGCTTTTGTGTAGCCGATGTTATGGATATAGTATACATTATACAGGTTTATAGTAAAATGTTGGTTTTATAGCAGGGTTCACGCACCTGGTTCGAGGTACCATATAGGACCTCGGGTCTCGGGTCGCGTCAGTTGGTATCAGAGCATAGGTTAGATAGCCAGGAGAGGATCTTTGGCTTAGGTGGGTTAGTTTTGTGATTAAAGTATTAACGTCGAGTGTTGTGTGTAGGTTTTAAGTATGGCGGAGAATCGTCAAGGAACTGGAACGAGTGATACAGGCAGAGTCGGTGGAAATGAGAATGAGAATTTCATGCATATGTTCCAAGGATTCATGCAATCAATGATGGATATGAACATGGGTTGGAACACTTTCTAAAGATGAAGCCTCGTAGTTATAATGGGGAACCAGACTCTACCAAGGCTGAGAGATGGATTGAATCTATAGAGAAAATCTTTGCAGCATTGCAGTGCGGGGAAGAGGACAAAGTACGGTTTGCTGTGTTTAAACTAGAAGATGCAGCAGAACACTGGTTGTAAATACTGAAAGAAAGTTGGGTTCGTGAAGGAGTACCACATACTTGGGATAATTTCTTGAAGCAATTCAAAAACCAATTTGTACCAACAGTGGTTCAGGATAAGAAAGAGATGGAATTTCTCAATCTGGAGCAAGGGAGCATGACTATAGCACAGTACTCAGCTAAGTTTATAGAGTTGGCAAGGTATTGCGCACATCTAGTCCCTAATGAATAGAAAAGGGTGTATAGGTTTGTGAAAGGATTAAAGACTGAATTTTGGAGGCAGTTGTTGTCAATAGAGTTTCCAAGTTACCAAGTTACCAAGCAGCGGTCAATAAGGCCTACCAGATTGAACAAGATATAGAGGAGCATCGGTTGAAGCAAGGAAATACCAGTGGTGGCCAACAAGTGTCGCGAGGTCAAGGTTCAAGGAAAAATACAGGCAATGCTAGTAACAACAGAGGTAGCCGATTCAGACAAGGAAACCAGTCACAACAGCCTACAAGCGGCCGAAGTAGTGTTAATCCATCCCAAGGGTCGAAAAATACTGGGATTGTTTGTGGCTTTTTCTTGAAGG
Source organism: Campanula takesimana (assembly GCA_026119855.1). NCBI lineage: Eukaryota > Viridiplantae > Streptophyta > Magnoliopsida > Asterales > Campanulaceae > Campanula > Campanula takesimana. The sequence continues at coordinate 125,865 of JAOWBW010000710.1, forward strand.
GTGGACACACAGAGGATCGTTGTTGGGCTAAGAAAGGAAAATGTTTGTTATGCGGTGATAGTGGGCATTTTATGAAAGATTATCCGAGAAATCAGGGAGGTCAGCCATCTGGTAGCACACAGGAGACAACTAGTGCTCAGGTGACAGCTGGGGCGAAGAGAGATCATGAGGGCCGACCTAGAGTTCAGGGTAGAGTCTTTGCGTTAGATCAAAGGGGTGTGTCGGAGTCTACCGCAGTGATTGGAGGTAATTTACTTATTTCTAGCACGAGAGCTCGAGTACTTATTGACCCAGGCTCATCTCATTTATATGTTGCATCTCATTTTGCACATCATTTGCATGTTCCATCCCAGTCTTTGTCTTATGTGTTGGAGGTATCTACTCCCATGGGAGAGTGCCTGGTAGCTACAGACGTATATCGTGCATGTGAAGTACACATTGGTGATCGCATTTTATATGCTGATTTGCTAGTATTTTGCCCATACATGACTTTGATGTTATTCTTGGCATGGATTGGTTATGTGCACATCATGCATCTGTTAATTGTCGTAGCAAAGTGGTTACTTTCTCTATTCCAGAGCTACCTGAGTTTACTTTTGAGGGTGACAAGATTATGGGGAGGGGGTATCCATATTATTTCTGCTTTAAAGGATCATAAGTTGTTCTCACATGGTTGTACTGGTTATCTAGCTTGTGTGATGGATAAAAGTAAACAAATGCCCAAGTTAGAAGATGTGCCTGTCGTAAATGAGTTTTCTGATGTATTCTCTACCGAATATGATATGCCTCCAGATCGGGAATTAGAGTTTTGTATTGAGTTGTTGCCAGATACTGCACCAATCTCAAAGGCACCTTATAGGATGGCACATGCTGAACTTAAAGAGCTTAAGGTACAGTTGCAAGAGTTACTAGACCTTGGGTTCATTAGACCGAGTGTATCTCTATGGGGTGCACCAGTATTGTTTGTAAAGAAGAAAGATGGGACATTTCGGCTATGCATTGATTATCGACAGTTGAATCAGGTAACATTGAAGAATAAATATTCGTTACCACACATTGATGATTTATTTGATCAAATTCAGGGATCTGTTGTGTTTTCTAAATTGGATCTGAGAAGTGGGTATCATCAGTTAAAGATTCGTGCCGAAGATATTTCAAAGACTGCATTCCGAACAAGGTATGGACATTATGAGTTTCTTGTCATGCCATTTAGGTTAACAAATGCCCCTGCGGTATTCATGGATCTGATGAACCGAGTTTTCAAGCCTTATCTTGATTATTTGTGGTGGTCTTCATTGATGATATTTTGGTTTATTCCAAGAGCCGGAAGGAACATGAACAACATTTACGAACAGTGTTGACAGTGCTTCGTGAAAAGCAGTTGTTTGCAAAGTTTAGCAAGTGTGCATTTTGGCTTGAAAAAGTATCATTTCTGGGTCATGTAGTATCCAGTGAAGGTATTTCAATAGATCCATCCAAAATTGAAGCTATTGTAAGTTGGAAACGACCAGAAACGGTGACAGAAGAACGCAGCTTCTTGGGATTGGCTGGTTACTACCGAAGGTTTATTGAAGGATTTTCAAAAATAGCAACCCCGTTGACTAAAAAAAATGCTCCATTTTTGTGGAATGATAAGTGTGAATCAAGTTTCGAGGAACTGAAGAAAATATTAACCACAGCTCCCATCCTTGTGTTTCCAAACGGACATGATAGTTTCATTATATACAGTGATGATTCGAAAGAGGGTTTGGGATGTGTGTTCATGCAGAATGGGAAAGTGATAGCTTATGCATCTCGAAAGTTGAGACCTTGCGAACAGAATTATCCGACACATGACATGGAGTTGGTTGCGATCATATTTGCCCTTCACAAGTGGAAACATTATCTTTATGGGGTCAAGTTTGAAGTTTTCACCGACCATAAAAGTTTGAAGTATCTATTCTCTCAAAAGGAATTAAACAACAGACAACGTCGATGGATGGAACGATTGAAAGACTATGATTGCACTATTTCATATCATCCGGGGAAAGCTAGTGTAGTAGCGGATGCAATAAGTCGAAAAGCTTATATGTCTTGTTTGATAGTTTGAGAGTGGAAAATGTTGGAAGATATTCGAGATTGGAGTCCCCTAGAATCGAGACATGGGGTGATTTTTGCGAATGTTCGAGCTATACCTGTATTGTTCCAACAAATCAAGGAAGCTCAACCAAAGGATCCTGAGTTGAAGAAATTGATGGATGGCTTAAAAGGTGGAAATGTAGGGGATTTCTCACTAAATAACGATGGTATTTTAACATTCAGAGGTAGAATTTGTGTTCCAACAATCGATAGAGTTAAACAACAAGTTCTTGATGAAGGCCATAAAGCAAAGTATACTATTCATCCTGGAAGTACCAAAATGTATCGAGATCTGAAACAACATCTCTGGTGGAACAACATAAAACGGGAAATTGCGGAATATGTCTCTAAGTGTTTAACATGCCAACAAGTGAAAGTGGAACATCAAAGGCCTGCAGGTTTATTGCAACCATTAGAGATACCAGAATGGAAGTGGGAAAACATAGCGATGGATTTTGTTACAGGGTTACCCCGAACTCGACGGAGTCATGATGCTGTGTGGGTTATCATTGATAGATTGACCAAATCTGCGCACTTTCTACCTATTTCTATGAATTACTTGATGGAGAAATTTGCTTCCTTATATATTCAAGAATTTGTAAGATTGCATGGAGTACCAGTTAGTATTGTGTCTGACAGAGATCCTCGATTTACATCTAGATTTTGGCAGGCGTTACAGAATGCCATGGGTACAAAGTTGAGTTTCAGCACTGCATTTCATCCGCAGACAGATGGACAATCCGAGAGAACTATTCAGATACTCGAGGATATGTTAAGAGCGTGCTCCATAGTCTTCACTGCCACATGGGATATTCATTTGCCGTTAGCAGAATTTGCATATAACAATAGTTATCAATATAGTATCGAGATGGCTCCGTATGAGGCACTTTATGGGAGGAAATGTCGATCTCCGATTTATTGGGATGAAGTTGGTGAAGCAAAATTTTGGGGTCCTGACATGGTACACGAATCTGCTGAAAAGGTAAAGTTGATTCGGGAGAGATTGAAAACAGCACAGAGTCGACAAAAAAAGCTACGCCGACAACAGAAGGCGTGACCTTGAGTTTCAGGTAGGCGATCATGTGTTTTGAAGGTTTCTCCTCGAACTGGAATCAAGAGGTTTGGAAAGAAGGGTAAATTGAGCCCAAGATACATTGGGCCATTCAAAATCTTGCAGAAAGTGGGGAACGTGGCTTACCGACTTGCGTTGCCACCATCTATGGCGAGTATCCATGATGTCTTTCATGTATCAATGCTAAGGAAATACCTCCATGATACATCTCACGTGCTACAACAAGAACCGATGGAACTTGAGACTGATCTTTCATATATAGAGAAACCTATAAAGATTATTGACACTAAGGAGCATGTGTTGAGGTCGAAGACTATCCCTTTGGTGAAAGTTGTATGGAGGAACCATGGCATCGAGGAAGCTACATAGGAAATGGAAAGTGAGATGCGGGAAAAGTACCCTCAACTGTTTATGGATTTTGGTAAGTAAATTCGAGGACGAATTTGTTTTTAGGGGGAGAGGGTGTAACGTCCGTCCCATTTGCATACATTTTTCATGCATTGCATAAGTTCTTGGTGCATTATTTTGTGTGTTAATTAATTATTAAATGTTGTGTTCGTGCTTTGACTCGTCTCAAAAATAATAATAATAAAAATAGTTATAATAAAATAAAATTAAGTTAACCTTTCCACTTTTTCAAGATTGTTAATAAATATATTAAATGAGTACTGGCTAATTAGTTAATATAAGTTAAATTAGTTAGTCTAGTAATTGTAAATAGTTTAAAGACTATAACAGGAGTAAAAGGGAAAATGTTAAATCAGAGAGGTAAAAGGATTTAAGTGTAATAAGCCTATCATTGGGGGTTTGGTTGTAACAAAGTCTATTCTTGAGGGGGTGTTTGGTCGAAATTGAAACTTGACCTTATTAACATGGACAGATCAACGCAGTAAGTTCATTTTTTTGTCATTTCATTTTCTCACTGTTCACCGTCAAATATAGAAGAACGGGTTTTCTGGTTTGAGACTTCTCGATTTCGGATGATTTAAGCTTTCGTTTTACAATCCGACTCCGTAGAAGTATAAAGTTCGCATCTAGGATCACTTTGGCTGTGAAAATAAAAAGTTTAATCGGGCGAATTTCGTCAATTTGTAAGTTATTAATTTTATTCTTTTACTTTAAAAAGCACATTATTTAAATTTATTCTTGTTAGATTATATTGGTGAAAGTTTAGATATTCATTTTGAGACGGAGTATGAGTATAATTGAAATAGCGTTGTTAATCTATTTGGGTAGGTTAGTTGTGCGCAAATAGTCCAAAATAATTGGTACTATGTTAAATTAATTATTTGTGATAATTTTATTAGTAGCAATTTCGACTTGAAAGTGGACATTTTAAATGATGTGGTGGTGGTTAACTTGCGCAAATAATATGTTGGATTATATGCATTGGTTGGAACAAAGTGATATAATTGTTCATGTGAATTATGGAAAGGTCCACTACTTTTGGGCCTAGTTGAATTTGTTTAGGACAAGTAAACATCTACTTGTGCATTTAAGTCCAGCTGGCGTACGTGTTTGGGGGTGTATAGATGTACGGTTATTGCGAGAGCTGGGGATAAGTAATAATCGTGGGTCTATACATCTGTGACCTTTCCCCTCTGATGGCCACGGTTGGGGTTTATAGCCCCACTGTTATAGCAATAGCGTAACTTTGGTAAGCTAGTTTCCCGTGGCTAGTTGCTGGGATGTAGGGGCCAGCACATCACGTGGCGTGAATACGAATACCGGTTCACAACATAGTGCTACAGTTTTACGACACATATCGCATGTTAAGTGCTACGCATATAGAAAATGTACGAGAGGAGGAATAAGGTGTGCATTGAAGATGATCAGAGGGTTTTCCTGATCCCGTATCCTTTTATTGGGTGCGCTTTGCAACTTATTACGTGGTTAAGTGTCTCTTGTGAAAGATGTGCAGTTATCTTTACTGATTTTATATGTTAAAAGTAATTGTATGTTGCATAATATCATGCCATATTGTTGCATTTAGTAACTTACTGGGTTTCGACTCACCCATTCCTTTATTGTTGTTTTCCTTAGATCGCAGTGAGGCCGGGGAAGGACATCATTGAGTTCGTAGGCCAGTGAGGAGCCTCAGGTAGTTTTTCTTTTGGGGTAGTTGTTTATAGTGTTTAGTATGTTGCTTTTGGTGAGGCCGTGGTTGTACAGTGTTATGTAAATAATGTTGTCTTTTGGGTAGAACGTATGGTGCTTGTAATTAGACTGTGGACTTTAGCACAGCCGTGTATATATATTAGTCGTTCTTTCTTCCGCATGCATAAAGTTGTCTCCGAGCTAAAAGCTTGTTGAGGTGTTGTTTATTGGTATTGGTGTAGTATGGTTCCGGCTTTCGTGTAGCCGATGTGGTGGATATAGTATACATTATACATGTTTATAGTAAAATGTTGGTTTTATAGCAGGGTTCACGCACCTGGTTCGAGGTACCATATAGGACCTCGGGACTCGGGTCGCGTCAGTGTGTTCTTAAATATTTTAATCAAATGATGGTACTAGAAAATTAGTGATGATTATGGTGATGGGCTGGTGGTAGGGTGAGGTGATCATGATGGTTATGTAAGAGGAAAATATAATTTAAAGGGGAATATAGACAAATAAGAAAAATATTTACAATTTTTAATACTAGCAGATCATAAAGTAGTGACGGTATTTATGAATGCGAAAAAGTACTTTCTAATTTAAGTGTTCAACTACTAGTGTGTAGTTAGTAACGGGACGAAGGAACCGTCCGTCCGTCCATTTGAAGCTTCACCATTTTAAGGGTAAGATATGTAAGAAAGTACTCCCTCCGTCCTTAAACAATGTCCACACTCTTTTTGGTATGAACCAATAAACTATTTTTACACATTTACATCATAAATAGTAGTTTGGTTAATCATATTCTTAATTGAGTTGACTTTTTATTATTACCCCACTTTGAATATCTTTTACTATTTAGCTTAAAATAAAATCAATTTACAATGTTTGGAAACCTCGTCAATGTAATGACACTAAATCTCATTAAAAAATCATGAAAACACAATAACAAACAAACATTTTACCATTTCAAACTCAAATATGTATACCACAGTTCCAAATACCAATTTTATAAATAATAATTAGACCATAGGAACACAGTACCTTATTGGTTCATTAATCAAGACACAAAGCAACAAAAAAAAAAAATCAATTTAAACATCAATAATCCATATTCATTATTTCACACACAAAACTCTTCTGAATCCCAACATGGTTAACATGTGTTTTATTCCCTCGGTATTTGGATAATAGGAACTTATGTTTAAATGGAAGCCATTAGTTGATGGAAAGTATAGACACAACAATTTAAGACAATTTTGTGTCAGTGGACTTTCAGTTTGGGATATTGCACCTTTTGTTAAACTAAAGGATTAGTCCATTTAACTACCACCTCACCAACAATTTTGTGTATGTTTGGGGACACGCACATGAAAACGGTAGCAAGCTATTTTTCTAAGAGACGTCGAATCTAGATTTCTCTATCAACAAAGTCACTATTAATGGAATTCTATGTCTCTAGCACCATGATTTCCCTTCTAATGGAGAAATCATTCTAATTGAGAAATTGATGATAAGGCTTCGTACAATGGCAAATCGACCATCAAACATGTTTTTCTCAACCAGCGATTCACCATTAATAGACGTAAAAGAATTGAACTCCAACCAATTGACGACTGATAGACGTAAAGGAATTGAACTCCAACCAATCGACGACTGTGGACGTTACGTTCGTCGTTGACACTGACTATCTCAAACTATACTAATATGGCAGATTTATCAAGAAAATTGGAAAAAGGAAAGAGGAGGCGAGATTTTAAGCTATACTATATATGTGTATATATATATAGGGTCGTGCTCATGTGAGAACCTAAATATCGTGAGAACCGTGAGAACTTGGATACATTAGGTAAAAAACTAATGTATCCAATGGTTCACTTGGATACATCATTGGATACATTACTTGACTTGGATACATCATTTGATACATTATTTGGATACATTAGGTAAAAAAACTCATGTATCCAATGTGCAATTGGATACATCATTTGATACATTAAGTTCTCACGATATTTAAGTGCTCATTTAAGCACCTACCTATATATATATATATATATATATATATAGAGAGAGAGAGAGAGAGAGATACTAGGGTTACAACAAAGACGATAAGCGACTAATTATAAGGGAACAATAACATTAGTAATAGTGAGAAGGGAGGCTAGTGTTTGCTTTAATTTGGGTTAGCGTTTGGGTTTGGTTTAACTATAATGAAATGGGATGTTATGTCAGATTATCATTAAGTTTATAGATCCAGCCCAATATAGTATTATTTTTTAATAAAGTTGAAATATCAAATGGGACGCCTGTTTGGGTAAAAATTGAAGCTTCAAATTAGATGGATAAAGTAGTACTAACGTGAACCCTAGTAGTGTTATGATTAAAAAATTTGTCTACAAAGTAGTTTTCATGTCGCGACCCTGACCCCGCGGGTCGGGAACTCGCGAGCTGGACGCCGACTTAATAAATAAAACACCAAAATAGAGAAGATAAAAATTCCTCTTTATAACAAAAGATATAATACACGGTTTTAGAAATCCATTCTTAACAACTTTATAATATAACTAATATAAGCTCCACAAGCTTACACCAAAATACCAAAACATTACAACTCTTAATGACGTCTGTTTGGTAATACTATCCCAAAGGTTATACATTTTATAACAATATAAACCGAATAACAACCTGCCCAAAAGTCACGAACACTCTCGACGTCCTTCTCGTGATCAGCGAGTCCTATCACTTTCCTCCTAGGGGGGGTTAAGGAAACAAAGTTAAAAAGAAAGGGGGTGAGATAAATCTCAATAAGTCACTTATGCAGCAGCTACATGACAAGTTATTATGCAATAAACAATAATAAGTCCCACATAGCACTTAGTACATAACAGTTAACAGATAGCAGCGGAAATAAACAAGTTACGAAGGATACTAAGCCAAGGTTTCACCAAACGGATATAACAAAGAATCCCTGCGCAGAACCAACCGATCAACCAAGCAACCATAGTACCATAACAGTTGAAGAGAAACCCCCGGTACCGGAACCATGAAACCAATAGTAACAAGGGGAATATGACACAAAGTCATAACCCAAAACGAACTAGCTAGAATACTCACTCAAGGGAGCTAGCTCATCCCAACCAAGGCCATATGGAAGGGGAAAGAAGGACCAATGGACAATATCATACTGGACTCAGCTCGTGTGCCATTATAATATTCCCCATTGCCTGACTCGAACACAAGTACCAGCTGGACTTTCAAATAAAGGCTAAGTAATAAAATACTAGCTCGATAAACAACCAATGATTCCAAAGTAGGGAACCATGCCAAATAGTCATCATAAAGATAAGTCAAACCAAAAATACATCAAAAAGACGTTCCAAAATCCCAATTAACACTTAACCAAATTCCATCACATATTTGATCACAAAGGACCCATTTCCAACACTAGAGTGTACCAAGATGTTCATAAAGGTCAACTAGGATAGTACACAAAACCTAGACCGAACCACACTCTTAAATCACACAAAAAGAACACATATAAACTTTCAGCAACACTGTGCGGCCGCCCACTGAAGGTTGTGCGGTCGCCCAATAAGCCTTGCACCCATGACTAAAACCTTTCAGATAGGTGTGCGGCCGCACGCCCCATTTTGTGCGGTCGCCCACTCCACCCGACTGGACCAACTGCACTAAATTATGCTCCCTTCATTTCACCGTCTCAAAAGTATTACACATTAACACTTATAACACTCACATGAAACAACCCAACACATTATACTCAGTTAAACTCATCCCAAAACAAGTATTTCATAAACCCAAACCAAGTAAATGATCCAAACATCAATTATCATAAAATAACCAAAATACCAATCAACTCCAAATTCATCCCTAACACAATATATAACAATCATAGTATCATAGAAGCTAAGGATGAACATTTTTAGCTAAAAAGGGGGAAAGCAACTTACTTGGAAAATTATGAAATGAGACGGAAATCGATCTTACTTAGCTACAAACGATCCTAACGAAAATATGAGCATTTTATATAAAAGGAATATTAAGAAAAGATTAATAAAAGAAGAACAGAAGAAGGAAAATAAGAAGAGTTCTTACCTTTTCTTTCAATGGTGATATGCAGAGAAAGAGAGAAGAAAAATTGGTTTTGGTTAACAATGAAGTGACTGGGAAGGAGAGGGAGATAATATCTCATTTCCCAAAATTACGAATTAGTCACTCCTATTTAAAACATTAATAAAACCCCCAAAATTTCCCAAAATACTTCCAAAGACTCCCGAACTCAATTTTATACTACGAACCTTAAAGTTTCAACTTAACCAAACTAACTCAAATAAATCATGAAAATGATTAAATAAATAATAAACAAAGTGCCAAGGTTTCGGGTCGTGACATTTCACGTCACCATTGTCTTTAACTTTATTGACATGATGTTGACATGCCTCTATCATGTTGATAATTTTGTTAGTTTTACTAATATTTAATGGTCAAAGTTAGTACCTCACTTTTGTTTTGGTATATTGTCATTAACAAGCACGTTGCATTATTCTTAATTGTAATTCATGTAAGTTATGTAAAATTGGAAGGATAATGGGTGTAATTAATTATGAGAGTATACTAACTATGGTTAGTACTAACCTTAGTCAGTTAAAAGTAATGTGTGAATTTTGCATCCAACCCAATTCAGTGTTTGCAGTTGTAGTATAATATTATTAGAGTTGCTGTCATGCTTATATAAAGCTAAGATGTTTGTATTGTAGGGTATGCATTGGTAGTGACAAAAGAGGCTTCCTTAAAAAATGATCATATTTAAAAAGTGTACAATCACGAGTGAGTTGTACACCATATCCATATATATTTAATAGTGTTAAGAAACATTATAATATATATGTTCTTTAAATAACGTATGTTCGTGTAAGTGGTAAATTTTTACGAGTCCTATGACTAGAACATGTGTTCTTGTAAGTTCATTGTAAGTTCGTGATGATTTAATGAAAATCGTGATTTACCCATAAATGTAGCCCATAAATATTGGAATAAGCCACGTCAAATCTCATGTTATATAGTATGGTTGCACAAGCTAGTGGTGTGCATAGCCTAAATTTAGTTGTTCGCTTCCACCCGCGACCTAATAAGTGGTATCAAAGCTCACAATTTGGCTATTGTGTGTAATTTTGATGGTGAGCAATGTGGTGGAACATTAAGATTATGGATGATCCAAATTTGAAGATGACAATATTGTGAAATAATTTGAGGCAATGTAATACTTATCACAAATTTTCTCGATTCTAATTCATGTGAAACTGGAAGGTTGTTAAATATTAATAAAGTACGTATTGATTGTAATTGATATGATTACGATCGTTTGAAAGTGGTATGCATTTATGGCTCGTCTCAAGACGAGTTTGGGCTCTCCCATCGGTGATCGCGAGAGTTTGCGACCTTATTTCACGACTTGCCTGGTTCAATGATTCATAATTATAATATGGAAATATTAGTAGGGTTAATGTTATGGGTACATAAAGGGCAATACAATAGTTTTCACGCGTGCCTTGGTGGTACCAATAGAGGTTTTATTAGAATAAGATTTGTATTTAACAAGTGGTTTATAGTTAGAAAATGTACAATTGTGAGCGAGTTGTACATTGTATGCATATGTATTCGAGAATGTTAAGAAAGTGATTATACTTCCATTATTGTAGTACGCACGTTGGGGTGTAAGTAGTTCGATCCAGATCGCGGTTAAAAACCAAACCAAATCATACAGTTTGGTTTTGCTTCCAAGCATAAGCCCATTCTTAAAATTGGCTGACTACATTGTTAGTTTTGAACAATTTATAGCAGCAGTGCACATATTTAGACATCTGTAATGGAATTGTCAAAATATAACTAATACTTTTGTACAAGGGTTTTTCCTCTCTGGTACAATGGAAGTAATAATAATAATAAATATAAACTCTAGTAGTAGAGACCCTATGTATTTTACGATAAATATGGTTTTAAATGGAATCAATTCATACGAAAGGTAGGTCTTGTTCAATACCTTAGTTTGCAAGACAATCCACACAAAAAAAATCCTTCATTTAGAGTATATTGAATGGTGCATTAATTGTAGGGTTTGAATATCTCCTATCAATGCAGTGACGGGTTGACAACACAGAGTGAATATGCTTCTGATAGAATAGTGATATTCACCATAATGTTTGCCATCCCCATGCGTTCCAGAACCTCTAATCTCGAAATGATGAATTGGAGTTCAACTTCGAGCCTGGTGTAAGGTCTAAATTTTTCGTAGCATTTTCCTAGCCATTATATACCTCCATACCTTGACTTCTTGCTTCCATATTTGACGTTCATCTGATCATCTTTATAGAACTCTCAGAACTAAAATTATAAGGTAGAAATATAACTTTTTTAAATCAGCTAATAAAAACATCAAAATCGAAGTGCACTTTCTTGCAAATTGTATAATGCTCCAACGAGTTTCATAACTATTGGCATGACTTTTAGCAAATACTTATTCATTTTATATACAATTTATGAGAATTGCCGTAGTGCTTAAGTAAGTACGAATATTAGATAATGACGAACCAATAAAGAGGTGCTGTGATCAATCCACACATATATTTGTGATCAATCCACACATATATTTAACCACCAATATGTTTTTGACATCTATAATTTATCCCATTAATGTTCTTTTAATTTCAAATAGACTTTAGAAAAACGTCTATAGACCCTAGACTTGTGTATACGGAATGCGGGCCAAACACGCGTTAGTGAGAAAATAAAAATGGATTGTGCCTTTGACATGAGTTTGTACAGTGTAATATATATTTACCATTTCTTCTCTCACCCTCGAGTTAAATAAACGATCATTTAATAGAGGCTCAGGAAGTGTAAATTTTGATTCACAATAGTTTATGGCATCAAATTAATTGATACTGTATTTATTTAAGAAGTGAAGCTATGAGAGTACAAAGTTGCTTATAACAAAGAGAATTTTTTTGGGAAAACTAGTTTCTCCATAAGTTATAAAAAGTCCTGTTTTTATAGGGATTAATGTTTAGGGTTTAGGATTTAGGGTTAGGGTTAGGGTTTAAGGGTTAAAAAATGGACTTTTTATAACTTATGGAGGAACTAGTTTCCCCCGAAACCAACTCTATAACAAATCGGTTTCTTTAGATGAAGATATGGTAAAAGAAATAGTATTATGTTATTTTTTCTCCAAGACGAGATTAGTACCTACTTTTAATTTATTTTGATAATAGGGCGATTTAAGTAAATATTAATCAAAGATTGGCATTTAATTAGTATTTATTTATACCAATTAAACAGCAGGTTTATAACAAAACATTAGGAATAATCTGTATCAACCTTTACCTGTTAATCTAGGATATAACCAAAGTACTAGTACTAGTTTACTTAGTAAAATAATTTCCCATTCCTGGATTCGAGTCCAGGAAAAAAGAAGAGGGAAATTCAAACTTGATTCCAATTTTTGGGTATCCAAACAATTTTCAAAAACCCGCCCCTATTCCCCTCTTTTCTCTCCCCCAAATCTTTTTATTTGTAAACCCTTTCCCCCTCCCCGCAAACGTCACGCACCTGTCTTATCATCCCTCTCTCCCATTCCATCCACTACCGCTATTATTTCTTAACCTACTTCCTCCCTTCTCTTATCCTGCACCGCCCCCTCCATGGCGCACGATAGCAGCCTCCCCTGCGACGGCGATGGCATCTGCATGATCTGCAAGAACAAGCCTCCGGAGGAAGAGACTCTCACCTGCAAGACCTGCGTCACCCCTTGGCATCTCAACTGCCTCTCCTCTTCCCGTCCCCAAACCCTAGCCGATGTTCACCAATGGGAATGCCCCGACTGCTCCGATCTCAATCCCACCAACACTACCGCCGCCGCCCCCGGATCTCAGCCTTCATCCAGCCTTGTTGCCGCAATTAGAGCGATCGAGTCCGACGCTTCCCTTACTGACCAGGACAAGGCTAAGAAGAGGCAGCAACTATTGAGCGGAGAAGCTGACAAGTCCGCCGAGAAAAAGGAGGTCAACGCTGACACTAAGGACGTTCTGCAACTTCTCACAGGCAGTTTCAACTGTTCCTTTTGCATGCAGCTTCCCGACAGACCAGTCACGGTGTGTATAAATCATTTTCTATATTCACTACGTTGCTCTATTGTTTATCATCACCAAAACCTTTAGCTTGTTAACTCGTTTCCGTCTTCTCCTGTTTAAGTGATGGTTATATTTAGGGGTTTGTATTATCAATGCTAGTTAGATTCAAATCGTACAGCCTCATCCCTAAATGAATGTCCTTATTTTATTTTTTTTCAAATTTGCTCTTAGAAATTTTGAAATTGTTTTTTTTTTTTTTTGGGACAGAGGGGTGTACATGTAATCGAACTATTTGTAGTAGCTTTGAAACTTTATTTTTCTTATGCTTTGGAAAGCTCATACTTGTCTTTCACAGTGGTTCCCTTGTGTCTGGAGTGTTGTTTCAAAATCTGTTGGATCTCTTGTAATCTTAGTCAGTTGGATTAGCAGATAGTTTCACTGTTATTGCTTTGATATGTGGTCTTTTAACTGAAAATGTAAGTTCAGTATATGGCCCCTCTAACTGATCTTGTATGACACTGACTAAACCACTTCCTTGTAATATGTTATGGTTTATTTTTTGGTATTGATCTTTCTTGAAAGTAAGTTGATGTGAAAATATCTGTTGATGTCATCATTGTTTGGTTATTGCGCATTTTCACTTTCATGTAAAGGCATGTATGGCTGATATTCCATTTGTTACCACCATTATAGCTGCATTGGATTACACCTGCACCACATGAATGTTAGCTCATTAGATTTAAAGCTTTATGTAAACACCTCTGCTCACTGATTTGTCCTGGATTTTTTGTTGATGTGAAATGTCTGAATATGGATTTGTAAAGGTATTGATTATATGGATCCTAGAACAGCATTTACAGCTTCTAGTTGGGTTGATTGACACACTTTTCTGGATAAATCAACTTGTGAATGTACTATTTTTGGCATAATGCTATTTGATTCACTCTACATTGATGTTGTACAAGATACTCTGTCTGATTATATTTAGTGCCCAAGTATTGGTGTTTATCTTTGAATAGAAGTTTATAATGGGTACAAGGGGTACTTTCTAGCTGACTCTCTCTCTCTCTTTTTCCCCAGACCCCATGTGGCCACAATTTTTGCTTAAAGTGCTTTCAGAAATGGGTTGGGCAGGGGAAGCGAACATGTGCAATTTGTCGTACTGCAATACCGTCAAAAATGGCAAGTCAGCCTCGCATCAATTCTTCTCTTGTTATTGCCATTCGAATGGCTAAAATGACCAAGTCCAATGCTGCGTCTGGTCCAGCAAAGGCATATCACTGTGTACTTAACCAAAATCGACCCGACAAAGCATATACCACTGAGCGTGCAAAGAAAGCTGGAAAAGCGAATGCTTGTAGTGGAAAGATATTTGTCACTGTTCCACCGGATCATTTTGGTCCCATTCTTGCACAGAATGACCCAGAGAGGGGGATGGGTGTTTTGGTTGGGGAGACCTGGGAGGATCGGATGGAATGCCGTCAATGGGGAGCACACCTTCCTCACGTTGCTGGAATTTCGGGACAGTCTGACTATGGTGCCCAGTCTGTGGCCCTATCTGGGGGATATGAAGATGACGAAGATCATGGCGAGTGGTTTCTCTACACAGGAAGGTATGTCACTTACTGGAATTTTGACATAATGGTTTAGGGTTGGTGATATTTTTGTATTTGTACTTGTGGCAGTTACGATATTGGCTGATATTTACAGTATCTTGGGCTTTAACATTGTATAATTGTTCCCCTTGTTAATCTATAAACCTTTGAAAAGCCTTAAGCTTTGTTGTCTTAATTGGATAGGTTTTGAATTATGCACAATCTTACAGAATTATCATAATTATTTACCCGTAGATTAGGTTAAGGACAGATTGCTGTTATGGTCAGGCCAGTTTCTTTAGTAGTAGGCATAGCTTGCTTTCTCAGTATAACCCTTCTCCCCAAGGGGTATTGAGCTTCCCTTTTGTTGTTATTTATGTTTTGTGGTTGAGTTATGTTCTTTACCTCTAACTACGTTGCTGGCTGACAGTGGTGGAAGAGACCTCAGTGGCAATAAAAGGACAAACAAGACCCAATCATTTGATCAGAAGTTCGAGAAATCTAATGAGGCCTTGCGTGTCAGTTGTCGAAAAGGTTATCCTGTACGAGTTGTGAGGTAAGTTTTGTTTATATCACTTACAGTCCATCTTTTATTACTCTCTTTGATCCAAAGTAAGTGATCATGTTTATTTGGGTAGAGTATATTTAGTGTGAGGTGTAGTCAAAATACATTGCCATATAATTTTGCCACCATGACTGAATTTGCCACAATCAATCATTATAGCTGTTGTGCTGTCAAGTGATTGTTGTGTAATTGTATTGTTTTATCTGGAACAGAGGGAGTATGACAGTGCTAGTAATAAAGCTGATCTACCTACAGACCGATGTTGTCATATAGTCGTTACAGTAACCTGGTTCACTTTCAAGAAAAAATGGAATAGAAAAACCACTAGCCAAACTTTATATAGCTTTCTCGTTTGCTTGCTTGCAGCCAAATAATTTTGCTGTTTGCTTAGTGTTTTTCATAAACAGATCATTTCTTGTTTTTTGGTTCTCTATTGGATGAGCAGGTCCCACAAGGAAAAACGCTCTTCATATGCACCGGAAAAAGGAGTTAGATATGATGGGATTTACAGGATAGAGAAATGTTGGCGTAAGCCTGGGATTCAAGTAAGATCTCTACATTTGTATTTTTGATATTTGATTTTAGATCAGAAAAACTCGGGTTTCTTGTTGCTAAACTGTACAATTGACGGTCTTGATTTTATTTAGGGATTCAAGGTATGCCGATATCTTTTTGTTCGTTGTGATAACGATCCTGCTCCATGGACTAGGTTTGTCATTGCTGCCATAGTTATACTATATATATGATACTGCTATAGTTATGTTTACAGTGCCCCGTCTGTTTTAATTTACACATTTATATAAATCTAGCTAACCTCTCGCTTACAAATACGCAGTGATGATCGTGGCGATCAACCAAGGCCTTTGCCTGTCATCAAGGAGTTGAAGGGTGCAACTGATATTACAGAGAGGAAAGGGACTCCATCTTGGGATTATGATGTGAGTCAATGCAACTTGTTACATGTGATTTTGATTGATCTTATGCATATGGTGAGATATATTCATAACCCTTGATAAAGTAGTGTCTGCTAAATATATTTCCATCTTTTCTCAACCAGGAAGGAAAAGGCTCCTGGTTGTGGAAGTCACCCCCACCTGAAAGTAGAAGACAAGGAGACTACGGAAACCCAGTGGATGGAACTAGTGTAAAGCGGGTCAAACGTAAAACAACAATGATGTCTGTAAGTGAGAGGCTTTTGAAAGGTATGATCCTTATGAAATTTAACCTCTAAAAATGCATGTCCATGTATAGTAGCTTGTTCCATCATCAGATATATGCTCCTACCAGCTAATTTGACTGGTGCATTCGTTACTTAAGAGAATTGATGACAGAAGCAACTTTTTTCCTGCAGAATTCAACTGTCTTATCTGCCACAAGGTTATGGTTCTTCCTCTTACTACTCCGTGTGCTCATAACTTCTGCAAAGCCTGTTTGGAGGGTGCCTTTGCTGGTCAAACTTTGGTGAAGGAGAGGACATGTGAAGGTAGACGAACATTGAGAGCACAGAAGAATGTAATGAAATGCCCATCATGCTCTAATGATATTTCTGAGTATCTTCAGAATCCTCAGGTATAACTTTTTGATCTTTAATGCAACATGCTCTCATTCTGTGTTTACTAAAAGTATGAACATAGGCAATGTGAATGTACTTGGGGGTAAAATAAGCAAGTGGTTCTTACTTGTTTTTTGAACTGAAAGGTCAGGGGAGGATCTATTTACCAATGCACAACCCAGTAATTGATGGTTTGTACCTTGTGATGACAGGTTAATAGAGAGTTGATGAGTGTGATAGAATCACTTCAGAGTCAAAGCAATGAAGCAGATGATGTAGAGATGGGCGAAGAATCATCCGACTCAGATGAGAAAAAAGACGGCACAATTGAGGACACCAGTGTCAAAAATGAGAAATCTGAGGTAGAAATTGGACTTGCAGATGCCTGTGACCCGAAACCTCAAGATCTGACGGAGAAGAAAGACGCCAAAGAATGCGTTACAGTTCCTTCACCACAAAAGCGAGCTTACAAGAAAAAGAAGATGGCTGATGGTGACATTGTGCTAGAAAATGAACTTGTTCAGGGCTCTACAGTGAATGGTGGAGATAATGGAAAGGAAATTGTGGGCAAATCTCATATAGTAGTTGGAAATACAGATGTCAGCGATCTCAAACCTGAAATGGTGGTGGAGGATAAAGATAGCATTACGAAGCTTTCACCACAGAAAAAACCTAAGCAAACTTGTAAGCAGAAAGCAGATGGTGTTGGTGATGTACCAGAAAAAAAGCCTGCTGCTGTGAAGAAATGTAATGCAGCCTCCCCCATTAAAGCTCAAACGCCCAAAAGTAATGAGGATGCAGCTGAAGTAGGTGGCACACCGAGAAGGACTTCCCAACGTTTGAAGGGCAGTGATGTGGCTGCTAAGACCAGAAACTAAAAATCGAAGGCAGTTGTGGATGATGACTGTTTGACTTTCCGATCAGTTGAAATTCTGACGTATATTTTGCTTGTTTCATTTGTTTTACCTTTCCATGCATTTTGCTTGGCTACGACCAAACATTATCATAGTTTATGCTAACTATGATCACAGGCGGTCCTTTTGGTTTTTTGTGTGAACATTAAGCAAGTATGGCTTTCGATAATTACTAAGCTGCCGTTTTTGGGTCTCACAGGCAGCTTATAGAGGCCTTTTGGTAACTTTGCTAAAATCTATTTCATGAACAATGTAGACTTTGGGTTATTTGATCAATATGTATTTAATGGTATTAATGGAACCTGGGTTGTTTCATTCTTCTACGTAATCCCTTATCATCATTAAAATAATTCCCATCCAGCATCATCTTAGAATTTATATGGCATTCTTGGTCAGTCTTATTCTTAGAGAATAAAAGTAACATGTCATTTATGCTATGCTCGTATGTTAGATGCACATGTGAAATGATTACATGTCATCCCTATTGAAATCTGTCCCTGTTTGAACCAATGTTCTAAAAAACGCTAGGCGGAGCCGAAAATTCAGAAATAACTATAATATCCTAGACGGGACTCACGCGTTTCATGAACGCCTAGCACCTAGGCGGGTGCCTTTTAGAACACTGGTTTGAACAAACAATTTTTTTTTTCCCTTTTCCATCTTTCGTCCCTCATTTTCCGTCTCTCTTATTTTTACTATTAAATAGTCATTACAAAATTACGAGCAAAAGAGGATACAAGTCCAAATGGAGCCACCGTCTGATTTCCCTTTCTTTCATTCTTTTTTAATTTCTCTATATGCACTATTAGCTGGTAGTCAAAATACAAGTGGATTTTTTTTTTACCCTGTTTGGATCATTTTTCTTATTATGGAGCACATTTTCTCCACTTTTGATGCATCTATCTCCCATATTTCTTCGAATAATCAAATATGAAAAAGAAAAATATATGAAGAAAACCACACACCAAACAGGGTCTTCATCTTCATTCCACAACCGCATAATTTATTTGATGTGGTGCTATGAAAGTTTATACCAAAATTAATTTAGTTAGTTAATGAACAAAGAAAGGCCTTGATAAATAATGAACGGTTGCCAAGTAAAGCACGGGAAACAATCAACAGTGCAGATTGCTTATGCATAAAAATGGTGCAAAATATTAAAAAAGGGACCTAGTCCCTCCACAAAAGAGTGTTCACTACATGTATGTGACTTATGGCATGCATCATACTCAGATATAAGAACAATCAATACATATAGTAAAAAGGAGGACGGTGCAGCTACATGAGTAGTTAACAACTCCCTAGTCCCTCCACAAATGAGTGTTCACTTTTTTAAGCATTAGATTCACCTTAATCAAGTAATATATTCCATTTGTATACTTGCAATAATTAGAGTCTATATAATTTTGATCGTAATGATGCAGCTGGTGCATATGCATATTTCATACTAAACTTGTTTGAAGTCATATTTTCAACGTTCCCCTCGAGGTAAATAACTGACTCATTTTGCCATTTTGGTATGGGAAGAGTATATACTTTATGAATTAAACCAATGTAATCTACCAATTCATCTCTTTTCCCACAAATAAAAGATGAAGGGACCGGATTTCTCAAAATTATATATACACACAGGTGATTCATCCAGCATTTATTTGTCTTAATACTATCTTTTACTGGATCTAAGGATATACATATACTAGTAGTCACAGCTGATCCATATAGAAAGGGTATTACATCCTCATACTAGGAACATCATGTTCAAATTTACCTGTTTCTGGTAATGATGTTTTGTTGTATCAGGCAGTTTGTTCTGTTCCTGCCCACTTAAGATTCAGAGTACTCCTTTTGCTGCTCAAGTTTCTGAATCAAAGCTTTCTTCTCTTCATCAGCAAGTGCTTGGAACATGAAAACTGATTTGTCTCCAATATCATCCTGTGCAGAAAATCCACTACAGATCATGAGGAAAATGCTAAATAATACCTAAGACATACCATGCACAGCCACAGTCAGATGGGCAGCACGCATACCTTAATAGGCTGAGTGAACTTCCTCCCTGCAAATATCACAAAAAGCGCCATCCACACGCCCAACAGAGTAACTTTTGCTCCATTATCCATCAAACCACTCTGGTCCACAACAAACATAGAGGTTTTCAAGACATAAGTAGGAGTTAGTGTATAATTCATTTATTAGAGAAGCATTTAGGAAGGATAGTGACTGCTCTTATGACATCTGAACTATCTTGGAACATTCTTGTTGTGCTAAAATGGCATGGCCTCTAAGTGCCACAGCACTTGGAGCTCTAACAGTTGTGTTAGAAATCTAAATACCTCTGGAAAGGGTAAAAAAAGATCCCAACAGTGGATAAATAATGAAAGCCAGATATGTGTTTTTCAAGTTTTGAAAACAAATGAGAAAGAGATACATGGAGAGAGAGAGAGAGAGAGAGAGTTGGTTTGTTGGTTTGTGTGAGCGTGCATGTTTCTATAGAGGTAGTTTGCTTGAAAGAAATGGAGCTATTGGAACTAGAAATCCAGGCATTTATTCCCTCCTCCCCCATATCCATAAAACTGGATGACACAGCAAGAAAAGCACCTACGTAGGGACTGGATGTAGTAACTGGTAATCTGGGCAACAGATTCTGCCTCGTTAAGATATAGAACCTGTTTGTAAGATCTAGAGTCGCAGACTTTTTTGGACTTAACGACTGAAAATAGTTACATCCAAACCAACTCAGCCTTTTCCCTGCAACGCGGAGTTAACCAAAACCCGTAGAGAGACTCACACTTAATTATTTTGACACCTCCAGTCCTTAAAGGACTTCTATAACTCTTACAAGTATGTGCAAGCCTGTGGGTAGTAATTCAAACGAGAGTGCTCATGCATTTCTATAGAAAGTCGCAAGAATAAAGGGTTACCAGGTGCCCCAGAAGAACTGAGGGAATAACAAATGTGAGAATACCAGCTTCCAACTTGCCATAGCATAACCCTGTTAAATATACGGTATATGATGTCAGGATCCTGGATTGATAATATTCATGATCATTTAAACAGTGTAAATACACTCAGACACAAGTACACACATCTATACGCGGCCATACATACACTTGAAGGAAAATGCACTATTGGACATTTTCACGAGACATTCCAAAAAAAAAAAAAAAAAAAAAGAAAAAGAAGCAAACATGTGTTTTAAATTTGTACTGAGTGGGTTTCAGATGGCATTAAGTCACCTTCCTTCCATTTTCAAACTTAATACTCCCGTGGTAAAAGTAGAAGAAAAGGGGTCTTTCATCTTTGGATTTATGGCTTATATGCGAATTATTTCATTGATCATTCAATATGTTGGCATGATTTTGTACTATTTATTTTGGCATGAAAATTGTAAAAATGTGTACAGTGTGGGGGTGTATTTCTTAAGCTGGCAACTATATCCGGTATAATTGGAGGATTACCTTCTTTGAAAACTAGTCCTGTCAGCGATGCAAAGAGGGGACCAACGAACCAGATAGCTACTGGGTTGTCGATTACAAATTGTATCAAGGTCTGACCTGCAGGTTGAGCAAGGGTGATATATGTTGCCAAAGATCCGAAAACGCCAAGGGCCCATAATGCTTGGAGGGTGCGCTTTATTTCCGTTACATAGATATGAATCAACACCAAAGATAATCCCAATCCTCCAGCTCCCAATGCGTAAAATACATCAAGATTTCGCTTAATTATATCAGTCACTGCAAAATCATCAGGTAAAAAAGCAGAAGAGGAGGCAAGAACAAATGATGCTGCAGCTGTCACTAATCCCGATCGATATAGAATAACCTGCGACAACACAAAATTTATTCAATTGTTGAAAAGACACAAAAATCTTACTCCCTCCGCCTCAAAATGAATGACCTTTCCCGATTTAAGGGACACTCTGAAAATGTACTTTTAAAAGTAAAATTTATAAATATCCTTGCTACATGTTTCAAAATGTTATTTTTGCAAGTATAAAATGAATTTTGAGGAAAAAAATGGTAAAAAAGAATCATTTAGGACACATTTTGCGATAAAAAGGTCATTCATTTTGGGACTAAAAAGGTAATTCATTTTGGGATAAAAGCAGTAACAATTAAGAACAGTGTCAAAAATCAATAGAAATTCAAATTATGATGGTATTCATGTGGATTATGAGCTATGGGGTGAGGCGTCAAGCCTTTAACGGATTTACACCAGAGCAAGAATTATGGATAGAGCTCTTCATTCGATCATTTTTTTTTTTCCTTTCTTGAAAGTTGCTTTGTACTGTTTTAAAAGAGATCAAAAGATAGCTCGAAGAAACTCCCTAAAAAGACCATCCAAAACAGGAACCCAACTCTGTCAAACGAACAAGATGAGCAAAGTGAAATCTAAGACAAACCAAACAGTAAGACTACTAAGTTCCAAAATCACACATGTCTTTTGGCCCAAGAACATAACTGCACAGGTCAAAATGTCTGACAAATACTTTAGGCGCCGTCAGTCTGTTACTCAACTTTAGTTCTAGAGTGACCAACCAATTTATGTCATAATAAATAACTTATCTGGGTAGTATGGAGGATGATGACACACATGAGAGCATAAAAGAGGACTATGGGGTGCTCTCCATCTAAGTATAATTTTCTTATCCAACCCAACACAAAAATGTAGGTATAGTTGTGAGATGTCAAAACTGGAGACATCATTTTTGCTGGCATTCATACATCACATGGGAAGGAATGGAATAGTTGAGGGGTGACCATCAGAGGATAAGACTAGTCTAGAATTCACTTGCACAAGATAGAAGTGTAGGACGACAAAGGAGATAGGAAATAAGAGATGAAAATTTATAAGTATATGGTTGAATAATTAATGATTGGCCGCATTAGACTAGCCCTAATTATGTTAACTTCATCTATTTTTTTGCACTCAAGGAGTAAACAAATAACTTCGGCTGTCAAAGAGCATCAGATTCTCCCCCCCCCCCCCCCCTAATTTTACAAATAACCCTAATTCTTTAGGATAAAGTTAGTTTTTTTTTTTTTTTTTCCAAATAATAAGTATGATGAAAAATTGATAAATAAGAGAGAGAAAGTGGAAGTACCTCACGGACGTCGTCGGAGTCGACAGACCATGGACCGTAAACACCTTGATAAACGGTGGGGGCGGGTGAGGCATCGCCGGCGGCCTGACATTTAATGAATCGGTTGGAAGTGAAAAAGCGGGATTGGGAGTGAGGTAAAGAAAAAGAGGAAAGGGAGGGGGAGAAATTGAAAGATGAATTAGGAAGAGGAACAAGGAATGAAGCAGGGGAGAAGAGGAGGGTAGACGCCATTTTTGGAGGGGATGTCAGTCAGTTGAACATAACTGACTGCCTTTTTCTTATTTTGGGTATATACTTAGACCGTGTCCAATAGTTTCAACTACCAAAAACATTCAACTACCTTAATATTACGACACCTCATCTTCTCTCTCCATCCACTTAATCATTCAACTACACTCTCAACTACCCCTCCCACAATAAGCTAGTTTAGTTTAAAATTCAACTCCTCCCAACTCATCATTCTATACCCCACCACTTTTTATTTTATTTACAATATTTATTTTTATAATTAAAAATAAATATTGATATTAATAATTTATTATTAAAAAATAAATTTTTAATGTTTTTAATTATAAATTCGAGATTTTTTTTTATTTTTTTTAATTCAAACTTAATTAATTTTTTTCGAAGCAATTAAATAAATACGAGAATATTTTAATTTTAATAAAAATAAGAAAAATTACAATAAACTTAGCTCGTTCCACAAATGATGAAAAACCAAAAAAAACATACGATACATAGACTCGACTCACAGTACAATAAAATTTAAAAATCACTGATTTCCGAACTTTGCCCATATGTGTTTGACTAGATCCTTCTGCAATTGTTTATGAGCCCTCTGATCACGCAAATCCGATCTAGCACTATATTGTCCTTCGTGCTCCATTTCACCATTTTTCTCCGACTAGTGGTTGAACCTCCTGCATCTGGAGTTAGAGTAGCTTCATCAGCACCGCTATTGCTACCCATAACCATTTGTGTTGAATATTCAGGATATTCTGATTCTTGAGAGGGTAGTGGTGGTGGTGGAGGTCGTTGAAATTGCATACCATAATATGGATTCCAGGTGGGTACAGCTGAAGGCATGGCATTTGGTTGATAATAAAATTTTGGGACATTTTGAGGACGTGGTTGGTTAGAAAATTGATTTGGCGATTGAAAATCATTAGGATTGTAGTAATTTGGTGGAAAATTACTTGAATTCTGAGTGTTGAAATAAGGATTATTCGGATTATTGGGATCCATTTCACTAAAAAGATGATGAATATTTTAAAAAATAAGGGGTTAAAGAAGGATAATGATTTTTTTGAGAGAAAAGAGAGGTTTTTTTTTTGGTGTACAAATAAAATGAAAGTTATATCAATTTATAGAGAAAAAAAAATCCAGAATTTTCGCGAAAAAAAAAAAAAAAAATAATTTTTTTGCTGTAAAATAATTGAGCTCGAAAATTTGGGTTGAAAATCATATCTAAAAATCTGGACGGACCAATCCTAGGCTGACACTTGGCAAAAGGAGAAAAAACAAAAAAAAAAAACTGGCAGACGTTGCGCCTCACGCGCCTCTGTCGGCGGTGAGGCGCACGCGCCATGTCGGCACCAACCAGGCGGCGACGCGTGTCCATGGCGGGCCCCCTCATTTTTCATTCAACCCGGTTGAATTTGTTCAACCTCCCAATTCAACCCCCTACCTCTCAACTACCTTATTGGACCCCCTCAACTAGTTGAACCCACTTTCAACCCCCTCTCAATCACCTTATTGTACATGGCCTTAGGGCTCGTTTGGTTGGCAGGCTTGAGGCTAGACAAAGACATGCCCATCCGGGTCAAATAACCCGGCGAAATGGCGGGTAACGAACCGGATAAAAACCGGTAAACCGGCGAACCGTGAACCGGAAGTGAAAATGTGAACCGTGAACCGGCGGTTCACGGTTAACTATGGGTTACCCTCTGAAAACCGGCGGATGAACCGGCGGTTCATGAACCGGTGGTTAAACCGTCGGTTCATGAACCGGCGGGTTATCCGGATATTTACTTTTTTTAGTTGTTTTATTACTTAAAATGGACTATGACCACTTGTCATTCTCACAACAAAAACTCTCTACCCACTTTCTTTCTCCTACTTTACTTTTTATACTCACATTTTTTTTTAATCTCCGCGTAAAGTCAAACTAAGAACCTTAGTCCGGGACGGAGTGAGTAGTATGATAAAAATAAATATACAAGAATCAAAGAATCAATAAGTTAAACATCACATCGCACAGCCTTCATCTTTCCCTCTCCCCTTTCCACACAACCGATTCGCCGGATACTCACGCCGGCGCAACGTCTTTTAGAGGCAAGTAGGCAACTCCGTCGGGATCGTTCCTAATACCGTTAACCTCGCTTTCGCGTCTCTCCCTCTTCCAGCACCTCTTCTTCATCTCCTGCAAATAGTGCTTCTCGCAGTAGGGCTTACCAGACGACGCAACTTCGCTGCACCTCCATCTCCGGCCGTTCGATCGACGGCATCGGTGATCCGGCGAGACAACCATTCCTGCCCGGTCGATCAATTTTTTAAGCCGTGGGGAAGATCATAATCAAGTGTTTCGATTTTCGATTGAATGGGATTTTGAATTGAAATCAACAAAGTTCAAGATGCCATTTGTACCAGAAATTAATGACAGATTTCGTGAAATTACAACTGCGTAGATCAGCCCAGCCTAAATAAATAATAAAAAAATAAAAAAAAAGAAGAACAAACCGGATGAACCGTGAACCGCCGGATCAACCGTCGGTTCATGAACCGGAACCGTAAACCGGATGTATACGGTTCATCACGGTTTATCAGTTTTATCAACCGGCGAACCGCCGGTTCATGAACCGGCAAACCGCCGAATTCATGAACCGGGCATGTCTAGGTTCGGTGGGATTAATAAGCAGGTTTAAAAGGGTGTTTGGTTGGAATTTGAAAATCAGTATAATTAAGGCGCTTTATCAGGATTAGCGCTTATTAACCTCTTTAATTATACTGGGGTAGGGGGTGTTATTAGTTGTACGCTCCATATTCGACGCGGGGATTAAGTTTTTTTTTCCCATTTATAACCCCAGTGTGCGCTATTAATTCGACGAAAACCCTAGCGTCAATTACTTTTTCTCCTCTGCTTACACTATTGATCGGTGAGTTCTTCATCTATAGCCTTCGTCAAAATTCTTATCACTTTACTTTGTTGTTCGTTTTTGCTTTCTTTAGAATCCAAACTCATCAGAATGCTTCAATTTCATTTTTTTTTTTTTTTTTGGCTTTCTTTGGAACCCAAATACAGGTTCTTCATTCTCTCTTACAACTATTTAACTTTGAGTTCTTCTTCTTATCTTAACCATGGCAGGAGTCAGAGGTGAGTGGGATTCAACTATGTCAAAGATTGTTGCAAGCTTCGATGAGTTGTGGAATAATATTCTACCAATTCATAGAAGTTTTGGGGATATTTCGCTTCCATGTTATGAGGTGTTGATAAAAATATTTCATCCCCCTCAACATCATGAAGAACATGTGCAGGATCAAGAAGGTTAATGAGTGAATATTGAAGTTAATTAGTTTAGTTAGTTGTTTACCCAAGAATTTTTAGCTGTTATATCATGAAACCATTACATTATGCTTTTGACATTCTACTATATTAGTTTTCTATTTGTTTGAATTATGTTGGTATTTTTGGCTGATACTTATGAATGCTTAGTTGTCTATGGTTGAATTTTTCGTTCACTGCTACTTCCGTCCCAAATTAAATGTTTAAAATAAAATGTATATTAGTTGTTTTTGATCAATCAAGAGCGAAGTTGAAATTTTTTTGACATTCATTTTAAGACGGATGGAGTATTTAAATGTATGAATTCTGTGAAGTTTAGGAAAAAATTAATTTCGAATATAGTTGAGTAATCATAATATGATTATGATAGGCAAAGGGTAATGTTGGAAAATTAATAATAATACAACCTTAAATCATTTCTAACCAAACACCAAATTAAGTAAAGAGGGGATTAAAGCTTTATTATCCTGATCATACCAAACGCAAAATTACAACTAAAATCAAAGATAATTAGTACCTATGATAATAAGGAGGAGATTAATTATCTCCTTACTAATAATACCCCTTATCCTTATCCAGCAACCAAACGAGGTCTTACTGTATTACTAGGGATTAACCCGTGCGAAGATCGGATGTTTTTTTTTTTTTTTTTTTGCCTGGATATTTATAATTTCATTAAATAATTATTAAATATTTTAAACAAATATAAATAAATTTAAAGTTATATATAAATCTACTCGTGATTTTTTTAATAATAATGGAAATAGTTTTAGTTACTATAGTATATAAAATAGATATTAAGATTGGTTAATAGTATTGGTTAAGAATAACTTTATAAATTTTTAAAAATTTTACTTCGCTTGTCCTATAATAATGTCAGTTTTTATTATTGATCGTTT
Source organism: Campanula takesimana (assembly GCA_026119855.1). Lineage (NCBI taxonomy): Eukaryota > Viridiplantae > Streptophyta > Magnoliopsida > Asterales > Campanulaceae > Campanula > Campanula takesimana. The sequence continues at coordinate 153,484 of JAOWBW010000710.1, forward strand.
GAGAAAATAATGTTTTAATTATAGTTAACATTATAGTAATTATGAGCTTAAATAGTAAATTTAAAGATAATGGTTACCTAAGTAGTACTCCCTCTGTCCCATAGTAAGAGTCGCCTCTCAAATGCACGGAGAATAAGAAATGGTGGAAGTGATTTAAGTGTTGTGAGTGTAAAAGTAAAGTAAGAGAGAGAATAAGTGAGAGAGAATAGTAAATTGATTGGTGTTGTGAGTATAAAAGTACAATATGAGAGAGAATGATTGAGTTGAATAGTAAAGATTCTTTGTCATTTCAGGAAATAAACTATTACTCTAGGATGTACCAAAATATAAAGTATGACTCTTACCTTAATACTAACAATAGTATTTTTTTTTTTTAAATACTAATAATAGTAATAGTTATAATATATTGGAACTATTATAATTAGTTAATATTATTGTTAATAATAGTTACTGTACTTTTATATAGTATAGTATATATTTTCTCAAAAATAAATAAATAAAAGAAGAAGAGATTGTTATTTAGACTGATGAAAAAATGGGGTGGACGAAAGTTTAAGCATGGGTCGGGTTAAGCGTTAGTATTATGGTTTAACGGAAGGAAGGAGTAATGAAGCCCTTTCTTCCATTCCATCCATCGGACCATCTTCTCTTTGTTGCTCCTAACAAGTTAATTCTTCTACCTAGGCTTCTGGCACCATCACTTACTGGTTCGTTCTCTTCCACTCATCTTATCTTTTGCCTTGTTTTTAATCCATTATCTTGTATTCTATCTCCTCTACTTACTTTATACTCATTTTTAGGGTTCCGATCAGACTCTATAATTTCAATCGCCATTATTGTTTTTAATCTGATTTCACAATTCCATTCATTTGTTTTGATTTCTCACTTACTTTGTTAAATTGGATCTTCATTTCTAATTTCACTCTCATTCTTTATTGGATGCCTCTTGAATTCAACAGATTAACATTAACACACTTTGACATGAAACTTTTTTTTTTTTATTGGAGTAACTATAGAATAGCGGATTTAGTTGTTTGAATGACTAATCATTTTCCCCTCCATACTTGGATCTGGAGGAACGGATGTGTAAAAGAGTGCGAATGTATTAACTTATGCTTGTGCTCTTGGACTCAATATGGGAGTATGAGACTACTTAATGGTCTCTCTAAGCACCAGGCACAAGTTTTTCTCTTCTTCATACTGTATTAAAGTGGTATGCATTGCGTTTCACTGTGATTAGTACTCTTCTGTTATTTTTTTCCTTTAGTAAGATAACTAAACTGCAGTTTACTCAAAACAACACATTTTCAAGCTATGTAAATAGCTTTATGTGTTATGCCTTTCCAAACACGAACAATCACAGGAGTCCATCACCCTTTACTATACATTAAACTCAGGCCTTTCCGTTAATACAACAGGTTGGTAGAAAGACAGGAGAAACGATACAAGTGGCTACGATTGTTCCAAGTTTAGTAAACCAGCACATTGCCTTCTTTTTTCTACGGGAAGGGACATGCAGAATAAGGAGGAGCTCCAGGCTGACGCAGAATCAGAGTCCACAGCTTTCATTAAAGATTATGAAACTGATGATTGGGCAAATTACAAGGACAATGATGTTATGCAACAACAATCTGCAATCTGGGCTGAGGAAGCTGCTAAGCTTCCATTTGTAGGAGACAAGGTAATACGCAAATTGCCTTGAACCTTCTCATAGATAATCCTTTCTATTGACTGTTTAGCATGGAAAGAGAGACAAGTTGAGCCGGTTTCAACTGAGATTATATTTTAGACATTTTATTGTAATTAATGGTTCAGGTATCATGATGTATTTTTGTGCATTTATATTTTTAGGCTTCTGGGAGTATTTGAGTCCTGTTTCACAGCTCAGATTAGCTTTATAGCTCATATATGTATTTTCCTAATTGAAAATTAGAGGTGAATTAATATAATTGCTTTTGCTTAATCCATTTAGTATGATTGCTTCCCTCCTGTTGACTGTTGGATTTCTACTGTTCTCCATCTGTCCTTAATTTGATATTTAGGTTGAGCTGCCTCATGGTTTCTTAAAGTCCAGATCAGTTACTGACAGTTAATCCACTATGTTTTTTTTTTTTTTCCTTCTGGGATATCCTAGTTATATGCTGTATTTTAATACTAAATTGCTGCTATTTTTTTTTTTTTTTTTTGTATATGTTGCCTTCTCCATTTATTTTTATTCATTTCTTTTCTATATGTAAGTATATATATTTTTTCTTTTCCTTTTCCAAATTTTATTCCCACCTATTTCTTCTTTTATTTTTTCCTTCTCATCTTTCCATTGACGATTACGTATTCCGATTCATGTTAGCCGACCCTAAATCATTGTGTGAGGCTTTGTTGCTGTTGCCCTACTCCGTTTATGCCTTTTCAGTTGTAATCTGTTGCTCTTCTTGCTTTCTTTTACCTAACAATTGAATTACTTGCCCTATAGCTTTATAAGTCGAATTTTGTAATCTGCCTAGACATCTGACATTGAATAGGTGTTATTATAATTTGTTGACCTTGTTTGTGCTGGTTGGTTTCTCACATTATTGTGCTCTAGTTACCATGTAGAGCAAACAGCTATTGAACCACCAAGATACATTGAGATTGTTTGTTCTATCTCTAGTCCCTATGGTTTCTAATATTTTTTGTCGGTCATTTTCTTGAAATTTCAGATTATAGGTTCAGATTCATTTACTTAGTTAACTGTAACTGCAGGAGCCTCTCTCGTCACTGGCAGCTGAATATCAGTCAGGAAGTCCTATTTTACTTGAGAAAATTAAGGTACCATTTCCTTTAACTTTTGTCTGTTGTATTGTTTCTAGTTCATCTCCATCCACTAATTGAAGTCGAGGTTTGTGTAGGTTCTCAGTGAACAATATGCTGCCATCAGGAGAACCCGTGGAGATGGTAACTGCTTCTTTCGAAGCTTCATGTTTTCTTACCTTGTAAGTATCGTATATACGCCTAAGAAGGCAATGTTGGGATGTTCACCCTTTCTCTGGAGGAGTTGTTTAAAATTGATGCTTTAGCTAATAAAAAAAGTGTTGGTTGCCTGATTAAGGAGCATATTCTGGAATCACAAGATCGAGCAGAAGTTGAGCGCATCTCAGCTGACGTGGAAAAGTGCAGAAAGACACTTCAAGATTTGGGTTATGCAGACTTTACCTTTGAAGACTTTTTTGCCGTAAGTCGATTGTTTTTAACTGAGCCAATGGTTAGCAAACTTATTTCATGTGGCGCTATCCAGCATGTTTCCATCAGTGAACTGCACTATTGACACTTACATGTGCAGGCTGGCCTAAGTCTGTTAGTTCTTTAAGCAGAGAAATGCAATCTTTCCATTGAATAAATTCTAGGGGCACAAAATAGGCACAACATCTTGCTCACAAAATCCTAAGTGTAATGTTTTTATTGGTGTTTTTAATTAGAGTGTGGAGGGTCCACTATCGATGCAACCAATAAAATATCGCCAACTCATGTTGTGAGCAAGATTTTGTGCCCCTAGCATTGCTCATTTCCATTTCTTTGCTTTTTTTAAAAAAAAACAATTTTGGCTGTACAGGGGCTAATATTTTATTACTGACTAAAATTTTCAAATCTACTGCATATCCAGTTATGTGCTTAAAAGGAAATATACCAATGGAGTCTCATCTTTGCAGTGAATGTTCCTTAAATTTCTTTGTTTTGTGAATTTGCAGTCAAGCAAAAAAATTAATAAAGATACGCCCTCCATCCCTTAACAATGTGCACAATTTTGCCTGTACATGGGAATTAAGGAGGGAATAGTAGTGGGTAATTGTTGTGAGTATGAAAAGTGAGGTAGGAGAGAGAAAATGGGGTAGGGAATAGAAGTGGATAGTTGTTGTGAGTATGACACTGTGACTTATCCGTGGGACACCCAAAAGGGAAGTTTGAGCACATTGTTATGGGACGGAGGAGTATTCATTATATTTGCTGTTTTCTTCAAATTTACTGCATATTGATTTTCTTCTTGCACCACTGCTTGTAACTCGTCTTGCCCTTACCTGAAACAGCTATTTCTTGAGCAGCTGGAAGGTGTTCTTCAAGGGAATGAAGCTCCCATAAGGTCTGGAACTTGTATTTTTTCAACTTCACACTCCTATCTATCTGAAACTGAAATGAAATTTTAAGTTAATGTGTGCTTTGGTTATTTTTTAAGCAATGACTCTTTGAGTAGTTACATTATTGTGTTTCTTTTCAGTCACAATGAGCTCATACAGAGAAGTCGAGATCAGTCCGTATCTGATTATGGTGAGTGTCTTTAGTAAGATGGCATTTCCAAAAGAGGAAGGCATCATGGACATGCAATGCACATTTGATTCGTTTTGAACCTTTTACCAGATCCTAATATGGTTTGCTGTTTAGTTGTGATGTTCTTCAGATTTGTTACCTCTGGTGAAATACGAAAACGCTCAACGTTCTTTGAACCATTCATATTGGGACTAACAAATGCAACGGTAGAGCAGGTTTGTTCCATGCTAGAACTTCAATGGTCATACAAGTCAATCATTCTAGAGTAATACTACAGCCACCAAAAGAGCACAAAATGATGTGGCATTCTAGTTGGTATTCTATGATTGGTTTTGCAGTAGGTTCACCTGTAGGATTTTGTCTGCAACTGAGATATTGTGCTCATTTGGTGGTCCTAGCGTTACTCGTCATTTGAAATTGAACCGTAAATGGGACTAGTGGTGAGACTACTGGGTGGTAGACTCGGGTTAAATATTTTCCAAACCTCACCCCTCCCCCCTCCAACAGCAATTCCACACACGCATACAATTCCACCAATTAAATGTGCATCCTATATTAATATCTCACAGTATTTTTTTTTTCTTAATGAAATAATATAGTTTTGCAAGACGTCGGTGGAACCAATGGGAGAAGAGAGTGATCACGTACACATAATAGCCTTGTCCGATGCACTGGGCGTACCGGTCCGTGTTGTATATCTTGATCGGAGCTCCTGTGATAGTGGTGGGGTGAGTGTTAATCACCATGATTTCATTCCAGCCAGAGCCAGTGGTGCTGATGTTGCTAATGCTGCAAGTGGCAGCAGCTCTGACTCTGAGAGCAGTACGTTTATCACCTTGCTATACCGACCGGGTCATTACGACATTCTGTACCCTAAGTGAAATACTGACATGCTCCTGCAAGCTGGTTTTATAGTGTAAAAATTCATAAAATAGAGCAGGCAGCAGCTGTTACTTGACAATGAAAATGGTTTAAACCAATAACATGAAACAATGAGTTAAGGTTTGACCATTTTCACATGGTTTCGTTTGCAAGTTGGCAATGAAATTGTTCTTATATGGAATCTACCCGGAGGTTGTTGGTTCATGTTGCGATTTTGTTTTTCCTTTTTGAGAATGGAAACAGAGGCGATGAAAGCGGGAGAGATGTTAATCAAATGATTTTGACAAAACTGCGTTTAATATATAGAGTATAAATTAAAAGAAAAGTATCCAACATTTAGAAGAGAGTCCTCAAATTGCATGAGCATTAGTACAAAGATATCATCTTATTCTTATCACATAAAAATAATAATTGAACAAACAGCGCTCTCCAAAAAACAGGACGATAGCCAAATGCTGGAAGGAAAAACTTGTATACATTTTTTTTTGTTTCAAAATTTCGAAGCTCCAGCTGTAGCTCCTTTTTCCACATCCACCTTACTTTTTTTTTTTTTTTTTTTTTTTTTCCTTTTCATTTTTGGGCCTCAACCATTCCTCAAAAGTCTCAGGAGGATTACAAAAATTGGGTATCAAGCTTTTAAGCCTGCCTTTTCCTCAACTACCCCTAATATACATTAGTAAAATTTGGGGTAGATTGTTGGAATTACTCTCAGATCCTATGTGGTTAGAGGGCACAAAACGGAAGAGGCTTGCATGCGCTGCTCAATCATATTCCTTTCCAGAACCGCAAGATGAGTCCCCGTCGTCCCCGTTTGGCGGGCTTTCTAGATGGGTTTCCTCGCTTGTGCTGCCTCTATTCTTGTTGGGTCTAGACCGAACATTCCCACCCATCGGGAAGGGCACCTGTAACACCACTTGTTCAGCATTTTATACGCTACTAATGTTATTGTTTTTGAGCAAGAGGGCAGTTATATTACACAAAAGATATGCAAAATTCCATAATTAGGGCATGTGAATATAATATTATGGGTTACCTGGTCGCCTGCGTTGGGTCCATCAGTGTGGAAGAGAATTGGTCGGCATCGTTTATCCTCATTCATCAAGCTTGAATTCTGGAAGTGGGCGATAAGGGCAGACTTTCCCTGTATGCGGGCATATGCAATTGATGCCACCTTTTCACTATTGAACTTCTCCCACTTCTTCCCATTGAATGCCTGCACACACACATACACAAATCACTCGTGTCATTTACAAGCTTCCTCTAATAACCGTGGGAAGATTTCTCTCTCTCTCTCTCAAAAAAAAAAAAAAAAAAAGCACACAAACCTGATAGAATGGAACTATGAGGGAGGGTTCAGTCATGTTGATGAATGCATAACCCACATTGCATTTGTTCTGCACCAAAGGAGGAGATGACAACATTCATTACATGGACAATCGACAGGAAACATAAATGAATACCTGCTCCAAGAAACACCTAGATACAAGTTAACACTAGGAGAAACACAGCTACCTACCTTAAAGTCTATGGGTAAGTAGATGAAATCATAAGTCCCACGATGACGTTCATCAATTGCAGCCAATAGCATTTTTGAGGTATACCTGCAATTTCCAATCTATTAGTAAATGGCTGCAAGGGAAAATAACTCCTCTGAAATATATGCTTCCTAGCGTAAGCTTAAGTAAATTAATACATACTTGTTAGGAATGTTCTTTATCATTAGCGTTGTCCGCCTGTCTTCCCCTCGCATTATCCGGTCAATGTCGAGTTCAAACTGTTTCTTGTTGTCACCCTGATTCGAATCGTTCCTACGATTTCTAGCCCGTTCGTTAGGAGAATCAAATGAATTCATCAAAGGAATCATTTGTCCTCTGCTAGGATACATTACACTCTGATGATGTGAAGGTAAACCAACATTTTTTGGCAGGTCCATACAGTTTCCACTGATATGAGTAAATATGTTATGAGGCCCAAATTCCATTGAGTTACCAGAAATTCTCATATTCCCAAGGGAACCTGGATGGAAACCCGAAGGCTCAGGGGATTCCCCTGCATAGGCGTTCCGCCGGTCCCACAGAGAATGATTCACGGATGGTGCAGATCCCACATGGTGATTATTCATGTTCATCATATGAGATGGAGCTCTAGGGAGTGCATGCAAACGTGGAGCATTAGAAACGCCATTCACAAATGATGGTGAATTCGGCCACATCATGCCATGTGGTTGAGGGTGATGCGAATTATTCCACATGTAATGCTGTGTAGGAGAGGGACATGTTGCATTTCCAGACGGACCAAAAACTGAGAAAATGATAAACAAGAAAACGTAATTTGTCAGAAAATAGTGTGTTTGTTACTAGATGACCGGACAGGCACAAGCATATGAACCTTTATAGAGTCCTTACCACTTTCATTGAGTTCAAGTGAGTGTCCATTTGAGCCGACCCTAGAAAACTGCCGGTTTTCAACCCTTTCTGGTGGTCTGCTTGCAACTATATTGGCCGGAGAATTGCAGGGAGCATTAGCAAGTCCATCATAAAAGTCTGGAAGTGAATGCGGGTGAAAACTAGGCATGGCCCGGAAATCAAGTTTCATTTGGCCCGGTGACTGAAGAGATTCAGTGACACTGGATGATTCCATTCTAACAAGAGATGATAAGCTGCTAGGAACACTTGACGAGATGCCATGGTGGAATTCACTGTTTAACAGTTGGCTAACAGCTGTCCCATTTGTGGACATGACAGTGCCATTCTCCATACCAGCAAATGTACTTCGCCCGTGCGGAACTATTCCTGTAAAATATAATTTTGACCATAAGAAATTCAGTTTTCAGCTGCTTGAATATTAACAACATTGCAAGTATTTATACCAGTCATCAAGCCAGTAGGAGAGCCACCACACATCTGCAATAAGGCAGCAGATTCATCTGCATCCAACTCTGGAAATGCTTGCATCATACTGCCCAATAATATAATAAATACAAAGATAGCTAAGAAATAAGCAATCACATCAAATAAGCTATTTGTTGTCATGGAGTTGGGAAGTTGGAGAAACATACTCCCTCCGTCCCATTTTAAGAGTCAAAAACTTTTTAGGTTCAAAAATTAAGAAAGGATTTTTATTGTAAAATAGAGAAAGTGGGGAGTGTTGTGAGTATAGAAAGTGGGTAGGAGAGAGAAAGTGTGGTATGGAATAGTTAGTGGATAGTTGTTGTGTGTATGACATGTAGGGCCCACTAAATAAAGAAGTATAAAAAACTTTCTTTTTTTAGATTTTGACTCTTAAGTTGGGACACCAATTTGGGAGATTTTTGACTCTTAAAATGGGATGGAGGGAGTATAGTACATAATATTTTTGGTCAGTTATTATTTTAATTGAGAAGAAAAGAAGGAAACATATGACGAGGTCTCAGGTTAGCAGAAAATTGTGATTGAGCATCTCACCGTCTGGTCCCACCAGGACGGCTGGGTTCAAGCTTAATTCGTTTTCCTGCAATATCACTCCTGTTCAATGCACGAAGAGCAGCATCTGCAGCTCGTATGTCATAAAACTCCACAAATTTATGATGACTTCTGTGTGGAGTCTCCCTTATCTGCACCAAGAGAGAGAGAGAGAGAGAGGAGTTCGCATGTGAGTTACAATGATCACTACTACATCCATTAGTCAGAGTCAGCCTAGAGTGCCAATGAAGCCAAGTGACCACAGTGATGGTAAAAAATTCATGTCAAAGAACACCAAGTGTGAGTGAAAACAATCTCACCTCTTTAATCTCCCCATAGACACCAAAAATTTGATGGAGTTCCTCATTTGCAACAGAAGAGTCGAGATTAAAAACCACAAGAGTGCCTTGGTTGACATCTTTATCCGATGGGTTGTCCTAAAAAAAATAAAAAATAAAAATCATCACTTTCACATGTCAGTAACAGAGCTTGTAGCATCAAATGACAAAGATTCTAAGCAGCATGAAAACATGGTAATCCCAATGATGCAATGATCAAGCATGTGAAAAAGATCATAAGAAAACATAATTGCATGTGTAATCAAAGTGGGTATTAATTAATGACACCAATACAAGTTTAGTAAGAAAACGCAACATAAGATGTTCAGTTAGATCTCAGTCAAGGATCGTATCCAAGAAGAGAAGATAAAGATGGGTTTGAGGGTAGAACATGAGGTGGCACGTGTTGATAGAAGTGGGGCACAAAGTGATGGCTAGCTTGTTATGTATTGTAAACTTTGATCGTGTATGTATCTCATAGAGTACCTTCTAATATGTAGTATTCATCAACAGAGTAATATAATGGTAGATGAAGATTAGAGAATTATATCATCTAAAGTGAAAAATGGAGCAGTTCAGTTATATAAGTATGAACATACATTTATTCTAATTAGCTATGTGTTTTTCACCATTATTAGGGTTTTCAAACTTATCTAGCACATATTTGCACAATGCTGATACATATCCAAAATGACATAACCAACACATATTAAATCAAACCCACAGACGCAATAATCACCTATACAAATTTGAATCAAAGTGTACAAGGTGAAGCATAAAAACAAGTAAAAGTGTACCTTTGGAATTGAGAAATGAATGTCAAGCTTTCTACGCCTCAATGGTTTGTTCTGAAGTGCTTTCATTGCATTTCGAGCAGCTCTTATATCATAATACGACACCATAACAAAGCCACGATGTTTGCAAGCTGTGTAAAGAGTGCGAATATCTCCGAATTGCTGCAAAGGAAAGATTGACAACAAAGTCAATGCCTACTCCACTGCAACATGAAAAAAATGCAAAAAGAGAGAGAAAATAAATAACACACCTCAAAGAGGATTCGCAATTCAGAATCTTCAACATTGCTATTTATATTTCTTACAAACAGCGTCCTTGATGGATGTTCTCCATGAGGGTGCTCACCAGCTGGTGAACCAATAGATGCCCCCAAATGACCATTAGGGTTTCTTAGTCCTGAAGAGGTACCATCTTCTCCTAGGTCCATCCCCCCAACACTGCTAAAAAAGTCCAAATCTTCACCATCATCTCCACTATTGGGTTGAAGTTGAACAGTATTGCAAAGACCATCGGTCACCCCTGAAAGCAAGTCATCATCATTGGGGAGGAGATTTCCTATAGTATGAGCCTCAAGTTCTTCAATGGATTCAAAAGGTTCCTCCTGTTCATAATAAGAGGGAGCTCCAACGGAGTGCCCGTAGAGAGCATTATTTGACGATAACCTCACTGCACCACAGACCAATATGAAAAGAAACGATAATCATTATCTATTTCCGTTGAAAGGAAAAAAATAACCAACAAACAGAATTGTACTTTACTGTACTGTTTTAAACAAGTTTCGGAAAGCGTAAAGCTACAATCAGTTCTAGATTCACGTGCAATTTGTAACAGCATTCAACCGTGAAAATTGTGCTATCGTGAATAGGTATTAAGTGGCAAGGAAAAACAGGGAACTTACTTTTTTGACTGAAAATATCTGACAACGAGCTTGAAAAAAGGCTGTTCTCGTACTGATCACCCCTAACATTGGTTTTGTCCCCTGCCATAAAATAAGATGCTTGTTCCATATTCACACTAGACCTTGCCCCTATATTAAGATCAAGAGCTCTCCATGAAGAATGGCTGGCTGCTCTCCCCGCTCCTACCGCATGCTTCTCTAAGCTGAGATGAACTTTCCGGTCTTGAACATAAGGATTAGGAATATCAAAGCCATTTGCCATCTGCGAATTCAGTGCCATCCGTTTCTCCATGGGTGACGAGGAAACTGAATTCTCACCCACTGATCGTAACTTTCCATCTGCTTTCATTCCCGAATGATACACATAGAGGCATAATAAGTCGATCAAAGAGAAAAGGCATAAGTCAAATCAATAAAATTACAAGGCATGAATTGTGTATATCAAAATCACAGATCAATCATAAACCCTTTCGACACCATATTCCCCCTTATACAAGCGATAAGTTGGTAGAAAGTTAAACTTATCTACTATTCTTCTGCATGGGCACGTTGTTTTATAGGACAGATAAGTAATGCTTTCACGCAAAAGCAAAGTTCAGATAATTCTTTAGAAATTCATGAAATCAGATTCAGTAGCAGGGAAATTGAAAACCCCGGCAAATCGGGTAAGTCAAAAGTCCTAATCATTAATGTTCAGTTATTTAAAGAAGTCTCAATCTAATCAGATTTCTTATATTTTCTTCTTTCAGATTATATCTGGTCACTAATATAATTTCCCATGGTTATAGGAACTTCTGTACCTGTCAAGTAAGAGGGTTAGTCAATATGATGTCTTATTGTTAGTCAACTAGAACTTTGTTGACTTGCATACTTCTCACTGGTATTTTTCCTTTTCATACTTTTGGGAAACTATACCTCTGGCTGTTCCATAGTATATGTTCAGTAATTTCATTTGGGAGGTGACAAATTTGCAGTCCCCTTTACTGCATTTGTAAGTTTGCCTAACCATTTACTAATACCCTTCTTTATGCGGGGAGCAAAAACCGATCAATCCTATTGATGTGACACCATTGCTAGATAATTTGAGTGCGGTTAGGGAAAATCCATAAAGTAAAATCTTTAAGGTGAATAGAGGACGTTCGATACAAGAGAGATGGGGATATTTTCAGGAAAAGGAGAGTAGTGTCAAGTTTAAAAAATAATCCTATGTATGTATTATGACAGATTTTGTAACAGAGAAAAGAACAAGTGCAAACTTGGTACAACTTGGCATTTTGCAGCTTCATCCTCTAAAATGTAGGTGAGGTGTGATAAAACACAAAATTCTTTGGAGTTGGTCCAGTTGCACTTTATCAATCTCATCCTTAACTCAAATCTTCTTCATTTAATTTTCGACCAAATCAAAATTCAGATTCTGCCTCTAAAACACACATTGAGTATCTGTAGGAAAGCAACTCAAAATGGTATGCAAACATAAATGATCAATGATCATTCTCAAACCGAAAAGGTAATTAGAATATGGAGCCAACATGCACAAGGTTAAAAAAACTCGTAGCAAAACTTAAAACAGAAAACAACAATCCTTATCCAAGAAATAGGAGCTGATTGCCTGATTCATGCATATACTAGGCAGGAATGCATCTGTCTTAAGAGTGAAAATATTGCGGCTAACATGGCTATGTAAGAATACAACTTAGACATCGTGAGCATCAGTATGCTAACGCAAAATGCAGTGTCTTCAAAAGTGGAAACGAAAACGTAATTCTTCTACATTTATGGTTCGTGTAAAGTACCACAAATGAAACAGGAATGAACTAATGGCTGTCTAATGCCTTTCCCTATCATTCTTGTCTTGTTAATAAATAGTCACTTATTTCCACTTTATATTTGACTATGGGAAATAAATGCTGAAATAACTATGAAAAATGAAGGAACGCTATGGACGCTCAGTTATTCAACTCTGTCTGCTTTTGGTTGCTTTCAATCGCATATGGCGTAGATATCCGTGATTTGTATTTGAATTCATAGGCAACATTTAACGTCTTAATCCCAATATCTATATCCTTCCAGATCTACCTGTCTATGTCATGAGGTTTGTATGCTAATTACATCTAACTCATAGCTTTATCAGGGTTAATATGGCATTAACAATTAGAAGTTGGGACTCATAATAGAGTCACCACTAACAGGCATGTTCACCCCCCCCCCCAGTCTACTATGATTGAACAGAACTACGCCTCTCTACCTCACCCTCCGTATGTAAATACATACAAGTCTACCCTCAAAGAGTGTATCATTCAATAGCATTTTCTTAGGAGCAGATAGTGGGCCGCCCCCTGGCATTGTTGAAATGGCATATTTAACCAGTCCCAAAGTACCCATGAAAAAACAAATGCTGCGTTAGTGAAATGACTTTTGAAACAAAATCACTCATCCAAAGTCCCACCAGAGGTGTCATACATTATGTACGAGCAACTTCCGGTTTCGTAATTAGTATGATCGTATCACATAAATTTCCAAAGTTTACATCCTGTATGTGTGAGCTCAAGCCTGCATAATATATCAACCCTAAAACCCATTGTAGAAAACCGACTAACTTAGACATGATATCGCTACCCTACAAGTTACCCTATAAGGTTAACCTAAAATTATTTAGAGTAAATGAAGGAAAAGCCGACTCCCCACCATCCCAAAATGAATGCCCATTTTTGTTTTTCAAATTTGTTTATGATCAAGAGCACAATTAGGACATTCATTTTGGGACGGAGGAAGTACTACATAATGAAGGACTGTTGTTTTCCAATCTCTAAAGCCAAGCAACAGACTCTCCAGTGAGAACTCCAACAACTCTATACAAGACAAGGAAAACAAATGAGAGACAAAATTGTTGCGGAAACGCAAAGTAAATCCAGTCATAACCTCTGTATCCGAGCATCAACTTGACAAAAGAAGTGAACAAGATCCAGTAACAGACAAAGTTAAACCAAAAAAGACCAACAAGATAACAAAAAATAACTAGCAGATGAACCAAGCTGAATTTGGAATCTTTGATTAATTCAAAATCACACAATTCAACTGAAACATTAAGACCTACGCATGTCCAAGTAATCTAGTGATACTCACCATAATGATCGGGTGAGTTATCAGTCTTCCAGAACCCAACCTGTCTCTGCCAAGTGTAGAAACAGAAGGGATCAGCAAAAGCAAACAGGAGTAGGAGACAAGTTAAAAAGTAGAGAAGATCAAGGCAAAGGCAATATATATAGGTACCTCATTAGGATAATTAAGGTCGTCAGAGAAGAATGATGATGGAGATAAACCCTTTAGGTCCATCAGTTCAGATGGCATGGCGAACCCTAGATACCAAAAATTCAAATTAACTTAACTTCCTGGGTACACATCAATTCTACAAGCCAATTCAACTAGTTCTTCTGCTTCAGCATAAACAAAACAAACCTACACCACATTAAAAAAAAAAAAAAAAAACTGAATTTGTGAGGAATAGCTCGTAGAGAAAAACAAGTAGAATGTCAAATAAAAATAGAAATGGCAGTATTAAAGAAAAAATGGAAGCGAGATTGGAATTTGTGGAATTGAATAGGGAAAGTGTGAAATTAAGACACCCTTTTAGGGACACAGTTGCATTTAAGCCAAAATTGGAAGTAAAATGAAGTGGAGAAGAAACAAAGACATTAAATTTGGTAAAGATAAGAATGCATCTTTCTCAAAATTGAAAAAGTAAATGCTCTAATTCAATTAATATGTAATAAGCGGATCCAGAAAGGAAATTCGACTCCAAACTCAAAGAAAAAAAGGATTACAGAATTGAGGTTGTTAAAGGCGCCATCTTTGAGGTGGAGGGATCAAAACACGAAATGCAACAACAATTCAAAAAATTAAGATCAAGAAAAGGAGGGACGTTGATTGGATTGTAGTGAAAAGAAGGAGGGAATTTAAACAAAGAAGAAGAAGGGGGGAAGGAAGGTTAGTAAGTAAAATGGAATGGATTACGGCAAAAGGCAAGGAATTGGAGAAGGGATCTAGGCATTCTGTGCCGTGCAACAACCTCCAATGGAGGATGCCTTCTTCTTCTTCTTCTTCTTCTTCTCTTTTTTTCCTACATTGCACGTTAACCACATGTAATTAATTGGAGTATTATTATTATTATTATCAATCAATCACAAGTCACAACCAACCTCTGCCTGTCTGTCTTTGCTTCCTTCCTTGCTCTTTCTATATCTATTTTCTCTCTCAGCTGAATTCCCCGGCCGGCGAGATTCCTAACCCTCACCTCGCTCCCTCCTTCGATGGAGAAAGGAGAGAGAGAGAGAGAGAGAGAGATGGGGAAGGAAGAAAGCAGACAGATTTTTGTTTTCTGATAATCAATAAAAGAAAAACAAATGCTAAATAATAGGAGATCGGCTGTCCGTCCTAAAATTAACAAGAATTACTACAAAAAAGTGACCGGAATCAGACCCGCTCCTACAAACACGATCACCTCTTGGATCATGAGAGAGAAGAGAAGAGAAGAGAGGAGAGAGAAAAATAGATGGGAAGATCACTGTTTGTGTTTGTTTGAGAAAATGTGTGAGCAACGGCGTCAAGTCCTAATCCGTTGAGGACACGCTGTCACCCTATTTTTATTTTTATTTTTATTTATTTTCTTTCCTAACTTATCTTAATCTAGTATCTCTATCCTCTTTCTCCAATTAATCTTTATTTTTTACTTACCCTAATATAAATTATTAGTACCTAATATATCAATTTATTTATTTTTTTAAAGAGAGATCAGAAATTAGATGATATGAAATTGAAAAAAAAAATTATTTGTATAAAATAAATGGGTCTTTGCATAGTCAAACTCTGTATGATAATTTAGTCACATTTTTTTCAATTATTGATTTTAGTTGTGCATAATTTATCCTATAATAACCGTCTTGACAAATGATTGAAAGAACGAAGCGGTTAATAACTTGTGTATATGGTCTCACACGTGAGATGAGTTTCGTTGAGAGAGTAAATAGTTTGATTTTTATGGATGGACGATTTTCTTTTACTACAATAACTGTGAAACCGTTTCTTACAAAACTTGATGTAATCAATAACTTTGAGGTATTAGCAAAATGGTTGTGTTTTGAGGTGGGAAGCGAAAACTTAATTTTGTGTAGGGCCTTGACATGCGTGCACCGTAGCATCAGTATCACCATGTAATCAGTTGAGTGGTTTGTACAATTGAGAAATAATCCCCTGCTATAGTGTTCCCTCCATACTTGTGATTGTGAGATTGGACTACTACTAAGTTTCGGATTCTTATGCAACGTGTCTCATTTTTACTGGGTTAGGGGCCCCTTATCTTTTGTACTAGCGGGCAGTTCAGACAAAGGCAGGAAGATTCTTATCAGAACATTCATTGCCTGCCTTTCCAACAAATCATACTTTACCCTAATAAAATACTAGTATCTCAACATAATAATGTCTTTAATCGCTTTATATTATACTACTACTAACTAAACATCTTTTAGATTTTAAAAATTACAGTACAGTGCAAAAGAAAATTAAAATTGAGCATCAATTACACGCATGAAATAAATAGCTAAATATAATTGGATGATAATTTAGTTTAACATAGATTGTTTATTGTAGTAGCCGCATCAAATTCATAACAAAGCAAAGAAAATTAAACACTTTTATGGTCTTACGGCTGATACGTGACCTGTAAATATTTTTTCTATATACTATATAGAAATGTTTTGTATTTTATGACACTTTGATCAACAATCATATTAAATTGTGGATACCGTCATACTGATTTGTGTGCTAACGAATTTTGTTAGTCAATATTAATAAAATATTTCATTATTTTAAAAAATACTCCCTCCGTCCCAGCACAAGTAGGACTTATTTTCCTTTTAGGCCGTCCCAAAACAATTGAGACTGCCCAAAATGAAAATGTTTTAATATATTTATATTCAACCAACCCCACCATTTAACCCCACTCATTCTCTCTCTTCATTTTCCACCACTCATTTTATTCAACATACACTACTATTTACCCCACTCATTCTCTCTTTTCATTTTCTACCACACGTTCACTACTTTCTCTTAATTATTGTGCCCACTCCTCTAGTCCTACTTGTGCTGGAAATGAGGGAGTATATTTTGTAGCAAAAACCAATAAAGGCACCATTTAATATTTCTAAAGCTCCAAATATTCATATTGTTCTAATCTTAACCATTATCATTCTCTTGGTAAGTTAATAAATGTATAAGATATCCTTAAACTGGAAAGTTAATGCATGTACAGCTTTCCTAAAATGAAGACCACCGAAATAGAATAGGTGTTGAATAAATCCATGATGATATTATGTCATTTCCGTATAAGTTTAAGTAAAATGTTTCAAAAAATCAATGATTTTGCTAGTTTAGACCATTGGAGGCAAGGTTGCTAACTTAATCCATGTTATCTGTGTTACGCATCAGCAAATTTATTACTCCCTTTGTCTTTAAAATTGTCTTTAAAAGTTTGTTCATTTTTAATTTTTGTTGGTCAACAAACGTTAACTTTAACTAAATGTTCGTGTCAATTTAATGATTAAAATGAAATTTTAAAAATTGTTATTGATTAATTATTAAGTAATTTATTAATAACGATTTTTAGAATTTCACTAAAATGATTAAATCAACATCAATATTAGGTCAAAATGCATTTGTGTTGACCATAAACTTCAAAAAAAAAAAACTTTTTAATAACAGAGGGAGTATGTCATCTGTTAACCATCATGCTCAAAATCCAATTTGAAGAAATAAATACGTACATTATGTTATAAGTATTAAACCATGTGTGATATTTCTTGGACAAAATAATACTCCTTCTGGTCCCAAATAACTGTCACTTTTGGTCAAACAGATGTAAGTTTGACCAATAAATTTAAACAAAAAATAATGATCCTAATAAAAATTTAAAAAAATTGTTTTTAAAAGTATTATTAATTATAATACAATGACAAATTTTAGGTTTTTATTAACATTATTATTTTTTATTTAAACTATTGATAAATATTACATCTGATTGATAAAAAACGACAGCTATTTTGGACCTGAGGGAGCAGTAGTACTATTATCAAGTAGTAGTAATGAGTATTGAGAATTTTAACCATTCATTCCATCAAACCGCTATTGAGCAAGGAGGACAAGTAAAAAAATAATTAATGTGGCACTAGCTACCACAGTTGGAGCGATGACACATTTCAGTTACAAGTTGATACCCCACAGGCTAAAAAGGGCAGGCATTAGCATTTCTCACGGAATGTACACAAAATTGGGGCCGGCCTCACCTCCAAACCTTTCATACATTCAACACTCAACTCCCACAAAATTACTCAACACGACATTCTTATATCTTTAATGCAGTATTGCCAAACTTCATTACCTATTTTAAACTATAATCTTAATAAATATTGCGTTCACTGTCGTAATATAAAAGACTGTGTTTGATCTATGATCCAATATCTTGAGGTTGAGGTGGTGTTCTACTTATGAATAATACTAGCTATGAACACAAAAAAGTCACAAAATCTTATTTTATTGGTGTTTTTATTATAGTGTGGCGGGTCTAGTATCGATGCAACCAATAAAATATCGTCACCTCATTTGGTGAGCATAATTTTATGACCTTATTTTGTGCATTGCTCTCAACTTATTTGTAAAATTACACTTAACTTATTTTTATTACGACTTTTATTTCAAAGTGTGAAAAATATATATACTATTATGCAATTTATTTTGACAAGAAAACATGAACAATGAAATCTAGATAGTAGCTCTACTTACTAGGGATGGCCAAAACCGGTTCCGGTTCGTAACCGCCGGTTCCGGTTCGGCATATAGGTGAACCGTAACCGGCCCTTGGTTACACCGGTTACGGTTCCGGTTACCACAATCCGGTTCCGGTTAGGTTCCGGTTCCGGTCCCCCCTTTAAAATTATTGAAAAACAAGGGATTTTCGGTCCGGTTCCAGTTCCGGTTCGCCATTTATGTGAACCGTAACCGGCCCGGATGAATGGCGGTTCCGGTTACTCCGGTTCCGGTTTATTCGCCGGTTTGCTCCGGTTCCGTGCTTCTCCGGTCCGGTTTTCCGGTTCCGGTTCGGTTTGGCCATCCCTAATACTTACTCGTGTGTGTTTGAAGTTGCGTTAGTAAAATACTCCCTCCATCTCAGTTTAAGGTTTTTACCTTCTTTTTTGATATGTCTCAGTTTAAGGTTTTTATTTGCTTTATTCCTTAAATGGAAAAATATGAATTGTGCTTTGGATAATCTTACCATCAAAAAGTTCATTTATTACAAAAAAAAAAATCAATACTTACCTTACTACTTTTTCACCAATTTGCTTTATGAATAGTGTTAGGACAATTATATCCTCACCTCCATACTTTTATTAACCCATTTTTCTTTTTTTTTTACTTGATTTCTTAATAAGCGTGCAAAGTCAAACTAAGAATCTTAAACAGGGACGGAGGGAGTAGAATGTTATCAGTCTCCTGCTCGCATACTTTTATCTTTCCCTTATCGATTGATATTGAAATTTCTGAAAAAGAGAATAACAAATTGTGATGACCCAAGCTCGAAAATCCAACCGCTATATAAGCACCATGCACAGGCCCACATAAATAATTAGGTTTACTTGGCTTATTATAAATCCATCCAAAAATTCAAAATGATATTGGTGTTCAATGGTAGCTTTGTGAACTTATAAATAGCACATTAAACTTTTACATCTTTTTAATGTGGGACGGTGACTTTTCCTCATATCATAATGGTCATATTTATATAGAAATTCTCCTCTCTCTCTCTCTCTCTCTCTTTCTTTTTGTTGATGATTTAGTACTCCCTCATATGTACTGCTAAAAAGAAGAGTTATTAATTTCTTTAATTCTCCAATATTATTACTCATCATTCCATGTGAGAGTTAAGTATTGTTTCTCTTGGCACATGCTATGTGTATGCGCCTATGCATATTTTGATCCGGAAAGTATTTTTTAAGAATTCAGTATCAAGTCAAGAAAATTTCATTTTATCAATTAATAATTGGGTAAATATAAAGTCACAAAAAAAAATCATAAAATTTGACTCACAAAATGAGATTTTTTTTCCAAATAATTCTCTTTTAAATCATTATCTACCTAAATGACATTTGGGAAACTTTATATACCAAAATGACCAGTTTTTGTGAAATCGGCATTGGCATTGCCGACTTTGGGTTGAAGTCGGCACTACCAATACCGACTTTAGGTCAACCCGGTTAAGGTTAAGAATAATTAGGGGTTAAGAAGGATTAGGAGGGAATATTTTGGGGCAGAGTGAGTTTTTGTGTTGTACTGAAGTCGGTACTCACAATGCCGACTTTGACTAGGGTTTCTGAAGTCGGCATTGTGGATGCCGACTTTAGGCCTCCATAAAACACCCGCAACTGGCTTCAGAAGTTTTCACTCGTTTCATATTCAAAACACAAACTTCTCTAATATCTGATTCTCATCTTTAATTTTTTTTTTCTCTCCCTTTCAAGTTGAAAGCTCAAAAGTTGTATTTGGTGAATTTGATTAAGCATCTAAGGTACATTTTAATCTTTGTTATATGTTTTTATTTGTATAATGTGAATGCAAACTAGAGTTATTAAACTATAATTCAGTTAAAAAAAAAAAAGATGTGTTGTCCTTTAAACATTTAACATCCAACGCAAAACTCGTTAAATTTTTGATATTTCAGTTAAATTTTTGACATTTCAGTTAAATTTTTGACTGTTATTTTGTTAACATTTCTTACAATTTCCATGCATATATGATTTACAGTTTCTTAATGTATTACATTAACAATTTTTGACTGTTATTTTGTTAACATTTCTTACAATTTCAGTTAAATTTTTGACATTTCAGTTAAATTTCCATGCATATTTCAGTTAAATTTTTGACATTTCATATAAATTTTTGAAGATCAAGAAATTTTCTTAATGTAACAAATTTTAATGATGTTATTTGTTGCAATTTTTTATATATATTTTGACTGTTGAATTAATTTGTTTAGGGGAAAATATGAGTGGACTTCCACTTATTTTCATGTGCTACTGGGGAGGAGATGATGAACACCCGTTTGCAGATAGTAATCTTGAACAGGGGCCGAAATTTCCACTTAGGGCAAAAACTCGTTGGGGTTACGAAAAATTGATTAGGAAGTTATATAAGAAAATTGATATAGATCCAAGAGATGCTAAGTTGAAAGTTATTTGTAGATATCCTCATATGATGGGTAATGGGTTTGCAAGTTACATTCCGTTTGAAGTCGAGAATGATATGTGTATGAAAGTCATGTTTGATGTTTCTGCTCAATTAGGTGGGGTAGGTAGCTTGCAGTTGTATATTATCATGGATTTTTTAGTTTTTGATAATAATGTTAACTACCTTGAGAGATATACTGGTGGTTTTGAAACACATGGGGAAGTGGAACCGGAAGTGGAAGCAGAAGTGGAAGGGGAAGGGGAAGAGGTAGAGGAACGTGAAAATGATGATGACTCAGACTATGAAGGTCATATCCTTGCAATAAGTTCTGATGTTGATTCTGGATATGAAGATTGTTCGAGTCCAACTGATAGCGAGAATGAAGGTGATGATGGGGAAGGTGGTGATGTAGGAGCACACATGGTTACTTTTCAAGGTGAACCGCATAATCAAATGTCTGGGAGAGCAGACTATCCATTTTACCGTGATATTGGTGAAAGGTCAGAGAATTATGATAATAGTGAATACAAGTTTGCAGAATGGAATGCGGAGAGTGATGGAATCGCCAAAGGAATTCGCTTCGCAGAGAAGATTGATGTGCAGTACCAAATAAAGAAGTACCATATTATGAAGAATTTGAGGTTCAAGGTGAGAAAGAGCACACCGCAAAAGTGGGCTATTGAGTGTTTGGTGAAAGATTTCCCCTGCAATTTCTATGTGAATGTGAGTCTGAAGAAGGGTGGGTACTGGGAAGTAACTAAGTACAAGGGTCCACATTCTTGCTTGGCTTCAGATGTTAGCGGCGATCATCCTAATTTAGATGCTAAGTTTATAGGACGATTTGTTTTCGATCTTGTCAAGGCTGATCCAGAGTACAAGATTAAGCTTATCATGATAAATATAAAATCAAAGTACGGTAAGGATGTTTCATATCGGAAGGCATGGTGTGGTAAACAAAAAGCCATCGCTCAAGCATATGGGGATTGGGACGAATATTATAGAAAGTTGCCACGTTTGTTAGCAACTATTCAAAAGTGGAACCCTTCAACCATTGTGCAGTTTTCTAACCGTCCTGACACTGGTCCTCCAGGTTCTTTTGACCGCGTGTTCTGGGCATTTGGCCCTTGTTTGGAAGCATTCTCTCATTGCCGTCCTGTCATTTCTGTTGATGGCACATTCTTGCATGGAAGATATAAAGGGGTAATACTTATTGCTATGGGTGTTGATGCGAATGATAGTTTACTTCCACTTGCTTTTGCTCTTGTTGAAAAAGAGGACCATGAAAACTGGTCTTGGTTCTTACATCTTGTTTGCCGACATGTTATTAGGGGTCGTGAAGTTTGTTTGATATCTGATCGCCATAATGGGATCCTTGCCACTGTGGGAGAAAACGGATGGCCACGAGATGTTGTGCACAGGTGGTGCATGTTGCATTTACGAGCTAATTTCCTTTAT
This sequence comes from Campanula takesimana, assembly GCA_026119855.1. Classification (NCBI taxonomy): domain Eukaryota; kingdom Viridiplantae; phylum Streptophyta; class Magnoliopsida; order Asterales; family Campanulaceae; genus Campanula; species Campanula takesimana. The sequence goes on from JAOWBW010000710.1 coordinate 175,857, forward strand.
GCTCATAAGGGTGTTGGCTTAAAAGATCTTTTTTGGCGTGCTGTTAGCGCCACCCAGGAACGGAAGATGAAAAATTACTTGGCTCAGATTCGTATCATCAATCGCGAGGCAGTTAAATGGTTTGAGTTTTTGGATGTTAAAAAGTGGTCAATGGCGCATGATGGTGGATATAGGTACGGAATTAAGACTACCAATTTGTCTGAGGTTTTTAATGGTGTCATGAAAGGAGCGCGTGGGATGCCTGTTTCAGGTATTGTTGAGATGGCCTTCTATAGGTGTGTGGAATACTTTCAAAGTAGACTCTCGGGATCAATAAGGGCTTTAGGGGGTATCCTGGTAACCCCAACGTAAATGCGAGACTACTATTCAGTCAAAGGGTCCAACAAAAGTATGACTTCAACTTGAAGAAGGCTGGGTATCATAATGTTAGAAGATTTAACAATACTGCATCAGGTGTTTATCAAGTGACAACGGGGAGACGCGGTGAAAGGGGTGGAAGGGTTCAAGTGGTGGAATTGGGTCCTCGAACATGCACTTGTGGCAAATGGGTGCAATATCATTACCCTTGTTCGCATGCTCTTGCCTGCTTCAAAGCCCAACATATTGACGGTTTGAATTATGTTGATTTCTTTTACAGTCTTGAGGCGTACTACAATACATGGAGGGGCACTTTTAATCCGATCCATGACGAGGCTTATTGGAATGTAGATCATCTTGTCCCAAGTTTTTATCCTAACCCGATGCACCGTCGTGATAAGAAGCAAGGAAGACCTAAATCAAGGCGGATTAGAAATAGGATGGATTGGCAGGTGGAGAAAAGGAAGTTTCGTTGCGGGATATGCAAGGTAGAAGGTCACACTAAAAGAAGATGTCCAACTCTTAGGGAGGAAGATTAAATGTTATTTTCTAGTACCTGTAATATGTTTGTTTAACTATTCGTGAATGTTTGTTTTACTTTGAACTTGTAATATATTTAAGTATTTGTGGATGTTATTATATTTGAACTTGTGATATATTTAACTATTCGTGAATGTTTTTTATTTGTTGTCCCGGTCACATAGGAAATATAACAAAAATCAAATAAATTCAGTGACCACAACCCGGTCACATAGGAATATATTACATAAATAAATAAATTCAGTGACCACATCCCGGTCACATAGGAAAATATTACATAAATAAATAAATTCAGTGACCACATCCCGGTCACATAGGAAATATAACAAAAATCAAATAAATTCAGTGACCACAGCCCGGTCACATAGGAAAATATTACATAAATCCCGGTAGGTAGTAAATCCGACACAAATCCATATATTACATGTCCAACACATTAACTTAACAATCTTTAGGGAAGACCTTAGAAACATTAGAAAGTGTAATGTTAAGTAGTTTTTTGGAGCGTGTGACGGCAAAGACAACAACCTAATAGATCAACAAAACAAAACATTTAGAACAAAATGTTAAGGAATATATCCTTAGGGAGTGTAATGTTAAGTAAAATATTTCATACCTGATTAAGTATTAGAACAGCACCAACACCTATGTCACTTTCATACCTGAGCGTATTGTCAGCAATGAAAGCTTCAATTGTGTCAGTCGGATCCGTCAAAGTCACCGAAACAGAGCCATAACCAGTTGGTTTGCACTCCTTCACGACAACAACAACCTAATAAAACAAAAAAATAACGACCAATTATTTTTAAATATCAACCTTAACTATAATTAATGTAAAATATTATACCTGTTCCACCCTGTCATGTTGTTTGCATTTCTCCTTGATCGTTCTCAACGGGAAATATGTACCCTCTGCAGTGAGATAATCCATTGCAGAAAGCCATGGTTTGCGCTGGAAATCTTCATCCTCCTCCGGCTCTTCAAGCTTTCTCCTTATGGCCTCTTGGGTCGACTGGGGTGGATCCTGAGAGACATGAGCTTTTCCGGAGTGATGCCGCCGCACGGCCTCTGCTGCAATACCAGCGGGACCAGGTATGATACGAGGCAGTGGAGATTCTAACTCTCGTTCGATTTGAGAGAGATTAGATTGAGCATCGGAGTGTTGAACGGGATTACCATAAAGAGGTTGTTTGCCACGATACCAGCGGGGGAGCGATGGATCCATTATGACAGTTAGAAATTTTTGAGAGAGATTAGTTTTGAGAGAGATGGATGAGAAATGGATGAATTTGTTTTTGAGGTCACCAAGCCTTTTAAAGGGTAAGTATTCTGATAAAAACGGTATTGGTAGTGCCGTTTTTGACAGTTCTGATAAAAACGGTATTGGTAGTGCCGTTTTTGACAGTTCTGATAAAAACGGTATTGGTAGTGCCGTTTTTGACAGTTCTGATAAAAACGGTATTGGTAGTGCCGTTTTTGACAGTTCTGATAAATTTATTTGAGATGTTTATGTAAATCCTTCTTTGTTTGATTTTTTGTGATGAAATTCCATGTCAATATTTAGGGTCTAAATTTATTCCAAAAATTCCACAAAATATCCATTTTATTTATATACATATAAATACTACATCAATCCAAATAGTTATTGACCACATCCCGGTCAAATAGGAAATCCATCAGGGATATGCAGATGGGGTGTAATTGTTAGGAGGATTATGTGGCCTTCCACCTCTCCTAGGCATAAGGCGAGAAATTACACGACCTATTCGTGATGTGTTAGTTTGACGAGATGGCGATGGTTCCTGAGTTGGGTCTATGTGACCAAAAGGTGTAGCCTCCGGAAGCGACATCAGAGGTAGAGTTGGAGTATAATCCATTTGAAAGCTTCGCCTTCCACTCCCACTCCCAGAAGCATACGATGTGAAACCCGTCCCTAGAGGTCGACTTGGAGCATAGTCAACGCTTCTTCTTCGACTTCCACTCCCACTCTCCGAACCATATGATGTAAAACCAAAATTTGGCGGGGGAGTTGGAGTATAATCCATCTGTGTATGAGAGAATCCATAGTTTCCTGCCTGGGAGAAAGCGTCATGTCCTGTAAATGTGTTTGGATCCTCGTTATCTCCGCCCTCATCATTCCCTTCCTCGTCATTGTCCCCCTCATTCACTGCCTCCTCAACATGTACCTCTGGATCATCCTGCACGTGTTGAGCACGTCTACGAACCCGATTTCGTCTCGGTGGCACCCCTTGAACACGATCTACTGGTGGTGGAGGAGGTTGGAGGGCATCCAGTCGTTTCTGCTGTCTAATAGATGATAAGGATTGTCTGATGACACCACGGGTAACATATAGGTTTTGTGAGCGTATGCCGTATCCCTCTACCTCAGATATGGCATTCTCGTTGGATATGTATGCACGCTGAAGGTTTTGAATCTGTTGAAAATAACAAAAAAGGAATAAATTATAACGATAAGATAAATTGTGAACAAATAAAAATGAACTAAAGTAAATATGTACTATTTAGCTTACCAAACCCTCATACCGACTAGCATGCGCCCTGTACCCCTCATCCTCTATAGCATTCGGATTCTGGATCAATAACCGTGTAATCCTATGGTACCATAACATATAGTAATGTGTGTAATCTACATCCTCGGTACCATATTGCCCAGCCACCACCAAATTAGCCCGTTGATTCCACATTCCGATGGGAACTATGTGGAATTCAGGCCAATTAACCTCTGACCGACCTCGTCGATCTAGTCCATGCAGGTAATCACTCGTGTCATGTGGGTCAGGGATATTCTGTAACATCCCGAACTGCCTCATTACTCGATCGGGAAGGTGCCACTCAACCCTATCAAAGCAAATGAGGGGCACCTTCGCTCTCCATATAGCCTGTCCCTGGAAGCAATATGGTGGACCCTGGACATTTAAGTACGGCTGCCACTCAACCTGATCGTCATTCAAATACGCCAGCTGATCCCGGTATCCACGCACGTTGTGGACGGTAAGATGCGTATATGATAAAGGACATTGCCACCTACATATGGAGCAATTTGGCATACAAATTAATGTGTAATAATAAAAATTAAGTACATAGAATATTATGTGGACTTAAATTTAATTTATTTTAGAATACCTGCAACCATATGGGGATAATGCATCCTGAAGAATGACATCTCCACGTGTCCTTACGGGTCGTAAACACAACAACCGTTCCCAAGCCCAAATCTAAAAAAAATAACATAAAGAAAAAAAAATTGTGTCACGTACAAAACATATTTTCTTCACTACAATAATATAAGAAAATATAATTGACATACATGTACAATTGTTAAGAATCCAGCACAACTTTTCGCATCGGGCTTTGTCGCTACACACAAGTCCCGATATAAAAAGGCTAACATTGCACTACCCCAACTGTAGTTCCCGATCGTGTCAACGTCCCTAAGCAGTGGGAGGTACATGAGTTTCACTAAGACATTACTCGTATCCGGCATTAAATGTGACCCTATGCATATCAAAATATATGCCCGAGTATACTGGTTAACCAATTCGGGCGGGGCATTTGCAGGAAGCTCATCCCACTGAGTCAGTTCGTCTATAATCCATTTAATAGACAATCTACCACCCTTCAATACGCCATCATGTGGTTTAATCCCTAGTAATTCGTGGCATAATTGAACCCATTCCAATTTTTGCATATGGGTTTGGGAACTAATCACAGGATCCCCGTCTATAGGAAGGCCACATAAAATTCCAACATCCTGAAGGGTGATGGTCATCTCCCCAACTGGCAAATGAAATGTGTGCGTCTCTGGACGCCATCTCTCGACCAAAGCCTCTAACAAATGCCAATCATATTTGAAAAAACCTAGTTTATAAACACCGTAAAACCCAACATCTAAAAGTTTACTCTGAATCCTAACATCCAAGTTTTTAGGAGGTTCCGGACCGCGCCTAAATCTAATATTCTCAACTTCTTGTTGAGCCCAAATATAACGTGACCGGTGTTTATCTTGCCATTTTAATACGGAGTCGTCTAACGGCCCGGGATCAACAAATGCTTGGTTATCATGATATTGGTCCATCTGAAACAAACAACAAAACTATTAAACTAAAATTCGTTTAAAAAAGAGGCTGGTCCGTTAAATATTTAACTGAAAAAGGGCTCTTTTCTGACAGTTTAGTTAACTTTTTAACAGAAAATGGGATTTTTGATAAAAATAGAGGCTGTTTGTTAAATATTTAACAGAATAACGCAAAACCTGTTAAATTTCGGACAGTTCAGTTAAGTTTCTAACGGAAAGTAGGCATTTATGTTAACTTTCCAACGAAATTCGGATGATAATGTGAAGTTCATCAACTTTTAATAAATAGATTATTGTTAAATTAATATAAAATCACATAAGCAAATTAACATGTATTATCAGTTAATATTCTAACAGAAAATGGGCATTTTTGTTAACTTTCTAACGAAATTCAGTCGATAATGTGAATTTTCATCAACTTTTAATAAATTGCTTTTTCTTAAATTAATTCAAACTCACATAAGCAAATTAACATGTATATTATAAACTCAACAAATTAACATATTCTAATTTCATCGAAAAAGATAAAGATGATAGCACTAACCTTATGATTTCGAATTTTTGACAAGATATTCTGACAAAAAATGTGATTTCTGAGCAATACACTGAGATGAAGATAGGGATGGGACTTGGTTTGAATGAAGATGGATGAAGATGGGGATGGTTTGAAGGGTAGGGTTTGAATGGGGAAGGGGAGGGGGGCGTCGCTTTTTGAAGAGTTTTGACCGGTCCTGAAGTCGGCATTGGTAGTGCCGACTTCACCCCAAAGTCGGCAATGCCAATGCCGTTTTTACCAGACAATGGCCGACAACCAAACTCCCAAAATATTCCCCGTGTTAACCATAATTCTTCTTAACCCTAATCCGGTTGAATTTTGCTTTGCCTAAAGTCGGCATTGGTAGTGCCGACTTCAACCCAAAGTCGGCAATGCCAATGCCGATTTCACAAAAAATGGTCATTTTGGTATATAAAGTTTCCCAAATGTCATTTAGGTAGATAATGATTTAAAAGAGAATTATTTGAAAAAAAAATCCACAAAATGATGTGTTAAGATTTTACTAGTGCTTTTAATTAGAGTGTAGCGGGTCCACAATCAATCCAACCAATAAAATATTGTCACCTCATTTTATATCCATCATTTACTTTTATGTGCGGAGCATGGAGCATGTGAGACTCGAATCTTACACTTCTCCCAACACGAAAGTTTATGAAAATTATCAGATATCATGTTGGAAATATGCTTTTGAATCAATGACTATTGGTAAAGGATATGCTCGCGATAAGTCGAGTAATTTTTGGGACTTGAAATGGCAAAAGAAAATCCTTTGGTACAAGGATTAAAGTTTATTGGTTTAATTAGGTTTCTTATTGGTAAAAAGAATTGTTCGAGAATTAGGAAAGTCGTTTCCTAATGAGAATGAAATTACTTTGTACAAAAGAAATGGGATTCCAATTACATTGTACATAAGGAATAAGATTCCTTCACCTTTTGGGTTTCGAGTATTTATGCCTATAAATACTAACCCCTCCTCTAGCATTATTTTTGTCGGTCATCTTTGAAAGATACAAGTAATATCTAGATTTAGGTTGACGGAATTATTAGGCTCAATAATTCGTGCAACTAGATTAGTGAATATCGTCTTTTGTAATTGTCATTGAATAGTAATATATTCTCCCTCCGCCCGTGGACATAGCCAAGTTGGTCGTAAATTCTTGTGTTTGTGATTGATTATGTTGGTCCCAGAGACACAACAAGGGTATGAAAAGAGGCTAGAGGGTGGGGGGTGAATAGCCTATTTAAAAATTCCAACCCTTTTTCAAAATTCAACCTTTATGCTTACACTTGAATTTTGCGGTAGATAAAAACCACGCGGTCAAGTATAAAATGCACAGCGGAAGTTTTCGTTGAAACAAATTAAGAGTTGGTTTTGATAAGTTCAATGCGGTAGGTTTGTTTTGCGGTAGGTAGTGTGGTAGATGTATATGCGGTAGGTAGGAGTGCGGTAGGTTAAAGTGAGGTAGGTTGAAAGTTTGAAAACTTGTGTCTTAGAGATTTTTGGCAAATGATAAGTTAGTCAGATTTTAACTTAGGCAATGAGGTAGACAAACAAACACAATTCACAATAGTTCATAAATCTGAAAGGATCAAAACACTAAACGACAAACAAGATTAATATGAACCAATGAAGAACAATAAGAACAAGATGAACAATAAGTAAATTTGCAGAAATGTAAAGTGCAGTAAGTAAAGAACACAATGATTTGGAAAGGTTCGATCTGTTAAAAGATCTACGTCCTTTACCAAGATGGTCAGTCATGGATTTTGAATGAGGTATATATTTGATTCACTTGAGTACAGATTACAGAGATGAAGTATTGAATCAACACCTATTTCTATGAAGTTCAAATCCTAGACTTAGACCAGTGTATCCCTAATGATTCAATCTATGTGATTGATCAATCGGGGTGAGTGTGTGTGTAAGAATCAAAAGCTCTTTTGAATCTATATGATTTTAGAGCCTAATGAAACTTGTGTGAGAAGCTTGAGATATGATCTTGAATGTTGCTGGAGATTTGATGAAGACTTGAAGGTTGAGTGCTTGAAGATTCGAAGGATTCTGAAAATCTTGAGTATGATCTTCAATCACCAAGAATTTCAACAGCAATTTCTCTCTTAGAATCTCAGCTTGTCTTCAATGAATAATTCAAGGTCTATTTATAGCCTTGATGGAGAAACTAGCCGTTTGAATTCTTGGAGGGCAAGTTTGGAGGACAATGAGCTGTTGATTTCTAATTGGAGCTCAGTCTGAGTTGTCCTTTTGTTGCAGAGTTATGGTGGTCCAACTGTACTATGATGACAGTTGTATTCAAATTTGAAATTTGAATTTGCAACGTTCTAAATTAACCAAGGTTTTGGACATAAGTGTAACCATGGTTAAGTTTGAACCAAACTCGAGTTTCTTCAACTCTGGTACCATGCGGTAGAATGAATCATGCGGTCGGCTTGATTCATGCGGTAGATAAAAAGCATGTGGAGTTGATCCATGCGGCAAGCACTAGCCCATGCGGTAGACATACTCATGCGGTAGACTTAGCCTTGCCACATATCTCCAGACTTACAAAAAAATTTAGGAACCTAATCTGCTAAGCCTATCAAACTAGAAAGTGGACTATTCTAAATGAAGTACAAGTACTTCTTACAATATATCCTAAAGTCCACAAAGAGTAAAAATTAGGTTATGGGATCAATCAAATTAAGGTAATAGGAGTGGTTTATAATAAGCATACCCAACAGATTATTTCTTTGATCATCGTTCTTTATATTTTGCTCTAACATATCACAAGAGCGAAAGCTATATGATTTGATCCAAAATAACAAAAACAACAACATTTAACATATCCTCAAATTTCTAAGATATAACTTCAAAACCCCTCAACACAGTTTGAATTCAACTTAATACGTCATACATACATACTACATATTTTGTACGCTCTGTTGTGTGCTTAGAGAAGAGGAAGAAGAAGAAGAAGAAGAAGAAGAAGAAGAAGAAGAAGAAGAAGAAGAAGAAGAAGAAGAAGAAGAAAAATAACTAATTTATGTTGTTTCATATAAATAGTTTCATTTTAATTTTTGTAGCCAAATAAATTGAATTTTGACCAAACTGATATGAAATTATAGTTGATAGTATAGTACCCACGAGCTTATAGCTCACTTGTATCCGGTGGATAGATAGAGGTCTCTCTTAGCAAGAGGTATTAGGTTCGACTCCCGTAGGGAGCATGTAGAGAACATTTATCTTTCAAGTCTCATATCATTCGCTGTAATAGGTTCCAATTTAGGATTTTCTAATAGACTGTGCTATAGATCTTAGGAGTTTGTAACACGATGGCAATTGCATTTAATGAATGATATGATACAAACTTTCAAAAAAAATTAATATTGTGCATTAACAACAATTTTACGGGAGCATGTGGTGAACATTTATCTTTCAAGTCCCATATCATTGCTATAGATCTGTAATAGGCTTCTTAACTTTCAAAAAAAAGATGATATAGTGCATTAACAACAATTTTACGGGAGCATGTAGTGAACATTTATCTTTCAAGTCCCATATCATTCGCTAATAGACAGGGCTATAGATCTGTAATAGGCTTCTTAGGAGTTTGTAACACGATGACAATTACAATTAATGAATGATATGATACAAACTTTCAAAAAAAATGATAGTATAGTGCATTAACAAAAATTTTAAAATCTCATGAAGATAATCAATTTTTCATAAATTTTAATTGATTTGACCATCAATATTAAAGCGATACTATTTTTCGAGGGTAAAATTGTAAGGGATTTGGGGGATCTCTACATCCGTCTAGCTCATACTAGCAGTCTTTAACATGGAGAAAACCATCAACACATGATTAATATAAAATAACACCAAGATTTGATAACACAGTTCGTCAACACATGACTACATCTAGGGCACCAAGCCAGGATATCACTATAATAATATATGAATATTATTACAATTTGCACATGCCATCACACAGATCTAGCATGGCTACCCTCCAAAAACAAACCTCACATATATTATTTCACCTCCCCAAAAACACACACAACATAGTCATGGACGGGTTGTAGGATCTCCCCCATGGCTCTCCTAGTCCTCCGGCCCCCTCCTTGACACTATTTGTGGCTTATGTGTATTCTAACTCTCTCCTACAAGCACAAAGCACGCACTCAATATTCTGAACGAAATTATGTTTAAATAGGTGTAGAAGAAATTCTAAATCAATCCATGGAAGAGATCTCGTCAAAATAGGAAACTGAAGAAGATCTGAACTGTTTTACATCATGCTCGGCCGAGTCCTATACGAGCAACAGCCCAAAAATCTACATGTCATTCGGTCCTCTCTTGCTCAGCTGAGTCATACCCCCTGCTCGGCCGAGCACCTCCTGTTCTCGCACTTCTTCGTTTCCTTCTCCATTTTGACTACTCTTTAATCTCCACCAACTCCTTATGAATTAGACTCCTCTTCTCCTCAGTCTCTTCATAGTTTAAGACTCCACTCATAACTAGAATAATATATTTTGAACTTAATCTCTTGAAGCAACTTATAATAAATTTGTAGTAAACGTACGGTTTCAAAAAAATAAATAAAATTAATCCTAGATAGATGTAGACCAAAATTAATGGGAATCATGTGCATCAAATTGCCAACTTGTTTAGACTCTAAAAGAAAGAAAATGATGGATTAATGTAGAGGGATGGTGGATAACGTGGTTTAGTAGTAATAAGATTTATCAAATTACAAGCAAATGAGCAATGCAATGGTAAGAAGAGTAAGGATAAAAATATAAATAAACAAGGACCACTAAAATGTGTACACCAACCATGACCATTATGACATCATCCTCAAGGTCAAGGACCTCAACCCAATTCCAGAAAGAAATTCTGATACCGCTTTCAAACCTTCTATCTTAATCTTATCTACACCCTAAGATAACGTTTTAAATTTTGAAGTCCACCTTCAAATGTACGTACTTTGCACTTTTATTTTTATTTTTGGCACATTTGAAAGTCAGATAGATCAACCATTTTGGACTATGCGTTACCATCACCAAAGACTGTCCAACCACCAATTAATTGGTTGGAGTTTTTATTTATTTTTAGTAAGTAATACTCACTTTTTGTCCCACAAAGATAGTCTCATTTTGACTTTTTATGGTCAACATAAATGAACTTTGACCGAACATTGATGTCTATCTAATTATTCTAGTAAAATTCTAAAAATTGTAATGGAGAAATCATTAAGTGATTTTTTTTTTTTTTTTTTACGATGTCCACGCCATAAGGAGGCGAGGAGAGGGATCGAACCCTAGCGCTCACCGAGGGTGAGGCTTGGCTTTACCACTGGGCCACTCCTTTGGGGACAATCATTAAGTGATTTAATCAATAATACTTTTTAATATTTCATTGTTATTATTAGATTAACACTAATGTCTGGTCAAAGTTCATTTATGTTGACCATAAAAAATCAAAATGAGTATTATGTTATAAAATTGTCATGTTTCAATTTGTACTTCTATTTAATGTGTTTTATTACTGAAAATGCATAAAAATCATCTTCTTCAGTTCATTTGAAAAAAGTTAACAAACTTTGGGTTCCAAATCTTGTGTCTCCTCAACTCAACTTTATTTTGCTTGGGATATTTGGTTGTCATTTTCTTGCAATCAAGGCTCTATTTCTTAGATTTTCAAAATTAAATCGTACTTTGCAGCAGTTAAGTTAAATGTCAGTGTAACAGACAGTGACCAAGTTTTTTTGGTGGAATGTCTGAGCATTTTTTATTTTTTTTGAAAATGCTCATTCTTTTTCTATTCATCTTTCAACTTTCATTTTATGTGTAATAATCAATACAAAACAAAAGAATAAAGTAAACCATGAAAATAAAAATAATGTAAAACCATAGTGAGGATTAGATTTTATGGCCATTAATTTCATAATTCTTTACAGCTTAATCATTTATGAGTAGTAAGTAAGAGCGATTAATTGAAATGATAATGTGATTTAATGGAAGCGTTTGTTTGGGAGTCCAGATCTCCTGTACCACTTTGTGTGCCCTTCCCTGTACCACAAGTGATCCAACGGCTTGTAGTCATTAAAATTGTCATTATGTTGATATTATCCAAGCACGGTACAGGAGTATAATAATGTGGGTTAAAGCTGATAGGATAAGCCCAATCCAAATGTTAAGTATGCTGTATATTCCTTCCTTCAAAAAATAAAATGAAGTATACAGTATCTATATAATATATAAAAGAAAAAACATTTCAAGCCTTCTCATTAAGCCACGTGGAATTATGACGTGGAAATCCACGTGGCATTATTCTATAGGCAAATGTATATAATACTTATTTCAGGAAATGATTTAGTTTTTTAAAACTGTTTTTTTTTTAAATCAAATATTTTCTGAGCTTAAATTACGAAAACATGATTACTTAATTTTAGTAGGCTATAGATAATGGATATCTTAAATTAAAATATTAGAAATTATAATCATTCAGTTAGTTGAATTTTAAGATATGGGCTAAAGATAAGAAATGTGATGTAGCAGTATATCTCGGTGAAGAAAATCGAGCCACATATTTTGCAAAAATAAAAATAAAAATAAAAATAAAAATAAAAATAAAAATGAAGGATTCTATAAATAAAGTATGTTTGATGGTTTAAATTACTAATTGATGCGGACATTAAGGCGTTGAAGTTTTTGGAGTAATTTCAGCGAGTGCGCCGAAACCGTCATAACTTTTGACTTCGGATGAACCGCGGAACGCACCGCATATCAAATCGAATGTCGGAGCGAGACGGACAAAAATCGTTATCTTTAATTTGGACGTAGATGTTGTCAACTTTGCATTCATATTCATTTTTATATGAGAATTTGTATTTTTTGTTATTTAGTGAAAAAAAAAAGTAAAGTTAATAATTAATGGTAAAAATCTACACATCTATATAATATATAAAAGCAAAAATCTATATAATATATAAAAGAAAAAACATTTCAAGCCTTCTCATTAAGCCACGTGGAATTATGACGGGGAAATCCACGTGGCATTATTCTATAGGCAAATGTGTATAATACTTATTTCAGGAAATGATTTAGTTTTTTAAAACTGATTTTTTTTTTAAATCAAATATTTTCTGAGCTTAAATTACGAAAACATGATTACTTAATTTTAGTAGGCTATAGATAATGGATATCTTAAATTAAAATATTAGAAATTATAATCATTCAGTTAGTTGAATTTTAAGATATGGGCTAAAGATAAGAAATGTGATGTAGCAGTATATCTCGGTGAAGAAAATCGAGCCACATATTTTGCAAAAATAAAAATAAAAATAAAAATAAAAATAAAAATAAAAATAAAAATAAAAATGAAGGATTCAATAAATAAAGTATGTTTGATGGTTTAAATTACTAATTGATGCGGACACTAAGGCGTTGAAGTTTTTGGAGTAATTTCAGCGAGTGCGCCGAAACCGTCATAACTTTTGACTCCGGATGAACCGCGGAACGCACCGCATATCAAATCGAACGTCGGAGCGAGACGGACAAAAGTCATAGGGCAAAGCCCCTTGAGGCGGGGTCTAAAACAAAAAAAAAAACGTTATTTAAGGCCTTAAACGAGTTTCTTTATATCCTTGCAAATGAGATGGTGAACTTATATTCTGAGTTTGAAAATATCTTTCATCACTTAATATCCTTGCAAATTATATGGCATTATATAGATCACTTAATTTGATTTTCTACCATTATCTCAGTTTGAAAATGTCTTTCATCAGTTTTTCTTAATTAATTAACTTTATTATTCCCGTCGAATATCGACGAGTTACTCACTAATATTGTAAAAAAAGAGAGACTCGAGGAAGGAAGATGTTGTCTGACCTATAAGGAACATTACTGTCAGCACTTAGAGATGAAAGGATATTTAGAATTACTCCGCTGTATATATAAACATATCCAAAATAATTGTCGTTTTTGGTTAATCAGATGTAACTTTTTGACCAATAATTTAAATAAAAAATAATAATGCCAATAAAAATTTAAAATTTATCATTGTATTATAATTAATAATACTTTTAATAACAATTTTTAGATTTTTATTAGGATTTTTATTTTTTATTTGAATTTATTAGTCAAACTTACATCTGTTTGACCAAAAGTGACAGTTATTTTGGACCAGATGGAGTAACATAAAAAAGTGAGAAATAAATTATGAATCAATTAATCCTCCCCAACCCCAATAAGTCACAATGTACATGCTCCCTCCGCCCCACTCGAATTAGAACAATTTTCTATTTTGGGTGTCTCATTCGAATTAAAACAAACCAAAAATGGAAATGTTTTATTTAATGGGACCCACATTCACACTCACAACAACATTCCACTCATTATTCTCTACCTTACTTTCTCCCTCCTATTTCACTTTTTATACTCACAACACCTACTCTACTAACATTTTTTTTTAATCCCCGTACCCAACCCAAAAATCATAATTCGGGTGGGACGGGGAGTATATAATATACACAGATATATATTATTATACTCATATAGTACAGTAATATAGAGTAAAATAGAGAGAATGATTAGAGAAGAGCATGTGGGTATAATGATTGTGTGACCTTTGCTCTCTTTTTATTTGGACATAATATAATGTAATTACTCCCTGTTGAGTCTACGGTCTACCTAGCTATGAGATTCTCCCCTACTACGTATGAACTTACTTTCACTCACCACTGGCACTGGATCCAGTGTTGAAAAACAAAGACAAATGGATAATAAATGGATAATGATATGTATAGTGAAAACTCAAAGTGAAAACTCAAATTGAAAACTCATAATAAAACTCTGTAATCCGTTGGATTGTAATAAATCTTTGTGGACCCCATTGCTAAAAACTCATCCAACGGATTAGAGTGTTTCACTTTGAGTTCTCACTATGTGTATCATTGTCCAAGACAAATATCGTAACCAGATCCAAATTCAAGCTCAAGCTTTCTTTTCTTGTGTGTTGTTTTTTTCATTTAGTACGGAGAAGTTGCACGTCCAACTTTACAACCAGTGAATTTGAATAAGTATTTATTTCGTCGTAAATTTCATATTGGAAAATGTAAATGAAGAATTACATTTTCAATAAACTGTTAAAGATACAACTCCTACTCAAATCTTATACTCCCTCTGTCCCTAAATGAGTGTCCATTTTCAAGAAATTTTTGTCCCAAAATGAGTGTCTTTTTTGAACATAACTTTGTCCCTAAATGTTTTTTTTCGAAATTTTTTTCACCGGTTTCTTTATACGTGCAAAACTAAGTGTTTGGAAATGAGATTACAAGATTATATATGAATATTTGCTACCAAATTGTACAACAAAGTTGAGATTTTCAGTGTCCCTTAAAATGAAATTTGGACACTCATTTAGGGACAGAGGTAGTATTATATTCATGTCTTATCTTCATTAACATGAAAAAAGAGTTGTCAAAGGTTTTTTTACATTTTCAATGCCGACTTATTTGGTTACAATTATTTCTAGGATATTCATAAACATGACAATTCTTTTTTCTACTCCAATATTCACCCGGCCGGAAAGCTGTCATGTTTATCATAGTTGGATTGCAATGACCATTAGAATATTAATGCAGAGCTAGTATATTTGAATAATTTATAATCCCAAGAATTGATTTTCCTTGTTTCGTTGCATTCGTTCGTTCGTACTACTGCAAATTCATAAAATTGAAGTTGATAGCCTGTCTGTGTGCATGGGCCGTTTACTTGCATGTTAATAAAAGGAGCAAGAGTCCAACAGAATATGGGCCTAAAGATGAGTTCTATATTTTGTTGCTAACATAAGATTCGACTTGTTAACCGTTGCTTACCTTTACACCAATATAACTTGAGCTCATAAATTATAACTCCATTCGTCCAGAGTATATGTCTACCCTTTCATTTACATAGAATTTAAAAATAGTAAAAGTGATGTAAGCAGACCCGTCTCAATAATTTTAGGGTCCTGTGTTATATTATATGTGAATATTGGACTCTTAATATTAAAAAAAAGTTACACAATATATATATACTCCCTTCGTCCCACTTTAATCTACAAAATCATCGAAATAAATTCGACTTTTGCAACATTCTAGTGATTTCATCTCTCATTCAAGAAGTGACTACAACAACACTTCATATATATACGAAAGCAAAGCTCTATATATATAATCCCTTCGTATCAAAATGATGTATCTATATTTTTATGCAAGTACAAAGGAACTATAAAAAATAATTCAGTTTAGTTTTATTGTCCTAATAAAAATATAACATTTGATATTTATAGTAATGTATTAATAACATATTTTATTTTTCACTAAAATAATTAAATAAAATTAAAAGTATCTATCAAAATTCCTTTATACTAATATAAAAAATAAAACATTATTTTAAGACGGGTTAATGACAATTTAGACCCTGAAGTACCATACCACCCTTCCAATCGAGCCCCAGATGTCTTTTTTGGCCAGATCGGACCCTGAGGTAATTCATTTTCGCCAGTTAGGGTCTTTTTGACGGAATTCGTTAGAAACTCAGTTAAAAGGCATGTGCCATGCACGTGACTAACGGAATTTGGTTGTTTTTAGGTAAATGATTAGTGCTTAATCATAAATGTTAAATCTCTTAATTCGATTTTATTATCACTTTTCACAATATAATACTATTATTCCTTAATCCCGTCTCAGGGGAGAAAATCCTAATTCGGATGGGACGGAGGGAGTAATGCTTATACGTACCGGTCTATCAAACGAGCAAAAAAAATATAGTTAATAGCTAAATAAAAATTATTTTGGGAATGAGAGAGTAATTAAGAAGTAATAAAAAGGAAAATAAAATAGTTAATTTTTTATTTTGTCTTGAAAGAAAATAATTATTTATATAAGATAAAATATATAAATAGTGAATGCTCGAAAAGAAAATTTATTGGTTTAACAAAATCAATAAATAGTTTTTTAAAACAAAAAATTCAAAATTTGGTAAGTTTAAAAAATTGATGAAAGTAATGATAATAAAATTATATTGTATGGTTTTATTTAATATTTTGATATTTGTTTTTTGCTCAAATAATTTTTTTTGATAATTGTTTTGATTTCAGCCCTGTTAAGTTTGGAATTTTCATTAAGCCCCTTAAATGAAATATCAACTTCAAACAACCCAATTCCGTTAGTCACGTGCATGGCACATGCCTTTTAACTGAGTTTCTAACGAATTCCGTCAAAAAGGCCCTAACTGGCGAAAATGAATTACCCCAGGGTCTGATCTGGCGAAAAAAGACATCCGGGGCTCGATTGGAAGGGTGATATGGTACTTCAGGGTCTAAATTGTCATTAACCCTTTTAAGACAGGTGGAAATGTGTCAAAACTAGAGGCCCCTTAGATTTGGGGCTCTGGGCATGCATTAGGTCTTCTTGCACACCTCAATCACCGGCCCTGGATGTAAATGTTGTTAATATAAAAGTAAATTAAGTAGGAGAGAGAATGAGTGGGAGAGAATAGTAAGTTGATTGGTGTTGCGAGTATAAAAGTAAATTAGGAGAGAGAATGAGTGGGAGGAATAGTAGAGATTCTTTGTCATTTTAAAAAGTGGACATATACTCTGTAACAGACTAAATAGGAAAGGTGAACATATACTCTGAGACGGAGGGAGTATAAGAGTAGGGTTAAAACATAGTATTACAAAATTTTGTGAGATTGGACGTTGAATTAATGAGTGAAGGGTGTTACAAACACAATAGTCAATCATTTTTTATTTTTATTTTTCGTTAACTTTGTTGCTTTTGTATATTCTTAGTAAAATGACAAGTTTGCCCCTTAAAATGTCATGTGGCGTGGAAATGACAAATATTCCGTTTAAAAAAAAAATCAATCGTTACTTTTTACATCACATTGCAACAATCTAACAAACTTAAAAATCAGTTATAACGTTTATAACATTAAAACTTAGAAAAACCAATGATGCAAAAACCTCATTTTTTTATGCATACATTTCTTTGACTTTTTTCTACATCTTCTCTAGAAAGTAAAATTAAGGGTAAAAACATGAAGATCTAAACTCACGGAAGAGTAATATTTGATGTAGCCTAAGGGCAATTTATTTATCATTGACAGACGAACAAGCCTTGAACCCTTCGCATTAAGTTCACTTCTGGTTCCGGTTGAAATATATAGTTTTAAATATTCAAATTTGAAAAAATTCACAACAAACAAAATGAGTCCATTATTTGTTTACCAATCATTATTCTTCCTCATACTATCAAAGAATACATACAAAATATCATTCGAAAAACTAGGGGGTGAGATTTTGAAAAGAAGCAATTTTCTAAAGTTTATAAGCAATACTACTACTGTATTCATTCAATTATAAGTAGACCAATTGGCCCTCAAGACTTTGGCAATTGCCTTTACCAACCAACATAGTACTAGTATTAGTACTACTACTAGTCTTTTATTTTTATTTTTATTTTCAAAGTTACTTTCTGCTTGTCCTCATCATAAAATTTCAATTTATTCCGGGTGCGTACGTGTAAATTCTCCATTATCTACTATTCATTTCTCACACAGGATGGAATTTTTATTTCACACTTATTTAGTGCAATAGATAGTTTAATTGATATTGAAACAAGTAAAATACTTTGAGTAGGAAGCTACAAAGAAATAAAAATAATGGTTGGATCAAGTGAGAAAATGAATTAAAATAGCATTCTTGCCCTATTTTATATTTTAAAAATCATAATATCACATGTTTAAATTCTTTTGGCTTTTAAGCCTGCAATTCAAGTTCTGGTGCTATGAGTATGATTCATTTAGTCTCTAAGTCTCAAAACAACAAAACATCTCTACGATATACGATATGGAAAACAAGAAAAATAAATACTCACTCCCTCCACTCGAAATAGGATTTTGGTAAACTTGACTATACTTTGACCAAGTCATTTGAAGAAAAATATGATCCTAATAAAAATATAAAAATTGTTATTGTATTATAATTAAAAATGCTCTCGATAACTATTCTTAGATTTACATTAGGATAATTACTTTTTGGTTAAATTACTTGGTCAAAGTATAAAAAATGCTATCAAAATCCTATTTCGAACGGGACAGAGTGAGTATATATATTCAAAAATATTATATGATTGTAAATATGTTGATAATTTGATAGTGAGACCCATAATATACTCGTAAATGTGTATGAGTATAACAATTGGCAAATTCTTGGAAATGGCGGCCGCACCACGTGCGGCGGGTTGCCCACGGGTCGGCCCGCCCGTTTCCATGCTCTACCCGCCCGGATTTTTTTTTTGAAAGCGACATCTGTCCTTTTTTTTAAAAAAAAACCCAATAACTTTAAAATGTTATATCTTGAGATTTATAAGTAAAAAAAAAAATATTCAAAAATACCGTTGTGTTCGTCTCGACGAGACGAATAAAACTACATAGGTCATGATATGGTTTGATTTTTTTTTTTAAACATTTTTTCACACATAAAAAGTTTGAGGTGCTTGCCAGCTGAAATGTAACACTCTGTTCTTATAAAAGTAACACTTTCATCTTCAAAAATTAACCCTTTTTCTACTGTAAAATGTAACATCAATTTTACAAAAAAAAAAATTGAGTTTGCATTTCAATTGTTACTTTCTCAATATAAAATTGTTACATTTCATATATAATGTTACATTAAGGAATATAAACTGTTAGAATTGAGAAAAAAAATGTTACATTCATTTTTTATAAAATGTAACATTAGTTTAGTTGTCAATCCTATGTTATTTTCGGAGAAAAAAAGTGTTACATTTGAAAAAATGAGTGTTACATTCCCTTATAAAAAGTGTTACATTAATTTAGTTGTCAATCTTTATGTTATCTTTATCTATTGTAGCAAAATTGTGGTATATTTTTTTAAAAAAGTGTTTCATTTGAATAAAAAAGTGTTACATTTTGTTATAATAAGTGTTACTTTTGTTGAAGGCAAAAAAGTATGGGTGGTACATTTGAAAAAAAAGTGTTACATTTGAAAAAAGAATGTTACATTAATTTAGTCGTTAATTTTTATGTTATCTTTAATCTATTGCATCAAAATTGTGGTACATTTTTGAAAAAAAAAATGGTTACATTTGAAAAACAAAAGTGTTACATTTCGTTATAAGAAGTGTTACTTTTGGTGGGAGGGAAAAAGGTTGTGGGAGAAAAAAAAAAAAAAAAAACAAAAAAACAAAAGGGCATGGTCGGCGCCGCACGGGGTGCGGCCGCCGCACCAGAGACCTGCTCATAACAATTAGGGTAGTGTGAATAAGGAAATAATAAAATTTAGATATTTTAAGAAAGTTAGACTAATCAATGAAATATTTAAATATTAATGCAAGTTATTTTATGTAAGAGTGAGTATTTCACATTCAATTTTTAGAGAAGAGTTAAAAAAAAAGAAAGGAAAGTAGAAAAAACATTAAACAAAAGAGGAAGAGTTTAATTGGTAAATCTTCATCTTCATAACTACTCCCTCCGACCCACCTCACTTGAGACTTTATTCCATTTTGGGCCGTCCCACTTCACTTGAGACCTCTCAAAATGGTCATGATTTTATTATTTTATATTCAGTCTACCCCACCCACTCATTCTCTCTCTTCTTTTTCCACCACACAATTCATTCAACTAACCTACTATTAACCCCACTCATTTTTTTTCTTCATTTTTTACCACAATTTTTTTTTTCTTTAGTTATTGTGCCTACCTCAAAGTTGTCAAGTGATGAGACGGAGGGAGTAAATGTAAAGAAACAGCTGAACAAGTGTGTGTCTTGTCAAAGTGAGTCTTTCTTGTTCTCTATCTATAGTCTATACTACACTTGAGATTATTTTTTCACAATCCTTTTTAATCACATTTTATTTACCT
Organism: Campanula takesimana; assembly: GCA_026119855.1. Lineage (NCBI taxonomy): Eukaryota > Viridiplantae > Streptophyta > Magnoliopsida > Asterales > Campanulaceae > Campanula > Campanula takesimana. The sequence goes on from JAOWBW010000710.1 coordinate 196,343, forward strand.
TGTTCCCAAAACCCCAAATTAAACAACCACCACCAGCTTAATTCTCTCTGTACTTTTAGGGTTTCTTTACGTGCCCCACACTGATGTTTTTCTAGGATTCTGCTAGCTGCAAAATCAGCTCTCCATTTTTGATACTTACATCCAACTCGTTTTACTCTCCTACCTGGTTGGTTGGGACTATCGGTCTGCTTTTGGGATTTTATTTTTTTCAGTTTCAATTACTTGAATTGAATGCTTATATAATAGTGGATTTTGAGATCGGAGGGAAATGAGAGATCTTGTTTGGTTTCTACAGCATCGTTGGAGTGTTAATTGTAGAAGATGATCGGGCAGCATTAATATTAATGTGATTTGAATTTGGATTTTTTTTTGTTACTCCTCTGACTATCTGACAGCACAGTTAATTCAAAATTCGTTAAACATGCATTTCGCCAAGCTCGATGATTCCCCCATGTTTCGTAAACAGGTCTGCTCTCTCTCTCTCTCTCTCTCATCGGAGCTCAAACGAGTTTTAGCTTAATCTTTCTGAATACTAGGGGATTGATTATTTATAATCTTTTTAATTTACTGTTTCAGTTTGTTCTTCTTGTTTTAGCAAGTCCTGATAGAGATTGACTCGTTAAGAAATTCGTTGAAGGCTCGTGGAATTTACTTACTAGTAGTTAGTACTACCTCTGTTCCTAAATGAATGTTCGAAAAACTTTCAAATTTGCTCTTGGCCAAGATCAAATTTGAAAGTTTTCCGGACATTCATTTCAGGACGGAGGGAGTGGTTAGTACGGAGCATAGTTTGAAGTTCATGTCTTTGAGTATAATTTAGAATCACAGCGCTGCAAGGATCAATAGTGAATGAAATGAGAAGAAAGGAAAAATAATGAAACACTTATAAACTCAGTTTGACAAGTTTAGAGGTGGATGTATATGTGATGGATTATGTTGATAAACATCAGATGGGCTTTCTAGCTATATCTAAATAGTCTGCCCATGATTTTCCTACAATAGTGTGTTTTGATAGGATTCACCCCCCCTTTGGCTACATTACTATGCACCTTCCAATATAACCACAGGCGAAGCCAAGGCTTAGCTTAAGGGGGCAATTCCCCCCCCCCCCCCCCTCTCGTTTTCTTAAAAATGTGTTAATTTAGCACTAGTTTTTAAAGTATTGTCTTTTACTTTTAAAATTGACACCTTTCCCCCCTTTCCACTAAGAAAAAATAACACTACGTTAAATTTTTGCCCCCCTTTGAACTAAATTTAGCTATTTAATTATAATATTTCATATTAGAAATAAATTTGCCCCCGTCTAAATTTTATTCTGGCTCCGCCACTGAATATAACCAACATTTGAATTGAACTATTTTCTTGTGCTGATGTGGTGTTTGTCATATTTCGGTTGCCAAGTCGTCCCCAAGTAACTGAGACAAAGGAAAGGCTGACTTGGGGGGGGGGTATAGATTAGCTTTTACAAGTTCATTGGAGGTTCATGTGTTAGTAACCTGCAAATGTTGAATGATACATTTCATAATATCCAGTGATGTTGTGTGAATGCTGATGTATTCCTTATGAAACAGATGCAGTCCTTGGAGGAAAGTGCAGATTCCTTAAGAGAGAGAAGTCTGAAGTTCTATAAAGGATGCCGAAAATATACGTGAGCACACTTTTAGATCAATTTCTCTGAATCTATTCTTGCTTTAAGAATTAAGGAGAATGTGTTTTTTTAGCAGATAAAAATAACTTTGGAACATACATTGCACGAAATATGATGTACATATAACAATCTATAAGATGCCTCCACGTGGCTAACAGTGTTGTGTTACTATCACCCACATGAGAATTCAAGAGCTACCAAAACAAAACACACCCACACAAAACAAAGACAAAAACGCAATGTTCGGCTTAAAGCCTACTCCGACCAAAATAAATTCACTAAATTTTGTCGATATCCTCACCAACGCATACAAGCGTACTCCTTCCGTCCCAAAATGATCTTCACACTTTTTCCGATGTTACTACGAAGGAACTTTGAGCAATGATTTTAGGTTGATTTAATTATCCTAATGAAAATCTAAAGCTTGTTATTGATAGTATTGTTGATGGTGTGTCAATTACAAGTTTTAGATTTTCATTAGACAATTGAGTCAACCTAAAAATAGTAACAGCGAAAAAAGCATGAAGATCATTTTGGGACGGAGGGAGTACAAAATTTCTCTCTAAATTGTAGGCCTATGCTAGCACTCTCTCAAAGTTGTATCAATACCCTACTAGTGAAGCGTATTCATTATGGGGAGGCACACTCACTTTTCCCCTCCCTAACCGATAGAGGATTACTATCCTCTTCCTAACAGAAGTGAAATGGAATTTCAAGTGAAAAATAGTTCACGTGCTGTGCATACGTCTCATCCTACTTGGGATGTCCTTCTAAAAAGGGCCGTAGAAAGCAGTTAAACCTTGATGAATTTTGTTAATTTTATAGCGTAAAACGGCTTGTGATGTAGTTTGCTTTAAGTGCTAAATCATCCGAACATGTAGACAGTGACTATATATATATGGTGTTTTTCTTATATTTGTAACCTCCCGACTCCAGAAGTATAATAACGAGGAAAGATGGCTCATAAATATTTACCACGATTGATAGCTTCCCTCTCAACCCCCACTTGCTCGTGGAGCGATTAATTAGTTTATATCTGTAGTCTTGGTCAGGCAGATTGCACATATATGATGGGGAACAAGATTCAGAATCAGTTCTGTTGTTATATCACAACCGTTCTCTAAATTCTTATGTGGGTTTAGAGCTGAATCCACAATGACTATTATGCTTAGCATTGTGAAAAATTATTATGCATTGCCATGTACCTTTACTATTATAGATTTGACTTCCGCATTTTGTTTTATTTGTGTATGCAGTGAAGGACTTGGGGAAGGATATGATGAGGATATTGCTTTTGCGAGTGCCCTAGAAACTTTTGGCGGGGGCCATAATGATCCCATTAGTGTTGCTTTTGGAGGTATGTTTCATGTTACTTACTCTTGCTAGCAATTCTATGTGGCAACAAATTTATGTTGATTTATCCCTTTCTACTTTGTCATATAGGATCCTTGTTTAGTTGCATTAGTCTTCTTGTTATTTTTTTATTCTGATCAGTAATCATTTGATATATTGAACCAATGTATTTGGTGCTGCAACCACTGATAAGTTTCTTAACAAAAAGATACTTTTAAGGCATTATTGGGCGTAATATTAGTTCTATTATGATTTAAGGATTTCAAAACTTTGCTTGATCAACAATCTGGTAGAAATGAACTTTAGTTCTTATGGCAAGAGATAACCGAAATTCACAGTCAGTGGAAATTTGCGGTGGAGAGAAATGGAAAGATGCTTCACACCAGCTTTTCAGGTCAATCTAGATCTCAGTTGTTACGAAAACTGAAAGCCTGATAAGTTTCAATATATCCTTCTGTTCCAAATTCCAGAAAAGCTACTCCCTCAGTCCCAAAAAAAGAGTCACACTTCTTTTTTTGTCACAAAAAGATTCTCATTTCTAGAAAAAGAAACAATTACAGTGCAATTTCATGAAAGCACGAGCATACATCCTTAAATGTCCACATCGTGTACTTTCCTTTTCCTTTCTATCACTTTTATCATACTCCCTCGGTCCCAGAAAGTTTGTCCCAATTCGACTTTTTATGGTGACCATAAATTAACTTTGACCAAACATTGATGTCGACCTAATCATTCTAGTGAATTTCTAAAAATTGTGTAATTGACAAATCACTAAGTGATTTATCAATAACAATTTTTAAAATTTCATTGTGATCATTAGATTGACACCAATGCTTGGTCAAAGTTCATTTACGTTAACCATAAAAAGTCAAAGACGGAACGAACTTTCTGAGCCAGAGGGAGTATTATTTTAGATGATTACTCTGTAAGCCAGTGAGCTCAAACAAGACACTTGTTCTGAAACGGAGGGAGTGTATTCTGTAATCCTAGTAGCAAATGCTGGTGACCAGCTTCTTTAACGCCTATCAAAATGCTTATTGTGATGTTTCTTATGCTCCCCTTGAAGTTTTGCGACTTACTTTCAGGTCCTGTTATGACGAAATTCACAATTGCTCTGAGGGAGATTGGGACATACAAGGAAGTTCTTCGATCTCAGGTTATTTTCATGATTACTGCAGGGGCTTTAAATTTGTTAATTTAATTGATGAAGAGTAGTCAGTCTATTGCTTAATACATGTATTGCTCATTGAACGTGCATGCCATTATAAAGGACAATGGCTTTTCTTTTTTATTATCCCATATGTAAGTGTAAGAAAAATTCCTTGAGTGTGTTCTTCTTCTTCCCGTCCCTTTTCTTTTCTTCCTGACTTGGTGCTACCGCACTTTAGTGATATGCGAGGGTTGGCAATTTGCAATAAGTCAATGTGCTTATCCTTTGAATTTTATCCTTCATAAGTTAACCTTTATGGTTTTTCATCACATAGCTTACTGGGAAACTTAGACAGTGGTTCAACTATGAATTACTATGTGCTCTGTCGAGTGAGGTCCAGTTTTTCTGGTTAGTGTTCTGAATTGAGTTATGCATCTCCATATTCTTCACCAAAATCAGTAGTAAAGTTTAACTGGTTAAGGGGAATTGCATGATTAAGATGCCTTTGGTAAGCATTACTATCATGATTTGGTCAAACCTACTTGAACTTTGACTAACATTTTATGCTAAATAATTTATCTCCATAAAAATTTAAAAATATTATTGATAATGTTTCTATTACTAATTTAGTAACTTTTTTTAAATTTTTATGGAGATTTTTATAATTTAGCATAAAATGTTAGTCAAAGACTCAAAGTTCAAGTTGGTTTGACCAAAAGTGCCAATTGGTATGGGACAGAGGGAGTATGTGTTAACTTTCAACTCAATTGTTTACCAATTGCTTCCTCAAAAGTGATATAGCCTGCTTCCGTTCATGGATGTTTGGTTAGTTTGGAAGTCCACGCTATTTCTAATTTCATTTTAACGGGGAAATGTCTGGAATGGTCACTTAAAGACTATATTCCAGGCTATCAGACATTATTAATAGAAGAATTCTGGGGGTCTCTCGCGTTAACATGTCCGAAGCAAAGATAGAACTATTCAAACCGAATGAAAGATAAATGAAATGAATCTTTTTAGGGGGCCATCGGTCCTCTAACTTCAGTGGTTGCTTTGTTGTTTGACTATTTCCATTTGGTTTTCAGGTTGAGCACATGCTGAATGACCGCTTACTGCAATTTGTGAATATTGATTTGCACGATGTCAAGGTAACTCGCTGGCAGTTTCTTTTTCTTTTATGTTTTTTTTCCCTGCTATATGCGTCAACCATTAAAATGGATGAATGGCAAAATATTTGGTGCGTAAAATGGGGGGGGGGGGTTATCTTAGGCAAGGTGTTGTGTTCAATTACTTGAATCAGGCGTCAATAGCATATGCATGCGTAAGAGGGTAGTCCTACGGGGTTGTAGTAGATTTTTATGAGGTTGTATGAGAGTTTTACGGATAAATGAGGCGTTACACGAACCACTGAAGGGCGATGAAGTGGAGGAGCGAGAATAGGAAACAAAGGGGTTTTTGGGGGAGAGAATAATTGAGGGACTTGGTCTCTAGATAGAGAAAGTATGATGCGGTGTGAGATGATCCCTTCTTTCTACAAATGAATCCCTTTGTGAGATATTTATAGGCAATGAGGAGTAAGGTCATGTGCAAGGCACTTGACTCCATAGTGATGGACCATCCCGTAATTCTCCCTTGTAAACCCAACTAGGCCACGTGTCATCCTATGATTGGACCATCCCGTAATGGGGAGAAAGAGATGTATACGTGGGACTGAGATGCTTCCGCGTGAGATGTGCATTTGCTGGAAGAAGCAAATGCAGCAAAAAAGTTTTCGCGGGAAAAAGGGTGACACGTGGGAGACACGTGCGCACTATAATTGCGAGACATGTATATTCCCATAGTTATCAAAAGCGTCGCCTGCCTCGATTTTTTCGTTGCCTTTCGAGTTCGTCGCTTCTTCCCCAACCAGGCGGGCGATGATCGCTTTTCTAGGAAAAGCGACGCTTTTTTCAAAAAAGTGAGAAGCAAAAACGCGACGCTTTTAAGGAAAAGCTTGATAGTGGAAAAACTATTGCTGCTTTGTCGTTTTGTCATCGAATTACGTCCTTTTTTATTGCAGTCGGCTAATTGTTTGTAGCCTTATTTCGCCTACTTTTACTTATCCACGATTTGGACGATGAGGAAGATGATTATAGTGCTTGATTCTCTTTATGTCTGATTATGTTAAAGACTTCATGTTTATTTCACTCTCAAACTAGCAGTCTAGTACTTATTTTTTAATTTGAACATAACTACTAGTACTCATCCGTCTTATTGTCTTGAAATTCTTACTTTAGGGTTTTAATTACGTTAATGATACTATTAAACGTGGAATTGTGATATTTATTTACTGTTTTGTTCTAGTTAATAACATGGTTTAAGCTCTTTTTATGTGCTACATGTATATATGTACATATTCCTGATTTTAACTATATTTTTTTCTATTTTCGACACTGTTAGCTTTTTTGTCGCCCGCTTTTCGCCTCGCTCTGATCCCTTTCGCCCGCCTCTCGCCTTTGACAACTATGTATATTCCACAGCGTGAATCTAGTTACACGTTACTTGAAACTGTTTGGAATCCATTAGTTTCCTTATAGCACCTATAACTATTTTACTTCGATATTTTTTTAAAGATATCCCAATAACTGCCATCTGCTCCTTTGTGCGTCACATTCGACGATTCTAGAATAGTTTGAGTCAATGTATGTTTGGTTTTATTTGTACTCTTCAAACTTAATCTCACATGACCTTTCTGGTCAAAGAAAACGCATGAATGTTAATTTAAGTGGATAGATGTAGTTACTTGCTGGTCAAAGAAAACACGTGAATGTTAAGTTAAGTGGAATGATGTAGTTTCTTGCGGATTCTTGATGCCACTGGCATCTAATTGAGTAGAAATATAAATTCTTTTACTTTTGAAGTAGAAAGAGTGTCTCTCTCTCTCAATTAGAGAGATACACTCACCTTGACACAGCCTATATGTTTCTGCATGCCACCATGCTGTACATTTCGTCATATGTCAGCTTGATTTCAAACCATCAGTAAGAGGCTTTGCTGACCTTCAAGGGGCATGGTGGAGGAATAGGCGTCCGTTTTTATTGATGATTTGTTTGTAATTTCCAAATGCTCAAACGGGTTATTGTATTAATACAGGAAGCGCGGAAGCGTTTTGACAAAGCTAGTCTGATTTATGACCAGGTTTGTTTCAGCTCAACATTCGTTAGCTTTGCCATTGCAATGGATTTTAGTAGTTGATTATCAAATTTATGTTTGATTCCACTGCATATTCCATATTGTAGGCTCGGGAGAAATTTTTGTCTCTGAGGAAAGGCACCAAAAGTGATATAGCTACTGTCTTGGAAGAGGTATTATCTGGTTTATGACCTTGTGTATAGATTAATGACAATCTCTTTTATCCTTTTCCCCTAATAGCTAATATAGATTATAACAAATGCAGGAACTTCACAATGCAAGGTCTACTTTTGAGCAAGCTCGCTTCAACCTGGTTAGTAAGCTTTCTCATACTCCCTCCGTCCCACTTTAATTTACAAAAACTGGGTTGGGCACAAGAATTATGGAAGAAGTTAAAAAGGTGATGTGTTGTTGTGAGTGTAGATATGGGTAGGAGAGAGAAAGTGGGGTAGGGAATAGTAAGTGGGTGATTGTTGTGAGTATGACAAGTGGGTCCCATTATTTAATACTCCCTCCGTCCCATAACAACTTGCGCCATTTTGATAAAAATGGTCAATTTTATTACATTTTGATCAAGACTTGATTAAATTTTTGATGATTCTAATAAAAATCTAAAATTATTATTTATACTCCCTCTGTCCCTAAATGAGTGTCCATTTTGAAGAAATCTTTGTCCCAAAATGAGTGTCTTTTTTGAACATAACTTTGTCCCTAAATGTTTTTTTTCGATTTTTTTTTCACCGGTTTCTTTATACGTGCAAAACTAAATGTTTGGAAAGGAGATTACAAGATTATATATGAATATTTGCTACCAAATTGTACAACAAAGTTGAGATTTTCAGTGTCCCTTAAAATGAAATTTGGACACTCATTTAGGGACAGAGGTAGTAGTATTTTAATGGCAAATCATTTTTTTTTTCATTAAGATCGTCAAATTTCCTATAAAGTCTTGATCAAAGTGCAATTAAGTTGACCATTTTAGTCAAAATGGTGCATGTTATTATGGGACAAAGGGAGTAAGTATTAAAAAGTTTACATTTTAGGATTTTGTAGATTAAGTGGGACAACCAAAATGGCAATTTTTGTAGATTAAAGTGGGACGGAGGGAGTACTTGCTAACACTAGGCAGTGCTTGCATGAGATTCTGTATACATTGTATTATTTGTAGTGTGCTATCTATTCTAACGTTCACACTGCAAACGCTCTCACTCAAGGTAACTGCACTTTCCAATGTTGAAGCGAAAAAGAGATTTGAATTCTTAGAAGCTGTTAGTGGTACGATGGATGCTCATCTTCGATATTTCAAACAGGTATGCTCTAGTAATAGAGTTGATTTTAGCTGCATTATCTATGACTTTTCTAAGCCTTTGTTACTTGTAGGGATACGAGCTTTTGCATCAGATGGAGCCTTACATCAATCAGGTTTGTTAGCTACTTTCCTTGGTTGCAAATGTGATTTGATTTCTACAATTTATAGGAATTTACAATCCTTGCAAAGTTCTTACAGGAGAGGCATGTTTGAAAAAGTAGAAATAGAGGAGTGATAAGGTGATTGAAGACATAATAATACAAGTCAGTTATTTGGCCTTTTATATATTATTATCATCTTGAATTTAATTACGATAATTAACTCGTTGAATGAGTACATGAACTTACCCTAAAATGTTGGAGATTTGCTTCTAATTCTAGTAGCATATATTTAGCCAAGATATTTTGCAATTTTGTACTCAAATAAAATCTCATCTGAGGTCACGTGTGTCCACTAACATGCTTAATGAGAAATCGATGCTTGCTTTCATTAGTAACTAATGGGTAAACCTTCATTCCTTTTCTTGATTCATGTCTATTATAGGGAAAATATTACCCTATATATAACATATAGCTGAAATGAGTAAGGCTTTCCCAATGTCTGTTGTATATACCGTCTTCCACTTACATCTCTATAGACAGTAATGAATTTGTAGCCTCTCTGCCGAATTGGATTGGGTTGAGAAGAAATATAAAGCTTTTGGTTGGTCAAAGCAAATGTATTAGGATGAGTGACAGAAGTGACTTGGAGTTGATGTTTGATATGAGCTTATATAGGCTTATTATAGTTCGAAAGTGACAATACAACTTGTCTTCTGCAGGTATTGACTTACGCACAACAATCAAGAGAAAGATCGAATTATGAGCAAGCAGCTCTTAATGAGAGAATGCAAGAGTATAAAAGACAGATTGATCGAGAGAGCAGATGGTCTTCAAACGGTTCCAATGGATCTCCTAATGCAGGTGGGATTCAAGCCATTGGTAGAAGTTCACATAAAATGATAGAGGCGGTAATGCAATCTGCTTCAAGGGGAAAGGTGAAGAAGGCCCTTGGATTTCATCTTTACTTCTCAGTCTTCTGCTGTTTTGAGAATCCTTTTCTTTTATGCCTCATAATCAAACACGCTATCTATATATCAGGTTCAAACCATTCGACAAGGTTATCTTTCCAAACGTTCCTCAAATTTGAGAGGTGACTGGAAAAGAAGGTTTTTTGTTCTTGATAGTCGAGGGATGTTGTACTACTACCAAAAACAAAGCAGCAAACCTTCTGTAAGTAATCTAAACCAACAAAGACTAATAAGGGAAATTGGTTGTATTGTAAAAGGGGCTATCATTTACATGGTTTTGCCTCTTGCTTTTACTATTTTCATTAAGTTCATTTTCTTTAGGGATCTGGCAGTCAAATTTCTGGTCAGAGGAATAGTTCTGAACTTGGTTCAGGACTGCTGAGTCGCTGGCTTTCTTCTCATTACCATGGGGGAGTACATGATGAAAAATCCGTTGCTCATCACACTGTGAACCTGTTGACATCGACAATTAAAGTCGATACAGACCAGTCAGATTTGAGATTTTGCTTCAGGATTATTTCCCCAACAAAGAATTATACTTTGCAGGTACAGTAACTATTGATTGTATCCGGGAGTTTGCTTTCACAAATAGTGCTAAACCAGTTTTCACTGAAATGCTTATGGCAAATTATGATTTGGTTATTGCATCAGTGAATGGTTATGTCAGTGTTTTGTTTTGCTTGTCAGTACAGGCCGAGAGTGCCTTGGATCAAATGGATTGGATTGAGAAGATAACAGGAGTTATTGCTTCATTATTGAGTTCTCAGACTCCTGAGAGGGTAATCCAGAAGCAAGTATTAGTGAGTTGCATAACCTTTGATTTCTGAAATGAATTTTAACCTTTTCCAATGCTTCTTTCAGTGTTTGTCTGCTAGCCCTATGGGTAGTGGTCATCATCGATCTGGCAGCGACACTAGTTCATTTGAAAGTTCAGATTTTGATCACACAGCGATGGAGGAATACAGTTCTGAGAGGCATGCCTATACTCATCATGAACGCCCCTCGAGAATGTCACAACAACAAAGATTTAGTGTAAAAAGCGAGAAACCGATTGATGTCTTGCAAAAAGTAAGTGGGAACGATAAATGTGCTGACTGTGGTGCCCCTGAACCAGATTGGGCATCCTTGAATCTTGGAGTTCTTGTCTGCATTGAATGTTCTGGTGTGCACCGTAACCTTGGTGTGCACATATCAAAGGTAAAGATTGTAGTTTTTGACTAATCCATCCACCTTTTAGCTGGATTTTTTTTTTTTTTTTTCTTCTGATATGTGGGTTAGGTTTAGAAACTTGATACTCCCTCCGTCCCAAAATGATTTTCATACTTTTTTTCACTGTTATTGCTAAGGAAATTTGAGCAATAATTTTAGGTTGATTTAATTATCCTAATGAAAATCTAAAACTTGTTATCAATAGTATTGTTGATGGTGTATCAATAACTAAGTTTTAGATTTTCATTAGGACAATTAAATCAACCTAAAATTATTGCTCAAATTTCCTTCGCAATAACAGCGAAAAAAGTATGAAGATCATTTTGGGACGGAGGGAGTATAATTTAATGTAGCAGTGTTTACCTTTAATATAGGCTCCCTTTATTCGGTACACGGGTTCTTTATTAAAACTCAACATAGTATTACTGCAGCAGTCATTAATTTAACCCCCCGCCCCCCCCAAAAAAAAAAAAAATATATAAATAAAAATAATAATAATAATAAATGCCACACTTTCGTGTTTGGTATGTCGCAAAATAAATCTCGCATTTTTAAATAAGGAAATAGTCATAGCGCAATTTTAAAATTATTCAAACTATGTATAAACAAGTATAGCACATTCCTTAAAAACGTTGACAAGTCAAATTTGACATTTGTTATTGGAAGGATTATTATATGTATAACTTCAGTGCCATGTGATCTAGTGTCGCCCCTTAATGTGGTTGACTTTGTCACAGGTAAGGTCGTTGACTCTTGATGTTAAAGTGTGGGAGCCTTCTGTGATATCTTTATTCCAGTCTTTGGGTAATACCTTTGCTAACTCAGTCTGGGAGGAATTACTGCAATTAAGAGGCGCCTCTCAAGTTGATCTTGTGCCTACAGGGTAAATAGCTCCTCTTTTACTAATTAATTTAATATGATTTAGTGTACTGCTGTCATTTCTTTATATCTTTCATTTTCTTATTGCTTATGGCTAATATTATCTTATGTGTTTTCTTCTGAAGGTTTTACAAATCTGATAAATCCCAGCCGCTTTATTACTGTAAACCTAATCATGTAGACTCAATTTCAGTAAAGGAAAAGTTCATTCATGCAAAGGTACAATTTTTTATCCTATCCCTCTCCTCTGGTTCTTGAAGGCAGCTGCATGTTGTCGGAACCAGATAAAACTGTTTGCTATTCTCTTTTTGAACTTTATTCAGATTCCATAACCGTCACCAGTTTTCTTATCCAATTTAAGGCAGCTGTATGTGTCATACTGTCATGTAATTTTCTGCAAACATTAAGAGTGAATGCTTTTTTATGTACTTCATGTTGCAGCAGTGTCATCCTTAATTCCCCTCCTAATTCCCCTAACGTGCTGCAAGGTTGTCATCATCTCAAAACTGCTGTGGTATAGATGAAATTGCTTTATCATTTCTTCTGATGGCAGTATGCAGATAGAGTTTTTGTCCGAAAGCCCAAAGACCATCGTTCAGTGGCCCAACAGATATGGGAAGCTGTTGGTGCTAATGACAAGAAATCGGTGTACCGTCTCATTGTCAACTATGAAGCAGATGTCAACACTGTGTATGAGCAAGGGTCTTGTACTTCTTCTTTAACACTTGCCAAAGTGATGTTATTGCAAGAGCAGGCAGGCATTGATCATACCTCTGGTTGCTTAATAAGGGAGTCGTCTGAGAAGTCCTCAAACTCTTCAACTGTAGTTGGTTCAAGTGAAGGACATTCGATGGAGGATTTTGAAGGGTGCTCCTTGCTTCATCTTGCTTGTGAAACTGCAGACATTGGGATGCTGGAGCTCCTCTTACAGTATGGTGCGGGCATAAATTCTTGTGATTCAAGAGGTCAGACACCGCTGCATCGCTGTATTCTCAAGGGCAAAGCTGTATATGCAAAACTCCTTATTACAAGGTAAGCTCAAGAACTTTCATACGGTGGCTAAATCAATTTTAACTGCTTATTTTCTGTACAAGTTTAACTTTTTCGTTTCAGTTTCTGGAAAAAAAAAATTGGGAAGTCACCATCGTAGAAATACTCCATTTTCTTATGTTGTGTAAATGCATGAAATTAACTTACACAAGGCATTTCAATGAAACAGGCTTGCAATAGATGTTAGTATGGAGGACCGTCTTAACTTTGGGGTTTTGTGCATGTAACTTGTGCAAGAATGCATGCATATACTAGTGTTGCTTAAGTTTAGAAGCCAAAACACTTATTGATAATGGGAAGCGTTACTTAAAGTATTGGAGGATTAAGTAGCATTTGTGGGAATAATTTTAGGTTTGTAGCTGTCTTCTTAGGGCTAAATTATTTGTATGCTAGAGATGGAGCTTGCGTTAGCTACTTAGGATTTACTACTATGATGCAAGCACAGAAAAACCAAGAATGTCATGGTGATATAAGCTGACATCTTCTTCACTAATTATATCCCTGTGCCTTGTTTCTTTTCCTGGTCACTTGACTTGTGGTTCTTTCAGTAATTTATTTGACTAAAGCTTAATGGGTATTGCAGGGGAGCTGATCCACATGCCGCAAATGTTGAGAATAAAACTCCATTGGATGTGGCAGCGGAATCAAAATTTGAGGACAATGAGGTCCTTGCTTTATTAACGGAATCAAGTGGGTAGTAAAGCTTTAGGTGTAGAGAGCTAAATAAGGTGCTGGCTTCTTATGTAATTATGGAATGTTAAGATCTTCTCTTGTTCTTTCATTCTTTTGTTTACTCAAGTTTTGAGGGGTTTTGTGTGTTGTGTTGGGGAGGGGAGGGGAATGTGTGTTTGTACATTGCTTTTCATTTTGATATTTACCAACGGTAAGCTTAGGTTTGTATGCACATGTTGTAAACATTTGTTATAGCCAGACAGTAACAGTAAAATTTTGTTTGGGCAACGAGCTGCATTTCTTGCTGATGATGTATGCAAATATCTCGTTGGATGAATCTAGTACTATGATAGTTTTCACTTCCATGACAAATTGCAACATCATTTCTTGCCTTAAATCAATGTTTGTTTCTCGAGAAAATATGTCTTAGTATATTATTATATATTTTTCTTAATTTTCATGACTTCTATTTTTTATTTTAAATGCCACTGAGGGAGTGCATGAGTTTTTTTTTTTTTTTTTTTCATTTCTGGGTTCTAGTGGGTGCTTATATTCCACAAATTTGCACCAAGTATTGTGCTTTTTATGGATAAGAAGAGAAGTTGTGCATTGCAATTTGTATGTGTGTTGGTTTTCTGCTTATACAACCCTTGTGTGGAATGCCAAGAATCTATATTCAGCTCTAGGAAATGAAAACCAATCGCTAGGCTCAAGCTCTAATGGGAACTATTACAAAACCGTTCTCGACAATGGGCTCACCATTGCAGTCAAGAGGCTCGAGCCATTTTGACATTGGATCTCCTGAGGTTCAGAGAAAGACAGTCAAGAGACAGATACAAGGGGAGCTAGAAACACTTGCTGACTTGAGACAGAGAAACTTGATGAGCTTAAGGGCTTACGTTGTTCGTGAGTATGATAGGTTTTGTTTGGTTTACGATCATGTGTCCACCGGCAGTCTGGCAGGCAGATGTGATAAATCGAGTGAGGGGAAAAGAGTTGCAACTTAGCTGGGATCTGATCATGTGTCCATCGGCAGTCTGGCAGGCAGATGTGATAAATCGAGTGAGGGGAAGAGCTTGTTCACATTGTGATGCTGGATCCAGAGTTTGAACCAAGGCTAGGGGACTGTGGGTTGGCTAAGCTTGTGGTCAACTTGAATACACCATCTTCAGGGTATCGTGTTTTCCTAATTTCAGGTACCAAAAGTAACAACATATAAATTCAGAGAGTTATTTACAATCTTCCTAATGAAACGAAATCAGGAGCTTATCGCTTGGTCTATATATTCTTTTATTTGTTTGACATACCATTGACTTTGCTTTAATGGAAGCGTTTTTAGTTTATATCTCTGATTGAGTAATTCATTATTCGGTTTCATTTCAGTATGTAGAGTGATATATGTACAGTTTTGGTTTTGGGGCCATATTGGGGCTTTTGTTGACGGGTAGAGACCTAACGGATCCGTTCTTTGAGGAAGCTACTAGTAAGGGCAGTTTAGGACAGTGGCTTAGAAGTAGGGGGGAAGCACTGGATAAGAGTATTGTTGGGGAAGAGATGGAGGAAGACGAGTGTGCATATTGGATACGCCCTTCGAGTGAAGAGCTTGTTCACATGCTCACACAACTGTACAGCCTTTGACCATACACCTTGATCGTTAACTCTATACACTCGGACTGCTTGATAAATGATATGCAGTCAATGCCTCAAAATATCTTGGGTTCTAAGCTAATGCAACTTCACACCGAAAGAAAAATTAATTTATTTATTCATCATTTACTATTTCCATTTCAACTAAAATATAGACTGTCAGTCAAAAACACAAATTTAAGCAAGTAAATGTACACCAAATGTCAGTCAAAAGCAGTTAGGCTTGATCTACAATACAGGTCCAACATGATCTGTTGTCTATTTTGCATCCCACCTTATACTACACTATGCACGAGGCTGAAAAAATCTAAATCGGAGGATTCTAATAGAACAAAATTGAATTGGTCAAAGAAAACCAAACAGGACCACCAAAGCAAAGATGCATCAGTTTCTTAATTAATGTCTATCACAAGACACACAGCCTTATCCAGCCACCTAGAAATATCCTTATCCACTTGAACTTGAAGTCTCAAGCTCATCAATAAATTGGATCTCTCCACTCACTAGTCTTCTCACATTAGGACCATTTTTCTTTAATCAACCAAACCAAAGATGCAGTCACTTCTTCACTCACCATCATCATCTCTTCTGCTATTCAAATCCACCAAAACCTTACCTTCCTCAAACACATTTCTTCCCTCAAAACTACCACTTATACAAACTTCAACTTCTAGATCCCCCCCTCCCATCAAAGCCACTACTCCTGACGTTCATCTGTCCCAACAAGTTGACTACACCTCCATGCCCTCCTCGTACGTCCACTACCCTTATATTTTCGACCTTCTCTTAGTTTTTCATTCGCTTTTTGGTTGATGGTAATGTTTAAATTTACAGTGTTTTTCCAGCTGAAGCATGTGAGACCATTGGAGGGGACGCTTGTGATGCTGAAATGTATCCTGAAGTTAAGCTTCAACCAGAACCCAGAAACAACAAATCCAGTACTGATACTGAAACTGTTGACAGAGAGTATCTCGACTACAACACTCCCAAGACGTAAGATTCAGGAGCATATACATTAGCCTTTAGATTTATTATTATTATTATTATTATTATTCTTGGGTTGAAACTATATAAGATTTGCAGAAGAGGGACCAAACAGATTTGATAGATTTATCTGCCCTTTTCTTTTTGACAGGGTGTTTCCAGATGAGGCCTGTGATGATCTTGGAGGGGAATTCTGCGAGCCTGCGTATCAGAGTGGAGTATTTTAGAAGAAAATAATTCCTCATGATATCTCGAGTAATTCCTGTTGTTGTGCAATGTTTGTTGTTCAAAGTAAAGGCATTTACTCATTAATGTATTGTACATACGAGAGTTTCAGATCATGTTACACCATATTTAGATTAAATGCACTTACTCGTTAATGTATTGTACATAATTAAATGCATTTACTCGTTAAATGCTGATGTGAAATCACATCAGCATGGAAGTTTATCAAATACTAATAGGGGGTGCCGGGGTGGAGGGAAAAGTTGAAAACATACTGTACTAAAAATGTGGTTGTCCTTCTTCCTCGCTAATACCTTCCAAAACCAGATACTGAAGAGAGATGGAGTATTTTGCAGTTCTGATCCTCCCCAATTCCAGGCCGGACTTGCCCAAATAGAGCTTACTCTCAAGGAAAAATGATCCAATCCCATCACCTTCAAACAAACAAACAAACCAATCAATTCAGAAAGATTTAACATAAAGAAAAGAAAACGCAAAAATGTTGCAAGATGATGACACTATTAACACAAAAATATGAGGATCGAGTGCAGACCAACCTTTGATTGTGTAAATGGATGAGACCCATCTCTTATAAATGTAAAGCAATCTAGGGGTATCACCGAGATGAGTATCTGAGAGTAGAAGCTTACAAGACCTCCTTTTGCTGTAACAATATGAAATCACCATGAAACAAAAAGAAAAGAAAATTTCAAACAAAAAATAAATAGACATTCATTCTGGGACTGGGTAGTATCGTATTACTCGTATCAATTAATCGTGCTTACTTAGCATGAGTTATTGCATTGTGACACAGAGCTAAAGTTCGAACAATCGCCATGTCTCTGCCACGAGGGTTGTTGTGTTTGTCTTGGGTATTGCTTCATTAAATTACAAACATTAGATTAATAGTGATATAAATAAATATTAGCGGTTGAAGCTTGCAAAAAATACATAATAAGAAGATAGACTAACATTTCATCGAAGAAATCACCAAAATCATCGATGATGACTGACATGGGAAATGTGTCATACAAGTGGAATGCAGCAAAGTACTTGTTGATCCCTTCCTCATTATCCAAATACCTTTTGGCAATATCATAAACATAATATCAGCATTTGGTATCAAGAAGTATAATGTAATTGCGCCAAGGATTCCAACTACAATGAACTTCCAATTCTCACACAGCCGTGAATCTTATATATATATATATATATATATATATATTAATGATAGATAAATTGTCCTACATCAAATGGCCTATAAATAGGCTAGCACTGCCATGAATCTGAATGGTGTATGAGAACACAATGTTTGCGACTAAAACATGGTAAAAAGAATCGTGCACATCACACAGAACAACTATGAACTATGAATGCTCAACGGTAGTGAGACTCTCCTAACTGGAGTATCATTTTATTTTTTTTTCCTGGAAAACGCAGATAGAAAAGCTTACTTCATTTGGATACGGTCAAAAACATGAGAGGATGGATCAATGCCCTGACAATCAACAACAAAATCTCAGGGGAAAAGCCACAGAAAAAGAATGAGTTTAATCAAAGTGTGAGTTGGACCTTTCGACACTAGTAGCTTTTGTTTAGCACAATAACCCAAGTTATGGATAAGGATAATTGAATACAATTAAGTGGGAGATAGGAAAAATATGAAGGGTACCTGAGAGAGGAATGGTGGTTGAGTTTCAAATTTCCGGCGATTGCAAATGTAGACAACCGCCGGGGGGTTACCGGCGGTGTGCAGTAAGAGTGAATTAAAGGCGTATTGGAAGAGGAGGGAGGTCTTACCGCTGCAGAAATAAAAGAAATTCATGTAATAAAGTGATGGAGAAATTGAAAGACGTTGAGAGATGAAGGGGGAGAATTACGAGGAAGGAGGACCGGAGAGGAGAATTAATGAGTCGGATGGATCGTGATTGATAGACGAGGGAGGCTGAGTCTGAGTCGAGAAGAACCTCTCCACCATTTTGGCGCTGTCGTTGCCGATAACTTATCTTTCGGGTTAATAAATCGAATATTGATGGGCTTTCATCTTTCAAATTATTATGGGGCAACTCCCATTTAGTCCCTCATTAGAATCTAAATTACCACCTAGTTCAAGGTATTTTCAATATTACCATCTAGTCCAAAGGATATTAAAAGGGTATGAATGCCCTTACTAAATGACTGGAAATTACATGATTACCCCTCCCTCCTCAACCTTTCACCTTCTCACCGGTCAACAACTTTGACCGACCGGCCACCACCTCCGGCCACCTTTTTCCGGCCACTTTTCCGGCACCTTTTTCCGACGGCCACTCCGGTCACCTTTTCCGGCGCCCACCCCGGTCTTTTTTTCCGGTGACATTTTCCGGCGGCCACTTCCGGTGGCCACCATTTTCCGGCGACCACCTCCGGACACCATTTTCCGGCGGCCACCGCCGACCACCATTTTTCGGCGGCCACCGCCGACCACCATTTTCCGGCGCCCATTTCCGGCGACCATCCGGCCACCATTTTCCGGCGATCATATTCCGGTGACCACCTCCGGCCACCATTTTCCGGCGATCATATTCCGGCGACCACCTCCGGCCACCATTTTCCGGCTACCACCTCCGGTCACCTTTTCCGGTGACCATTTTTTGACAACCACCTCCGTCAACCATTTTCCGGCGACCACCTTCGGCGAGTATTTTTTTGGTGCCATAATCCGGCGACCACCTCCGTCGACCTTTCCGGTCACCATTTTCTAGCTACCACCATCTCCGGTGATCAAATAACTGAGAAATTATCAGTAAGTTCTCAGTTGTCATCTAAACAACTCCGGAGACCAAACAACTGTGAACTAATCAGTAAGTTCACAGTTGTCAACAAAACTACTAAAAACACGATCGAATCCGGCGACCAAACAACTGTGAACTAATCAGTAAGTTCACAGTTGTAAGTTTATAATTGTAAGTTCGCAAATGTAAGTTTCGCAATTGTAAGTTCACAATTGTTCCAATAACAAGTTCGTACTTGTTCCAAAAACATGTTCGCAATTGTTCGAACAAGTTCACAGTTGTAAGTTTACAAATTGTAAGTTCAAAAATGTAAGTTCGCAATTGTAAGTTCGCAAATATAAGTTCGCAATTGTAAGTTCGCAATTGTTTCAATAACAAGTTCGCACTTGTTCCAAAAACAAGTTCGCAATTGTAAGTTCGCACTTGTTCCAAGAACAAGTTCGCACTTGTTCGAACAAGTTCACAGTTGTAAAGTTCAAAACTGTAAGTTCACAAATGTAAGTTCGCAATTGTAAGTTCGCAATTGTTCCAAAAACAAGTTCGCAATTGTAAGTTCGCAATTGTTCCAAAAACAAGTTCGCAATTGTAAGTTCGCAATTGTTCTTGTCAACAAAACAACTCCGGCAACAACCTCCAGCGACCCAAACAAACTGTGAACTAATCAGTCAGTTCACAGTTGTCAACCAAACTACTAAGAACACGATCCACTCCGGCAACCACCAACTCCGGCGACCAAACAACTGTGAACTAATCAGTAAGAAAGAAAATCAATTTGTAACCCAATTTAATTAATGAAAATCAATTTGGTTGACGGGGCTATGAATGATGGAGACGCTGAGTGAGCTGTAGTAGATCTGGCGTTTGTAACCTTGTGAAACTGGAATGTCGCCGGGAAAGGGGGTCGTAAGTGAGATTTGATGGCCGGATGTGGGGAGTAATGGTTGAAGTCTGAAAAAAGGGTTTTACCGGAGATGGGGGAGGGGACTGGTTGCCGGAGTAGGGGGAGGGGGAGGGGAGTCGTCGGCGGTGTTAGAGGAGGGGTGGGTGCCGGAGGTGAGGAGGGGTGGGGTTGCCGAAGGTGGGGGATGGCTCGCCGGTGGTGGGGGTGGAGAGAGAAAGTAGATCTGGACGAAATTCTTTGGCCGGATTTGTTGTTGTCGTTGGCTCAGGGAATACGACTGCCCGGAGATGGAGTATGATGGCCTGAGAAAGAAGATGGTCGCCAGGATTTGAAGAAGGTAAAGGTTGCCGGAGTTGGAGAAGGGGTCGCCGGCGATGGGATTGTAGAGAGATAGAGTACGAGAGCAGATCTGGGAGAGAATGGTTGTCCGGCGATGGTGATGGATGTCGGAGATGTTCGCCGGAGGTGAGGAGGGAGGTGGTCGGAGAAGATGGAGGGAGTTGGCCGGAGGTCGGGAGGAGGGCTGCCGGAGGTTTGCAACAAGAGAGAGACAGGAAACGTGTTTGTGAGAGGGAGGAGGGTGGTAGGGTTTTATTTGTAGCAGGGTAGTTTAGGGATTTAATAATTGTAATGGACTAGGTGGTAAATAAGGATATTAGTTTGGACTAGATGGTAGATGAAAATATTAGGTTGGACTAGGTGGTAATCAGGCTTAGGATGGGGGATCCTATGGTAATTTTCTCAATTATTATTGGGCTTGTCTTGTCCACTCCACGGACCTTAAATCTCAACCAATTTGCCTGCCACAAAACTATACTACTACTACTACTTATTCCTATTTGTACTAGTTCCGAGCTTCAGCTAAATCTGTGGCATTGTTCATTTAGTCTCTCTACCTAGAGATAATGTGACTTTATTATTGTACTCCCTCTGTCCTGAGTGTCCATTTTGATCATAACTTTGTCCCTAAATGTTTTTTTTCGAATTGTTTTTCACCGGTCTCTTTATACTTGCAAAAACTAAATGTTTGTAAAGAGGATTACAAGATTATATATGAATTTTGCCACCAAATTATACAAAAAGTTATATACCTTGAAATGAAATTTGGACACTCATTTAGGGACAAGGTAGTAACATTGTAAATTTTTCATTCTGAAATAGTCTTATCAGATTCAGTGCAGGTTTCTTCCTCTATAAATTTCAGTCCACTATCATTTTCCAACTGTTTTCCGTTTCGTGTATTCAGATTTACAAACCAATTTAGCGGAATATGATGCATGCAGAAGGCATGAGTAGAACCGGGGGGGGGGGGGGGGGGGGGGGGGGAATAGATTAGATAAAAGCAGCCATAATGCTGTCAAATCCCATTTTGGCCGTGACAGTAAAAGCGTACATTGAATGAAGCAAAAAAACGGAAACTAGTTGTTTCATTTCTCAAAGCCTTTACAAAAACTCCCCCTATGTCAACAGGAAATTCAACCAATTCCCGTTCTAGCTAGGCACCAAATGGAAGTGCACTTTATGAAGCTCAATCTACTTACAATTTCTAAATGAATAAATATGGTGATGGTGATGGTGTTGGTGGGATCAGAATGCCTCGGGTAAAGGTCTACCTTGCAAGAATGAGTTGAAGAGCACAAGTGACCTCTCTGGCTGAGAGAATGGGGCTTCATGCGACGCTCCCCTAACCGTTGCAAATGACAAAATGTCGCCATAAACTTGAGTCCACCCACCAACCTGAAAGGATGGAACAATCTTGATGTTTCATACAACACGAGACCAAACTCTAAACACTCAACTACTCTATGTTTACTAGCAACTAGGTGGTAAAATCAAATAGGATTATTCTCTTTTTCAATTTTTTTTCCTTCTCTAAAGAATTCTATGAATGTCCATTAATCGGTCTACAGCAAATTACCTGCATATCTGCAAACCAGACTCTATATGGTTCAGTTGTGTTCAGTCTGAGCTTTTCTGCCAGTCCATGAACCAATTTTCTACTTCCAGTTAATGGTATAACCGAGTCTTGATCACCACTGTCACAAAATTTGTGTGTTTTTAATGACAAAGACTTATACGCATTTTTCCAGTTAGTAGCATTGCAAATTATATGCAGAATGAGATTTGAGTCAATACCTGTAAACCAAGACCGGAATTCTTGCCTTAACGAGTTCCTCAACTATATTAATTGTTGGTGTTTCCAGATCAAGAAGCTCGTAATCCAAGATACTGCAATGGAGCCATTGGCAATTCAAAAGCTCGTAGTTAGTGGTTTATACGACTTTGCCTACACCTGATCGTAGGTGTTTGGCATGTGTTCTCATGGTGGTTTTTGCTCTACAGTTGTTTCCACAGTTTTTCAAAGAGAGAAGAAATATTAACTAGAATCGTAAAAGTCGAGAGGAGCACAACTTACTTGCTGCAAACAAGCCATCTGTTGACCCCAACAAGTCGTGCATGTAGAGCATTTTGAACATCTTTTCTATTCAAATACTTCACAATTTCATCTTCAACGCATACATCTATCTTTTCTTCTACTTGCTGTGCCAAAAAATGTGTGAGAAATTCAAGATTAAACGACTATATAAACAACAACAACAACAACAAAAAAAATCATAAAAATATGGACAATGGAATTTGATTTAACTCACATGAGGACAAAGGACCTTAGATTGCGAGAGGACGGATGGGATGCACACATCAAGAGTAACGTCATACTTGTCAACAAACCTACTTGTTTCTCTGCTCACTAAGCTCATTACCTTCCCACATATAGGAGATAGAGATCCTCTGTAGTATTCACTAA
>JAOWBW010000710.1:219289-391789 GCA_026119855.1 Campanula takesimana
AGCGGAATTTAGCATTTAAAATTTTAAGAAAACCCAAGCCATGGATCCGTTCATATGATTAAATCAAAACACAAGAAGATGAATAAGGAATAACTCAACCTTGATGGCTATCAAATTTTCTCTTGGTCTTTGGTGGAGATTTGAAGACTTGATCACGATCACAAAGCTTGAACACGACTTTGAAGATGATGATTTTCACCCTCTAGCGGTATCCACACTTCGAACGAATATCAAAGGAGCTTCTTTGATCTTGGTTGCTAGACCAATATTATGAAAACACACTTTCACAATACAATAAGAACTATATGGAATTTATTTTGTGAATTATTTTGTTCCTCAATCAAGGATATCTTAGAACAAAATAAACTCTCTCTCAAACTCTTTGAGACTCACAAAAAAAAAGCACTTTTTTTATATGTCTGGCCGAATTGGTGTTTTTATTATACACAATTAAGACCTATTCCCAATAGGTAACTTGTGTCAAAAAACCATTCTAATCGAATTAGGAAATTCCCATCGGCATACGGGGCGCCCCGCCTGGTCCTACCCAGGCGCCCGCCTGTTTGGGCAGAAAGTCCAGTTCCTTTCCGCTTAAACAGGCGCCCGCCTGGTTCAACCCAAGCGCCCGCTTGGTTGACCAGGAGGCCCAGATCTTTCCAGAATTCCTTGGAAGTCCTCCGACCCTAAATCCAATATAGTCCTTATTTAAGATTCGTTCTATTGTGTGTGACCCTCTAGGATTATACTATGTTGGTAATGGGCTCAAACATGATTCCATAAGATATGATTAGGTCTAGCAAACCGTCATACTACCCAAATAGTATAACTAGATACAAGTTCGCATTCCTTTAGAATATGTCATAATCCTTTGTCCACGATGTCATTGAACACAAGTCATGGTCAAACAGTCAACTTGTTTGTTCAATACTTTCTCGATCCGAATATGTTGATAATTCAAATGCTATTGATCCAATCAATCCATTTGAGTACGGCCGAACATTTCCATCACATCATCCTTCGAGTGGCCCAAGCTTGACATCTCTCCGTGGAGGGACAAATCCATTTAGCTTATTATTCTTCCCAACGGAATCCGTTTATGCCAATCATACCCTTTATAACTACCATGTTAAGGTAGCGTTTGAATATGTCAAACACAATGTTCATCAAGTGGAAGAATATAATAACTTCATGTCTAAGGATTCAAATGACATAACAATATAGATATATGTACGACATAGACCATGACATAAATCTCATACAACGGGTCATGTCCAGTACCTTGTTCCAAACAAGTACCCATAAATCTAACATGATCATCCCATGACCATTTAGCCTTTATACTAGTGCTTAACAAGTACTAGGGACGGGGATTATTATAAGTAACATGAACAACAATAATAATCAAAACATCTCTTTATAGATATGAAATAAATGATAACAATTACAACGTTTATTAAACGTGCCTAGGGCACCACACCACAACAATCTCCCACTTGCCCTAGGCCCAATCTCCCATGTATCTAATACCCATGGACCTAACATGACCATCATGTTAGCTTGTGGAAGTCCCTTTGTTAGCGGGTCCGCAACATTGTCATCAGTAGGTACTCTGCATATATTACGTCTCCCCTATCAACGATCTCTCGAATGATATGAAAACGCCTAAGTATGTGTTTGGATTTCTGATGTGCTCTTGGTTCCTTTGCTTGAGCAATAGCACCATTATTGTCGCAATAAAGGTCTATTGGATTAGCAATACTAGGAAACCACTTCAAGTTCAGTTATGAACTTCTTAATCCAAACAGCTTCCTTTGCAGCATCCGATGCAGCAATATACTCAGCTTCTGTTGTAGAATCAGCGGTTGTATTTTGCTTGGAACTCTTCCAGCTTACAGCTCCACCATTTAACATAAACACAAAACCGATTGCGATCGGCTATCATCTTTGTCAGTTTGGAAGCTTGCATCCGTGTAAGCATTTATAACGAGATCATCTTCCATTCCTCCATAGACCAAAAATGAGTCTTTAGTCCTTCTCAAGTACTTAAGAATCGCTTTTACAGCTATCCAGTGATTTTCGCCAGGGTCGGATTGGTATCTATTTGTCATGCTCAAAGCATAAGATACATTCGGCCTAGTACAAATCATGGCATACATGATTGACCCAATTGCCGAAGCATATGGAACATCATTCATTTTCTCACGCTCATCTTTTGTCTTAGGACATTGAGTCTTGCTTAGAGAAACTCCATGTAACACGGGCAAGGTGCCTCTCTTAGAATTTTCCATACAGAATCTTCTAATGACCTTGTCAATGTATGTACTTTGGCTTAAACCAAGTAGCCTCCTTGATCTATCTCTATAGATCTTAATGCCAAGTATATATGCGGCTTCACCCATATCTTTCATTGCGAAGCACTTTCCTAACCAAGTCTTCACAGACTGAAGTGTAGGAATGTCGTTTCCAATGAGTAATATGTCATCCACGTATAAAACAAGGAATAGCACTATGCTCCCACTAATCTTCTTGTATACACAAGGCTCATCTTCGTTCTTGATGAAACCAAACTCTTTGACCGATTCATCAAAACGGAGATTCCAACTCCTAGAAGCTTGCTTTAATCCATAGATGGATCTTTGCAATTTGCATACCTTAGAATCTTGTTCAAAACCTTCTGGTTGTGTCATATACACATCCTCTTGTAGTTTTCCATTCAGGAAAGCGGTTTTGACGTCCATCTGCCATATTTCATAGTCATGATATGCGGCAATGGGAAGCAAATTCTTATAGACTTGATCATTGCTACGGTGAAAAAGGTCTCATCATAGTCAATACCATGAACTTGCCTATAACCTTTCCCTACAAGCCTAGCTTTGTAAGTATGCACCTTCCCATCCATGTCAGTCTTCTTCTTGAAGACCCATTTGCATCCTATGGTTTTTACACCTTCGGGCGCATCAATCAAATTCCAAACTTGATTGTCTTGCATGGATTGCAATTCGGATTCCATGGCTCCAAGCCACTTGTCCGAATCAGGAGAAGACATCGCCTCTTGGTAGGTTGACGGTTCATCATTCTCAATGATTTCTACCTCATTATTATCCGTTACGAGAAATCCATATCTCTCGGGCTCGGATCGTAACCTACTAGATCTGCGAGTTGCTTGTGTACTTTGAACAGGTTCCACAACTCCTTGTGGTTCTTGTTCTTGCTCCACCATTGGTTCAATGTTATTTTCTGGGTCTCGAATTTCTTCAAGATTTATTTTACTCCCACTGATTTCTTTGGAGAGAAACTCTTTCTCTAGAAAGACACCAGTTCGGGCAACAAACACTTTGTTGTCCTCTCGGTTGTAAAAGTAATATCCTTTAGTTTCCTTAGGATATCCCACGAAAATACATTTATCAGATTTGTGTGCAAGTTTGTCTGAGATAAGTCTTTTGACAAAACTTCACAACCCCAAATCTTCATGAAAGATAGACAAGGCTTCTTTCCGCTCCACATCTCATATGGAGTCTTTTGAACCGATTTAGTTGGAACACGATTTAGTGTGAAAGCAGCGGTTTCTAGAGCGTAACCCCAAAAGGATATTGGAAGATCAACTTGACTCATCATTTGATCGAACCATGTCTAACAAAGTCCGATTCCTCCTCTCGGACACACCATTCCATTGTGGTGTTCCGGGTGGAGTCAATTATAAAACTATTCCACAATTTTTAGATGATCATCAAATTCTTGACTCAAGTATTCTCCACCTCGATCTGATCGAAGTGCCTTTATACTTTTGCCAAGTTGTTTTTCTACTTCATTTTGAAATATTCTAAATATCTCGATGCTTCACTTTTATGTTTCATCAGGTAAATATACCCAAATCTACTATAATCATCAGTGAAGGTTATGAAGTATTGAAATCCTCCCCTAGCATTGCTACTTAATGGTCCGCATACATCGGAATGTATCAACCCAATAGTCGCTTGCCCTTTCACCCAACTTGGTAAAAGGTGTCTTAGTCATTTTTCCAAGAAGACACGACTCACAAGTATCTTATGACTCTAAGTCACATGAACCCAAAAGTCCGTCCCCATGGAGTTTTGAGATACGCTTCTCATTAATATGACCAAGACGGCAATGCCACAAATAAGTATGATTTACATCATTAGGTTTAGATTTCTTATTTACATGATAGACGTTATTTTCATTCTTGACATCCAAGATATAAAGGCCATTAAATGAATTAGCAATACCATAAAGCACATCATTTAAATAAATAGAAAATTTCTTATTCTCAATAAGAAATTTAAAACCTTCATTATCCAAACAAGATTGAAATAATATTTCTGCTTAAATCCGGAACATAATAACAATTGTTCAAAACAAGAATTAATCCGGAAGGTAAAGTGACTTCATAAGTCCCTACGGCTATGCAGCAACTCTTGCTCCATTTCCCACACGTAGATCTACTTCACCTTCTTTAAGCAGTCTCCTATTCTTTAGTCCCTGCACATTTAGACAAATGTGAGAAACCACATCCGGTATCCAATACCCAGGAATCAGTGGTAGAAAGGAGAATATCTATCATATAGATACCTGAAGTCGACGCAGCCTTGCTGCTCTTCTTCTTCTTTTGCTCTTCCAAGAAAGCCTTGCAATTACGTTTCCAATGACCAATTTCTTGACAATGGAAACAGATTGCATCCTTTTATGAATCAGGTTTTGCCTCAGAAGCCTTGGCAACCTTTGCCTTGCTTATCTTGGGTTTGACAACTTTTGCCTTTCCCTTTCCTTTGGCACTAGCCTTCTTCCCATCATGAACCAAGAGCACGGGAGAACCTTTCTCCACAATTTTCATCTCTGCAGTTTTGAGCATCCCATGCAACTCAGAGAGATTCTTATCCATTCCATGCATGTTATAATTCATCACAAACTGATTATAACTTTTTGGCAATGAATTAAGAATGAGATCCGTGGCTAGCTCCAATGGGATTGGATAGCCAAGTTTCTCAAGGTGCTCTACATAACCTTTCATTTTAGAAAGTGAGGACTCACTTGTTGCCCTTCATTCATTTTACTAGTAGTGAATGCAACAATGGTCTTGTACCTCTCTTGCCTAGCTTGCTCTTGAAACATGGTTCTCAACTCCACGCCTATCTCATAGGCTTCCAAATGTTCCAAACTTTGTTGGAGTTTTGACACATAGCAGCAAGCATGAGACAACTTACATCTCTAGAATCATTACGATGTTTCTTGTAATTGTCTCTTTCTACCCTAGGGGCAGTAGGCGGTGGTTCAGCGGGAGAGGCCCATCGAGAATGTACAACTTATCTTCTTGCCTAAGAACAATTCTTATGCTACGGATCCAATCCATAAAGTTTGTACCATTCTCTTCGAGCTTATCCTTCTCAAGGATCGATCGCAACGACATTGATTGAGTGTTATTAGTCATTATCTACAAATATGCAAAAATTTCCAAAATTTAATAAGTACCGGTTTTCGTTAAAGAGATAAAAAAAATGTATTTTAAAACAAAATACTCCCACTAAATTATATAACCTTCATATACATCCAATGTATAATATAATTTAAGTGGGTTGAGATCCCGCTTTAATCTAATTTTGAGTACGCTTTGGCGCACCGCTCAAAATTAAATCAATTAGGTAGACAACTCTTGTCAATCATATCTCATATGACTCTCAGTTCTTTTCATGAGATTCTTTAAGAAATCCAATTTCAAAAAGCATGTTAAATCTCATCTTTGCCTTAAGCCCAAAACTGTTTTGACGCTTAATTAAGTCCAACCATTTTAAACGCATAGGAAACTCTTATTCACTCATCTTGCTCAAACATGAATAAAATCAATGCACCTCGCTTTGGCGAGCCCACATAAAATTACTCATGTATAAACAAGTGTTTTAATCATGGCATGGCAAAAAGACTTAAAACTTCCTTTGAAGGTTCATCACATATAGCATATAACACATTTATGAGCACATAATATAAACATGTTATACATCAAGTTTAGCCACTAAATTAATCTCCATTAATTTAAGCATGGTATTTATGTGTCATTAGTTTCTCTATAATTATGAGGATGAGACTATTTCAACTTTGGTTATTATCTCCAAATCAAGACAACAAGAAGTGCGGTCGAACTAAGCCATTAGGCAACCACAATCCCGCACTAATTCAAGAAACCAAGAAAGTAGTCCATGTGGCCGAAACTAAGCAATAGATGGTCTCGTTGAACGTAGGCCAATTGCATTCACAATTCCACATGGATCTCCAATCATTGAATCAAGAACTTTGTTTTCTCAATTTTAGCAATTATGAACTCTTCATAATTCTAATTTCGTTTTGTCTTTGAAACTTTGATTGCGATCAATTTTGGGAAACACAATCTCGATGAACGCAGATTAGCCATCCAAAACTTGAACCAATCTAGGAATCACAAGACTAAAACAAATAGAAAAATCAAACCCCAAAATCCACACACAAACCAACTACCCAAAACCCATTCCAGATCAACAAGTCTGGACTGGTTCTGTTACTGGTTTTGTCGAATTTATCGAAAATTCCATATTCAGATTTTAACCAAAATCAGAACGAATTTTGACCACCGAGCGCCCGCCTGCAAAGGACCAGGCGCCCGCTTGAATGGCCAGAATAGTTTAGAATTTTAAAGTTCGAAAATTTTGTCTCAAAATTATTTTTCCCCGATTATTAAAACTTTGATCCAATCAAAAATCAATAATCGAAATAATTCAGAATCCACCATAATTTTTATTGCGATTGAATCGTGCGATTAAAGTTGCAAAACAATAAACCACATAAAATCACAAAACACATAAACATCATATAATCCAATATTCATATCATGCTTGGCACATAAACAATTTATATACACACAACATGATCCAAGTATTGAATTAATCAACATGAACGGGGCTCTGATACCACTGTTGGGTTTCCAAGTAACATGCGCAGCGGAATTTAGCATTTAAAATTTTAAGAAAACCCAAAGCCATGGATCCGTTCATATGATTAAATCAAATACAACATGATGAATAGAGGAATAACTAACCCTTGATGGCTATCAAATTTTCTCTTGGTCTTTGGTGGAGATTTGAAGACTTGATCACGATCACAAAGCTTGAACACGAACTTTGAAGATGATGATTTTCACCCTCTAGCGGTATCCACACTTCGAACGAATATCAAAGGAGCTTCTTTGATCTTGGTTGCTAGACCAATATTATGAAACACACTTTCACAATACAATAAAGAACTATATGGAATTTATTTTGTGAATTATTTTGTTCCTCAATCAAGGATATCTTAGAACAAAATAAACTCTCTCTCAAACTCTTTGAGACTCACAAAAAAAGCACTTTTTTTATATGGTCTGGCCGAATTGGTGTTTTTATACACAATTAAGACCTATTCCAAATAGGTAACTTGTGTCAAAAACCATTCCTAATTGAATTAGGAAATTCCCAATCAGCATACCGGGCGCCCGCCTGGTCCTACCCAGGCGCCCGCCTGTTTGGGCAGAAAGTCCAGTTCCTTTCCGGCTTGAACAGGCGCCCGCCTGGTTCAACCCAAGCGCCCGCTTGGTTGACCAGGAGGCCCAGATCTTTCCAGAAATTCCTTGGAAGTCCTCCGACCCTAAATGCCAATATAGTCCTTTTATTTAAGATTCGTTCTATTGTGTGTGACCCTCTAGGATTATACTAAGTTGGTAATGGGCTCAAACATGATTCCATAAGATATGATTAGGTTCTAGCAAACCGTCATACCTACCCAAATAGTATAACTAGATACAAGTTCGCATTCCTTTAGAATATGTCATAATCCCTTTGTCCACGATGTCATTGAACACAAGTCATGGTCAAACAGTCAACTTGTTTTGTTCAATACTTTCTCGATTCCGAATATGTTGATAATTCAAATGCTATTGATCCAATCAATCCATTTGAGTCCGGCCGAACATTTCATCAACATCATTCCTTCGAGGGGCCCAAGCTTGACATCTCTCCGTGGAGGGACAAATCCATTTAGCTTATTATTCTTCCCAACGGGAATCCGATTATGCCAATCATACCCTTTATAACTACCGTGTTAAGGTAGCGTTTGAATATGTCAAACACAATGTTCATCAAGTGGAAGACTATAATAACTTCATGTCTAAGGATTCAAATGACATAACTAATATAAGATATATGTACGACATAGACCATGACATAAATCTCATACAACGGGTCATGTCCAGTACCTTGTTCCAAACAAGTACCCATAAATCTAACATGATCATCCCATGACCATTTAGCCTTTATACTAGTGCTTAACAAGTACTAGGGATGGGGATTATTATAAGTAAACATGACCAACAATAATAATCAAAACATCTCTTTATAGATATGAAATAAATGATAACAATTACAACGTTTATTAAACGTGCCTAGGGCACCACTACCAACAAAAAGAAGGATACTTCCCCGGTCTCGAACTTGGAAAGAATTTATAAGGGATCAAAGAACCACCACCTGTCATTCTATACCCACCTGAATATGGTCTATGGTATGTGTCACCACTCAAGGGCATCCCTAAGGAAGAAAGGGACTAGACCTCATACATAGTGCCAATCGCACCACCCTATCGAAGGACTCTAAACGGGTACTTCGTACTAGAAGGGGAGAGCTTGCCATACTTCATGTTCCCTGAACCATGGATCGACCATGGGGGGAAGCGCCAACCGGGCTTTGAGATCTTTAATGACTTTGATCTGTACTCACTTGAAATAGAACTGATGCAATTCTCGTGGCTACCTCAAGAATTAGGGGGTACCAAGGCCGAAGCATTCAGTGAATGGGACTTTGTGTTAGGAGAAGACCTAATGCGCCAATTTCTCAACCTTTGCAAGCTAGAGGTCACTCAGATCAATGCAATAGACAAGGGGGACGCTCTGAACCAAGATTACACCGAGCTCATCAAGAAGTGTGATGAGCCTATCAAGAACTGGTACACAACTGGGGGACCCATAGCAAGTGAAGACTTCCTGATCAAAGAATTAGGATGCACTCCCCATCCCCATAGGGAAAGAAAATTTGTAATTCTTACCTTAGAGTCAGATACCGCTGCCGATGAGCTCACCCAAGAGGACTTGGATGCCATTGCGGAACGTGTATTCCCCTACTTTTATTTATGAAAACGTAGATCTTTCCGAGTATCCTGAGATTGCTAACATCATAAATGATGAATTAACTAATAACTCTAACGAATTAGATAATAATGAGTCATATGACGAGATATATCAAGAAAATGAACACATATTAAAAGAAATTAACAAGCAAGTAGGTCATCGTGGCGGAAATGGTCCTATTGATGCTGAAGAAATGCAAACAGTTAATCTGGGTACGGACGATGATCCGAAAGAGACCAAGATTGGCAGTTTCTTCAAGGGGGAAGACCGACAAGCCCTCATAGCGCTTCTCCGAGAATTCGTATATGTGTTCGCATGGTCCTACAAAGATATGACGGGGCTATCTAATTCGATTGTCACGCATAAGATACTGTTGCTTCCCGATTCGAAGCCAGTTAAGCAGAAACTCCACAGAATCAAGCCAGAATGGTCGGAACAATGGTATAGAAGCAGATCCTGCTAAGATCAAAGCCATCATTGACATGCCTCCACCTAAGACGCAGAAAGAAGTAAAGGGATTCATGGGTCGCCTTCAGTACATTAGTCATTTCATTAATCAGCTCACGACGATGTGCGAGCCCATTTTTAAGCTTCTTAAGAAGAATGCATCCCTAGAGTGGACAGAAGAATGCCAAGAAGGCTTCAAAAAAGTCAAAGAATACTTGGTAAATCCGCCAATATTGGTCCCACCACACAAAGAGAAACCATTGACCTT
Organism: Campanula takesimana; assembly: GCA_026119855.1. NCBI lineage: Eukaryota > Viridiplantae > Streptophyta > Magnoliopsida > Asterales > Campanulaceae > Campanula > Campanula takesimana. Next base: position 229,201 of record JAOWBW010000710.1, read on the forward strand.
GTACCTCACAGTCAATGATACTGCATTAGGGGCTATTCTAGCACAAGAGCAGCCCGACTCGAAGAAAGAAAATGCTGTATACTTTATCAGCCGTCGCTTCCAAGGGACTGAATTGAATTACTCTGCATTAGAAAAGTCGTGTGCTGCATCTGGACTAAGCATGCAGAGTTTCAGTCTATAGTCACTCATTCTTGGACAGAACCTTTGTATGGGGGTAGGCCTATGGTTAAATTTGCAAAGAAATTGATTCGTCTTAAGAGGTCTTTACAAGACTGGAATCGTAATGTCTTTGGGAAAGTTGATCAGCAAGTTAAGCATGCGGAGGATGATGTCTATGCTAAAGAACTCTTATTTGAACAAGACCCAAGTGATGAGAATAGGGCAGCTCTTCAATTGTCCCATGCTAATCTTCAATTCAAGTTGAAACTTGAAGAGGAATTTTGGATGCAAAAAGCTAATCTTTCTTGGGTTAAGGATAGAGATAGAAACACTCGGTTCTTTCACTCTTATGTAAAAAAGAAGCGTCGGAAACTTATGTTGCATAGAATCCGTAATATTCATGGAGTGTGGGTAACCCAAACTGAAGAGATTCAAAGGGCTGCTATTGATTTTTATGAGGATCAATTGACGGGTACTCATGATATTTCTTCTAATGATATTCTGATTCATATTCCCAATCTTATTACTGAGGGGGAGAATGAGGCTTTAACTATGCCTCCATCGTTAGAAGAGCTGAAAGCCGTGGTTTTTTCTATGAGTGGTTCTAGTGCAGCAGGCCCAGACTGTTTTAAGGGTGAATTCTACCACAAATGTTGGGATATTATTTACAATTCCAAAAGTTGCAGCCCCATCATCTTTCTCGGACCTTCAGCAGATCAGCTTGTGTAATTTCTCCAATAAGGTAATTACTAAGCTCCTTACCAATCGCCTTGCCTCCGTTCTTCCTCGTATTATTTCCCCCCATCAAAGCGGTTTTGTAAAGGGTCGATTGATTCATGAGAATGTCCTTCTAGTTCAAGAGCTCATGCAATCCATAAATAAAAAAGTGTTTGGTTCTAATATTGCTTTAAAGTTGGATATGGCCAAAGCATATGATCGCCTGTCTTGGTTTGCCCTTATTAAAGTGATGAGAAGTTTTGGGTTTTCTGAAGTTTGGCTTGACCTTATTCACCGTTGCATTGCTTATAGCTGGTTTTCTATTCTTGTTAACGGTGAGGCATGTGGGTATTTCCACTCTACAAGGGGGCTACAGCAAGGGGATCCCATATCTCCGAGTCTCTTTATAGTTGCTGCCGAAGTTCTTAGTCGGGGTTTGAATGCTCTCCATTCCAATAGACCTCATCTTGCTTACCATACAAGTTACCTTCATGTTCCTGTGATCTCACATCTCTCTTATGCTGATGATATTATTATCTTTTGCAATGGAAGTAGCCCTTCTTTATCTGTACATATGGAATTTCTTGAAGAGTACCAACAATTTTCCGGGCAACTCATCAATGTGGGGAAGTCTTGTTTCATTACGGGTAAGATGGATAATGCTAGAGATCTGATTATTTCTAATGCTACGGGCTTCCAAAAAAAAGGATCTCCCAATCAATTATCTTGGCTGTCCAATTTATTCTGGGCGTAAGGTGCAAACTCTTTTTGACCCAGTCTTGAGAAAACTTCGGGAGAGGCTGGATTCTTGGAATGGGAAAGTGTTATCTGCTGGTGCTAAATTGATTCTCATTAAGCATTGCCTTCAAGCTGTTCCTATTTACTATATCTCTCTTTTGGAGCCTCCCAAATGTGTTATTAAAGCCATGGTTCGAATGATTTCTAATTTCTTTTGGAGTAATATTGATGGGAGTCATAAATGTCACTAGATTGCCTCTAAAGAATTCTTTTTTCCGTATGAGGAAGGTGGCCTTGGTCTTCGATCTTTTGATGATATGTCTAAGGCCTTTGCCATGAAACTTTGGTGGAGGTTTAGAACTACAAATTCTTTATGGGTGGACTTCATTAAAGAAAAATATTGTCATGATCTTCACCCAATAGATGCTGATCTTCGGGTGGGAAGTTCCCATGTGTGGCGTAGGATGCTTGGGGCTACGGACTTTGTGGAAGAGTGTATGTCTTGGGGCGTTGGTAATGGTGCTATTTCAGTTCATGAAAGGTGGCTTCCAAACAATATTCCTTGGCCTACTCTTGAGCATGAGCAAATTTTCAATCTTTTTGATAATGGTGTTCTTAGAGCAGCCCATATTCAAATTTCATATGGAGAGCAGATTCTGGAGGCTATTCAAAATACCCATATTCAGCTTTCAGATTCTCCAGATTGTGCTTTTTGGACTCCATCTACTTCTGGGAAGTTCTCGGTTGCGTCTGCTTGGAGGGAATGCCGTGCGTCTCGCCCCAAGTGTATGGTTTTTTCTTGGTGCTGGCATAAACATGTCCCTCTCAAAGTTTCAATTTTTCTTTGGAAAGCTTTAAAACAAGGACTCCCAACTGATGATAACATACAACGTAGAGGTATTTTTCTTGTTTCTATTTTATTGCTGCCACTCTCTTCATCAAGTCGAATCTCTTGATCATATTTTGTTACATGGAGAAGTTTCTTTTAGGGTTTGGGACTATTTTGGTAATCTGATTGGTATCCCTATTCGTGGTGTTACTTTATCTCAAAGGATGGTTTCTTGGTTCTCTTCTATTTCTTTTTATGGAGGGGATGGTGTGAAATGGCTCTGCAAAGTTCTTCCTCTTATTATTTTTTGGGAACTATGGAAGCACCGTAATAAGTGCATCTTTGATAAGTTATCCCCTAACCACTCTCAGGTCATTCACGATATCTGTCTGCACATTCAAGTCATTTTAAAGGCTAATAACTTGTCTTTTTCTTGTCTTGATAATCATCTCATTTCTGTGTTTCATATTAAGACTCAGCCTCTAAAAGTTGTTCCGATGAAATTGGTTTTGTGGAAATCTCCTCCTTTGGGTATGGTTAAGCTAAATACTGATGGTGCTTCGAGGGGGAATCCTGGGATAGCTGCTGGTGGTGGTATTTTCCGTGATCATAATGGTGCGTTTCTTTTTGCCTATGCTAATTTCTATGGATATGCATCGAACACCTTGGCTGAAGTTCAAGCTGTCGTTGACGGGTTGAGAATTGCTATAGATAGATGTTATCATGTGGTGTGGCTAGAGCTTGACTCTGAAGTGGTTTTGAAAGTTATTCAAGGTTCTTATAACCCTCCTTGGGCTATTTGGTACCAAATTGCGGAAATAAAGAGAATGCTAGCTCTTATTCAAATTCGGGTAACTCATATCTTTTGAGAGGGAAACAAAGTTGCTGATTCCCTTGCCAATGTAGCGGCTGATTCTCGGGCTTGCCATGTGTATCATCTTCTCCAATCTCTCCCTCGGCAATGCAAGGGGCCTTTCTTGCTCGATAAAAATTCTATCCCTTATGTTAGGCTTTAATTCATCACTCTTTTGTTTAAGGTTTTCCGTCCTTAGGAATCCCCTCCTATATTGTAGAGGTTCTTACAACATGTGTAAGACCTCCCCCTTAGCTTTTCTTTTGGTGGTAAGGTTTGTCATGTCCCCCACCATGCTTGTAATTTTCATTTTCATTATTAATAAAATCTAGGGAGTACCGTCTCCTTTCGCAAAAAAAAAAAAAAAAAAGTCGTGTGCTGCACTGGTATGGGTAGCTGAGAGACTAAAGCCGTACATGGAAGCGTTTCCTGTACAACTGATTGCCCAAATGGACCCAATGAAGTACATCTTCGAGAAGTCGCATTTCTCCTCTAGAATAGCTAAGTGGTACTTTATGCTCACGGGGTATGATATCACTTACATCACACAGAAATCCGTAAGAGGGAGAGTATTTGCTGATCATTTAGCCGAATTTCCATGTGATGAAGCGAAGGGGAAGACCCGCGATTCCCTGATGAGGACATCATGGCAATAGCAGAAAATAAGTGGCAATTATTTTTCGATGGCGCAGCCAATAAACGGGGATATGGCATTGGCATGTTACTAGTAGATCCCTCAGATTTCTACACTCCACTCGCAATTCGCCTTGATTTTGAGGCCACTAACAACATTGTCGAGTACGAAGCTTGCATAGCAAGGCTTGAAGCAGCCTTAGAAAGAAATGTGACCGAACTAGAGGTGTACGGAGATTCACAACTTATAATCTATCAGTCACTCAAGAAGTGGAAGGTACAAGATCCTACACTCCAGAAATATAACGACCATCTCCAAGACTTGGTCAAACAATTCAAAAAGGTCACTTTCTACTATCTTCCTAGAGATAAGAACCGCTTAGCAGATTCGCTAGCAATGCTAGCATCACTTGTGGAGATTCCCAAATGGACTGAAGTTAAAACCTTCAAAGTCGCGAGATGAACGACTCCTGCTTATTACTCGATCATAGACTTGCATGACTGCAAAGAGAAGTGTAACACTGTTTCCGTAAATGATGTAGACGATAAACCATGGTATTATGATGTATGGTGTTTCCTCCTAGACGGAACATTCTCATCAGACACATCACCTAAAGCAAAGATAGCTCTCAAACGGTTTGCTGCCCAATTTGTTATCATAGGTGATCGCCTCTATAAGAAACATCACAAGCAGTGTCTACTCTGTGCTGACGAGCACGAAGCCATAGAAACCATGGACCTAGTCCATCAAGGAGTCTGTGGAACCCACATGAATGGCAATATGCTAGCAAAGAAAGCTATCCGACTAGGGTACTATTGGGCTACAATGGAAGCCGACTGCACCGAGATGGTTAAGAAATGCCACAAGTGTCAGATACATGCCAACCTGCAACACGCACCACCGTCCGTGTTATACCCCATGACATCCCCTTGGCCATTTTCTACGTGGGGAATAGACGTCATTGGCAAAGTCTCACCGACAGGTTATAATGGACACTCATTCGTATTGGTCGCCGTTGATTACTTCACCAAGTGGATCGAGGCTCAATCCTACAAAGTCTTAAATGCCAAAAAGGTTGTTGAATTCATTAAGACCAACATCATATGCCGATATGGGGTACCTCATGAGATGATATCTGACAATGGCACGCACTTTGAGAAGGAATGTGACCAACTACTTATAGAGTACAAGATAGAGAGACATTAGTCGTCACCATACCGACCACAGACCAATGGATCAGTCGAAGCTGCTAACAAAACCGTAGAGACCATCATTAGAAAAATGGCTAGGACTGGCAAAGACTGGCCCGAGAAGTTACCTTTCGCACTCTGGGGCTATTGTACTTCAATCCGTACTGCCACCAGTGAAACTCCATACGCCCTAGCCTATGGTATGGACGCAGTGTTACCAATCGAATTAGAAGTACCATCGTTAAGGGTTCTCCTAGAAAACCAAGTAAATGAAGTCGCATGGTTCAACAGCCGTTACGAACAACTAGCCCTTCTAGATGAACGATGACTTTGAGCCGCCGAGCATATCCAAGCATATCAACGGAGAATGGCCCGAGCATTCAATAAGAAAGTCAAATCCAGAAACATCAAAGAAGGGGACCTTGTCCTACACGAATATCGTCCTGGACCATTCAATCCTATGGGGAAATAGGGACCAAGATGGATAGGCCCTTACGTAGTCAAAAAGATCTTCTTTGGAGGAGCGGTATAACTCGCAGACCTAGATGGAGATCAACTACCGAAGCCCGTCAATATGGACAAGCTGAAGAAGTACTACTAATAGCTCCGTCCCCTAGATAAAAAAAAAAGGCACGAGAAAAGAAGCCCGCTAGATTGAAAACCTGAAAGGGCGGTCTAGGCAAAAATCAGGGTGTGCATATAAAATATATATATATATATATATATATATATATATATATATGGGACAGTCTCGTACGAGACACCTATGTCCCGTACGAGACATGTCAATCAGCAAACATATTTTCTCTTTCTTGAACAAGAACTACGGTGACCTGAGCTCCTTATTTAATTGATGTAAAAGGAGAACGTAGGCAGCCTTTTGGTCTGGTCTATTCAATAAATAAAATCAAAATCTTGTGTTTCTTATTAACTGAATGCATTTCAAGAAAGCAATAAGAAAATTTCTAACATGAATACCAACTTGCAAAAGAAAATAAATAAAATACTAAAAATCTAAACATTGGTATATCTATAGCAATCTCTCGATACTCCTAAGGATTTATTTCTTCCTTGACTTAGTAGGGGCTTGACCACGGTCCGCCTTGTCATTCCTTTTCCTCTTATGCAAAGGTATCTCAAAACCGGGAGGAACATCAAGTCTGCTGAACATCGAAGGAGCCAGCCTTGTGAACACATGAGGCCTGTCAAGAGCTTGAAATTTACCGGGAAGTCCATTCGCCCTCTTCTCGTAAAAGTCGTTGTCCAAAATTTCTAACATGAATACCAACTTGCATATGGTCGAAGGCAACCTGGCCGATAATGAGGTCATCTCTCTTCTCACCCTCGATGGCAAAACAATCAAGCATATGAGCCGGTAGATCCAATGGGACAATAAGATCCAGCCTGCCACCATCGTGCTGACTAGAGACTCTCTCCCCCAAATAGAAGCATCCCCTACCAAGGCCGATCATCAGTAATCTCATACCAGCATACCCGTAAGCCTGGTGAATCTCTAAACTCCTCCAAGGAAAGAGGCAGTGTCAACATCGGGAACGACGGTTTGCTCATCTAGATATCGCCTCATCTGCTCTATTGGCAACTCTTCCCCCTCAGCCTGCTCACCGCTGGTATCTCTGTTGCCCCTATGCCACCTCAACGTGTCCGGAAACATGGCAGCGTTGTCTCGGAGGTCAAAGTTGAATAGCCTCAACATGGCGTAACCCCAAGTGGGAAAAACATAGAAAAGTGTCAATATACAATGGCTAAATAAGAATGCTACTGAGTCTGAAAGTAAACTGGGGCTAAAATAGAAAAAGGGAATGTGAAAAATGGACGTCATACCTCCCAAGCATGGCTATAACCACCCAAGCCAGCGTTCGCCCGATCCCGCGAACTCTCATCCATGGCCACGTAGCAATGGGCCAATCCAGCTAATCCCCAGCTAGCATCTGTGACATTCTGCATATCCCTCAGGCAGCTCAGCAGAGTGAAAAGGGCAGTCGATGCGTGATTAGCAAATAGCGTCTCAGAAAAAGCCCACCACAGAAAGCCGCGGACAGCTACGATACGGGTGTTAGCAGATCCCATCTGACCCGCATTAGCAGTAATATAGGCATCGACCTTATCCCTCAAGGCCTTCAGAGGGACACCCTTGCCCACAGAGAAACCCAGAAAATGCCTCATATCATCACTACCAGGAAGGAACTCAGTATCCACCTTAAGCGGCTCACCGGCGATAGAGAACCCGGTAATAGCATGAAAATCAGTGGGAGTCATGGTGACCTCTCCCCACCTCATATGCATGGTGTGGGTACTATCCCACCACCGCTCCCTGATATCCTGGAGCACATGAGCATTCCGCCACTCGCACACCAAGCCGTCGAAGAAAGGCATAAGCCCGAGATTCTCGATCTCTTCCTTAATTTCACCATTGAGAGTTGCCCACTTCTCAGCAACCGCTCGTATGCTGCCTCTACAGTTGTTGATGATCTTGAACGGCTGCAAACAACAAAGTCAAAAGAGATGAATGTCAGAAAAATCGCTAAAATCCTCATTTAAGCATTTTACCCGAAAAATCGCAAAATTGCCTAGAACGGCAGTTAAAATCATGTACTACTATACTACAATGATTTTCAACATCAAAAAGGGTGAAATCCCGTCAAAAGATCAGCTATGCATGATAAACCCTAGCAGCGAAAATTCTAGGTGAAAATTTGGCAAAAGTCGACAAAATTTGACTGTAAAAAACCACGAGATTGAGACATGCAACAATGGAATTGACATGAAAGCTCAGTAGAAGGAATAAATCCTTACCCTATTCGTCCGAACGGTGTGAGAAATGTGTTCCTCAGGGAACGGGCACAACTCATCCGTCTCCCATCTCTTCCCCTTCATATGCCTACCAAAGAGGTGTTTTTGTGGGATCGATTATCACCGGCCATCAGAAAGGGTTGGGAATCAATAGGACTTGGCAAAAATGAAGATTTTTGAGAAAGAAAATCGTCTAGGGTTGAGAACTCTCGGAAATGAAATGTGAAAAGTGATTTTAAACTTCACTTTCAGCGCCTGATATGCGCATGTTCTGCGCAAAATCAGGGATGCCTCGTACGAGACATCTATCCCTCGTACGAGATATCCTCAGAAAAATCTCAGAAAACCCTGTTTTCTTGGGAAAGTCCAGAAAAGCCCTGCTTTTAACAGAAATTCCAGAAAAGCCCAGCTTTTAACAGAAAGGTCAGAAAAAGCCCTGCTTTTGACTGAAAGGTCGAATCTGAACCCGGTTCAAGATTATTTTTTTTGGCGAAAAGAGGACGGTACCACCCTAGATTTTATTGATAGGCAAAAATAATACAAGCATGGTAGGGGACATGACAACCTCAACCACCAGGAATGAAAAGCTAGGGGGAAGGCCTTACACATGTCGTAAGGTTTTTTAGCGAAAGGAGACGGTACTCCCTAGATTTTATTGATAATGAAAGAAAAAATTACAAACATGGTGGGGGACATGACCAACCTCAACCACCAGAAAAAAAGAGGCGGACTTACACAAGCCGTAAGCTCCTTAACAAAGAGGGGGAAACTACCAAGCATCAAGCATAAAAAATAAAGAAATCTAGCCATCAGAGACTAAGTTCTAACATAAGGGATAGCAGCACTATCTAAGGTATAAGCACCTTTGCAAGAGTAGGGGAGATCACTAAAGGAGAAATACTCCGAGTTTGCTCTCGAACCAGCAGCAACAGAAGCCAACCTATCAGCAACATGATTTCCTTCATGAAGAATATGAGTAACTCTAACTCCAATCTGGGAAATAAGCCTTTTAATATGAACAACCTCATACCAAATACTCCAAGGTATATGATAATCATGGATTAACACATTTAAAAGAACTTCATAATCAATTTCCAACCAAAGCGAAGAAATGCCAAACTGAGATGCATAAAGAAGCCCATCCAAAACAGCCTTAGCTTCAGCAATCATATTTGAACCATGACCATAGAATTTAGAGTAGGCAAACAAAAACTTACCTTTTCTATTTCTGAAAATACCACCACCAGAGATTATACCCGAATTACCTTTTGCCGCCCCGTCCGTATTAAGTTTGAGAATTTCAGATTTAGGAGCTTTCCAAAGAACAAACCTCATAAGCCGAGGTCTATGAACCGCCATAGGAATTTTAAAGGCTTGAAAAATATGAGCTTCCATATCAGAGCAAGGAAAGCTCAATTTATAAGCCTTAATAATATAACCAATCTGCTCAACCACAGCCCGAATAATTGCTGAAGAAGACATATGAATATTATTGAATTTGGCTTTATTTCGACTCTTCCATAATTCCCAGGTGATGAAACAAGGGAGAACCCGACAAAGCCAAATAATCCCCTTATTTTCCCCACGGCCGTATTAAACCACCAACGCGCAAGAATAGATTTAACACTATGGAAAATTATGTGAACGCCAAGCAGTCTAGAAAACCAATCCCAAGTCTCAAAATCCACTTGACTATGAACAAAGAGATGCGTAATATCCTCCATGGAACAAGAAGAACAACAAACACAAGACGAGACAAGGGAAATACCACGGGACTGAATAGCCAAATCGGTAGGGAGACCATTATATAACATTCGCCAAAGAAATATGGAGACTTTCAACGGGACATGTTTATTCCAGAAATATTCAAAGATTAAACTCCGGGGATTAGCCACTCTACAAACTTGCCAAGCTGAGGAAATAGAAAACTGACCTTTAGAGGAAGGAAGCCAATACATGCGATCCAGCATATCCGAGAGGACAATATTCTGACTTTGAATAGTATGGAGGGCCTCCATCCCATAGGAATCACGAATATGATTGAGCCTAAGTTGTCCCTCATGAAACAAGGAAGAAACTTCAATATGATTACCTGGGAGATGAAGACGAGGCCCTTCCAACCATTTTTCATGAATAGAGATAGCCCCTCTACCAATCCTCCAAGCACTATGGTCTTCAACAATATCTTTAGCTTGAAGCATACGACACCAAATATGAGAAGCAAAAGTAGGTTTGCTTGCATCCATAGGATGAGTACCAAAACAATACTTGTCAAGCATAAAATCAGACCAAAGAGAATGAGAACTTCTAAAACGCCACCAAAGCTTCATAGCAAAAGCCATAGAAATGTCTTCAAAACGACGAAGACCCAAACCACCTTCACGGGTAGGCCGAAACATCAACTCCCTTCTCACCCAATGGCATTTGGATTGACCTTATTCATTACACCAAAAAAAGTTTGCAATAAGCCTGTAAATGGCTTTAATAATACTCTTAGGAGGTTCCACCAAAGAGACATAATAAAGAGGTATAGATTGCAAACATGATTGAATAAGAGTGAGCTTAGCGCCAAAAGAGAGAATCTTGCCTTGCCAATTAGCAAGCCGGGCAGCCATTTTTTGAAGAACCATATCAAAAAGGCCAACTTTTTTCCTCCCAACATAAAGAGGACAGCCAAGATAACTTATAGGGAGAGATTTCTTTTCAAAGGATGTAGCTGCCTCAATAATACCATCTCTAACCTCATCATGAATGCCAGTAATAAAGCAGGACTTCTGAATATTAACAAGCTGGCCCGAAAAGGCTTGATACCAATTCAAACACCTCATATGAGCCTCAAGAGAGTCTTTGGATCCATTGCAAAAAATGATAATATCGTCAGCATAGGAGAGGTGAGAAATCATAGGAGTATGAATATGAGCCCGATATCTATATTGGGGGTAGTCAGAATGAAGCCGGTTAAGACCCCTACTTAGCACCTCAGCTGCAATAATAAAAAGAGTAGGGGATATAGGATCTCCTTGTCGAAGGCCGCGAGAGGAGTGAAAAAAACCAGAACTTTCCCCATTTACAAGAACCGAAAACCAGCAAGAAGAAATACAGCGATAAATCAAGTCATTCCAAACTTCAGAAAATCCAAACCTTCTCATCACTTTAATCAACGCAAACCAAGAGATACGATCATAGGCTTTAGCCATGTCTAACTTAAGACTAACATTTGAGCCTCTTACCTTTTTCCGAATCGAATGCATGAGCTCTTGAGCTAAAAGAACATTTTCATGGATCAAACGCCCTTTTACAAAACCACTTTGCTGAGGAGAAATAATTCTTGAAAGAATTGGAGCCAGCCGAGAATTAAGGAGCTTCGTAACAATTTTATTAGAGAAATTGCATAAGCTAATAGGTCTCATCTCCGTATAAGAAGTAGGAGCATCAACCTTAGGAATAAGCACAATAAGAGTCGAAGACCAGCTCCTTGGCATAGGAAAACCAGCAAAAAATTCCATAATAGCTCTATAAAAATCATCCTTGATGATGTCCCAACAGCCTTTATAGAAAGCTCCAGTAAAACCATCCGGACCAGCAGCACTCTGTTCGTTCATTGACCAAATAATCTCTTTTATCTCCTCCAAAGATGGAACAGCCGTAAGCATAACATTATCCTCATCATTGATCAACCGCGGGATTACCTCTAGAATATCATCATTAGGGTTATCAAGGGAAGATTGAAGCTGATCCGAAAAGAAAGAAACAGCCTCATCTTGGATCGCTTCTTTATCATGTAACCAGTTTCCATTACGATCTCTAATTCTATGAATATAGAGTTGCTGCCTTTTTTTCTTAACATACGCATGAAAAAACTTAGTATTACGATCACCCTCCTTGATCCACTTAATATTAGCTTTTTGACACCACAAATCTTCCTCAATTTTCAGCTTGGCAAGTAGGTTTGCTTGAGCCAAATTAAGGGCTACCCTATTGTCATCAGAATTGTTGCTTTGGAAGGCCAATTCTTTTTGACTCACCTCATCTTCAGCCATACGAACCTGTTGATCCACCCTACCAAAAACCTCCTTATTCCAAAGGGATATGCATTTCCGAAGACGAGCAAGTTTCTTTGCAAAATGAACCATTGGACGACCATCCATATAAACCTTCCAAGAATTTGCAACCAACGACATAAAAGAGGAGTGCTTGAGCCAAATTTTAAGAAAACGAAAAGATCCTCGAGTTACTTCAGCCGAAACCTTAATTTGAACCAAAAGGGGACTATGGTCAGAATAAGTACGATTAAGATGAGAAACAGAAGCAACATGAAAGGTATTCATCCATTGAGAATTATAAAGGGCTCTATCCAACCGTTGGAGAATAGTAGACCTACCCCTTGGTTTATTAACCCAAGTGAATTTGTTTCCATAGAAACCAGCATCTATCAAACCAGAGAATTGCATCATGTCAGAGAACTCATTTACAGCCTTTCTATAGATTGGTTTGCCACCTACCTTCTCCGACTGCTCTAAAACACAATTAAAATCCCCAATAACCATCCAAGGAGTTGTACAAGTACTGAATTCCATAAGATTATCCCAAAGATCTCTACGCTCAAATCTATCACAGCTAGCATAAACCACAGTCACATGAATAAACGATTCCCATTGAGCATGAGAAATCTGCATAGTAAGGGTTGAGCAGAATCTTGAACTACACGGCAAATAAAGCCATGTTTCCAAAAAAACCAAATTTTCCCATTGCAATTAGAAAGACTACCAACACAACCCATTTTCCTTTGCGTAGAGACACGCTAAAACTGATTAACTTTAGGCTCAGACATAGCAAAAAAAGAGGCACCATGAAGACGGAAAAGCCTTTTAGCACGTCTAAATGTTGCACTATTACCAATACCTCGAACATTCCAGAAAAGCATAGCTACCATTGAAAAAGCTGAAAAAACAATAAATGACTCACCAGAGTTAAGATACGGGGGAAGAGTATCTGCCACGATTCCTCTTAGATATCACCTTAGTAAAGCCATCTGCATCAACCTCTCTATTGGAAGTATTAGCAAAGGGCGTAGAACCAGCCCTTTCAGTAACAAAAACATTAGATGGAGGACCTCGAGGAGATAAACACAGCCCTTCAATCTGATCATTCTTTTTCCCTAAAGTTTCTGACACTGGGGAAGAAGCTAAAGTATTGATCTCCTCCATTATAATGGTTTGTTGCTGCTCTTTGTGTTGCTCAACTCGATGAATAATAGAAGATAACTCAGGCTCCCCATCGCCTTCTGAAAGGATAATTGGTTGGGAAACCATAGCTCCCGAATCAGCCCCTTTAGCAATAGCTTCAGAACAAGCTTTTTTGATAATTAAATCAACTGCCGGAGGAAGTTTTTGCCCTCTAACAGCAATTTTAGGAACCACACCCGGAGCCTCCAAAGACTTACTATGGCCAGGGATGTCAATAGTTTCAGCCTCCTTCCCAATACCATTAACTTTTGCACCACTACTAGAGGCATCAGTAATCTTTATCTCGTCAGCAACCTTAGATTTGTCTTTTGACTGGAACACCTTTGAAGGCTTATCCTGCTGCTTATTACCATTCAAATGAGGATGAGCTTTTTTGCAATGAGCAAAGTCATGACCAAACATCCAACAATGCTTACAATAGCTCGGTAAATTATCATATTCCACTTTTTGAAAAAAACTAGGACAAGCGTCACCACAATCAACATATATTTCATGGGGGAGTTTTTTATGTACATCAACTTGGATAAGGATTTTAGCAATACTTGGCCTAGAGAGTTCAGAAGTAGCTTTATCCAAACTTAAAGGGGTTCCAATCATAGAAGCCAAAGTGAAAAGAAATACTTTATTCATCAAATGGATAGGCAAAGAAGGCAGCCCTACCCAAACAGGTACAATGGATGACTCTTATTCCGGCCTCCATGCAGGAGTCCAAGCAAGGGTGCGCATAGGAAAACGAGAAACATACCATGTCTCCTTCATAAAAATCCTTTGATAATCCTCCTCATTAGTCAATTGAATCAACAAATGCCGAGAATCAAGATGGCCCAATTTATAGCTTCCTTTTAACTGAAACTTAGCAAAAGAAATCCTTGCATCCTCCATAGAAGGACGACCATGCGAGAATTTTCCAACAAGAGAAAACTTAAAAGGTCTAGCAAAAGCATCAATGATATTTTTATTAAGTTTCACCGAGGGAGTCCCCTTATAATTACCTGTTTGAATAGCTGTAGCGGCTGAATTAATAGGATTAGAAATCCCATTATTCGAAGGACTTGCTGATTGGGAGAACAAATCTGCAAAAGATTTGGTGGCTGGAACATTCTGATTCTGATTAGGAGTAGGCTGCGAAGATGGGCTGGATTGGATCCCAACGCCGGAAGTAAGAGACGGAGAAGAATTAGGGTTTTGGAGCGCTTGTGTAGTAGGGTTTGCATGGGAGGCTGGAGGCACCGCATTAGGGTTTTCTTGCGGCTCAAAGCCACTAGGGTTTGGGGAAGAAGGAGAATAATAGGGATTGCGATTGCTGGAGTTCAAAGAAGGGAAGAATGATACCGGAGCAGCCATGCCGCCGGCAAGAGGCCCCTAGGGCAGCAACCCTAGTGACGGAAAGAGAGAGAATTTTAGAAAGAGAATTTTCCACCTAGTTGTTTACACATGTCGTAAGGACCTTTACAAGAAAGGGAGGGGAAACTAGAGTGTAAAGCAAAAAGAATAAATAAAAACCTAGCCATACAACTAACTCCGGATTGAAGGAAGACCTGCTTTGTCTAAGGCATACGCCCCATGACAAGAGGGAGGAAGAGCCGAATGCTGATACCAAGTAAAGTTATTCTTGCAATCAGCTGCAGTATTTGCAAGACCATCCGCTACTCTATTTCCTTGCCGCAAGATATGGGTGACATGAACTTGAGTAGACCGCATTATGTGATGAATGCGCTAAATGAAGTAGTGTATTTCCCATGCTATATGATATACCTTGGTAATAATCTTCATTAAAACCTCCGAGTCCACTTCTAGCCAAACCTTAGCCATCCCAAACTCTTGAGCGTAGAGAAGACCATCAAGAGCTGCCCTAGCTTCAGACCACATGTTAGACCTCACCCCATAGAAATGACCATAAGCAAAGATTAACTCTCCATTGGAATTCCTAAAAATACCCCCGCCAGAAGCAGGCCCTAGATTTCCCCGCGAGACTCCATCCGTATTCAGCTTATAACAACCATGAGAAGGTTTTGACCAATAAACAAGACGAGGCATGGGGCGATTTAGAGTGGTTGTACGAAGCATAAAGATATTCTGGAGGTGCAAATCAGCCATATTCACTACAAACTGCAGATTATAGGCTTTAGAAATATCCGCCACTTGATGAAGAATAGACGAGATAAGAGACAAAGAGAGAGAGGAGGGCTTCATACCTTCAAACACCCATTTATTTCTTTGGCACCATAAGGACCAGAAAATCACACCCGGAAGTATATCAAGAATCCACTTGTTAATGTGAGAAACCTATCGAGGAATTTCATGCCACCATGAGCACAGGAGCTGCCTCAAACTACCCATTCGAAGAGTGCCACCAAGAAGAGTCCCAAAATGATTCCAAACCTTGTTAGCCAAGTCACCAAAGACAAAGAGATGATCAATGGTTTCACAATATGAGGGAATGCAGTAACAACATTTAGACACAACAGGAATACCGCGCCTTTGAAGGCCATCATCCGTAGGCAAACCTTTATGAAGAGCACGCCAAAGAAGAATAGACATTTTGGTAGGCAAGTGTTTATGCCAAATACGTTTAAAAATCGAATCAGAAGCGTGGTCATGACGGCATTCACGCCAAGCAGAATTAGTAGAGAAGCAACCCGAGGCTGCCTACTTCCAAATAAGCGTGTCATAATCCTCACTGAGAGTAATTTTCTGATCCATAATGATAGAGGCAAGCTGATTCCCATAATGCTCCTGAATAAACTCGACCCGAGGGAGAGAATTCTCAAAAAGATTAAAAATCTGCGCATGATCTTGAGGCAAAGAAGGAGGAATGCCATCTAACCATTTTTCGTGGATAGATATACCACCAAGACCAACTCTCCATGCAAGTCTATCCTCCATAAAAATTTTAACTCCAATCATTCATCTCCACACATGGGAAGCAAAACTAGTAATCACTGCATCCATCGGGTGGATCTCAAAACAATATTTACGAAGCATAAAAGAAGACCATAGAGAATTTGATTTGCAAAGATTCCACCAAAGTTTCATGGAAAAAGAGGTGCTAATATCCTCAAATTTTCAAATGCCCAAGCCCCCTTAATTTTGGGGCTGAGTAATCCGAGACCATCCAATCCAGTGACATTTATGTTGTCCATCAATACCACTCCAGAAAAAATTCATAATCATTTGCTGCATAGCAGTTATGATACCTTTTGGAGGCTCTAAAACAGACATATAGTAAAGCGGAATTGTTTGGAGGCAAGATTTGATGAGAGTTACCTTTGCACCATAGGAGAGAAGCTTTCCGTGCCAAGATTCTAACCGAGATTCCATCTTTCGAAGTAAAGGAGCAAAAAGATTTTGAGTTTTGCGCCCCACATAAAAAGGACACCCCAAATAGGTTAAAGGCAGATCTTTCTTTTGAAATCCCGTTATTTCAATAATAGCTGCATCCTTTCTATCCTCGTGTTTCCCAGTGACAAAACAAGATTTACCAATACTAACCAATTGTCCCGAGAATGCTTGATATTTATCCAAACAGTTCATGTGTTGATGAAGAGAGTCTTTTGCTCCATTACAAAAAATAATCACATCATCCGCATAAGAGAGGTGAGAAACAATGGGAGTGTGAGGATGGTTTCGATATCTGAGCCACGGCTGGTTATCATGAAGATAATTTATCCCTCGACTAAGAATCTCAGTCGCAATAATGAAGAGACTAGGGGATAAGGGTCCCCTTGTCGAAGACCTCTAGTCGAATGAAAGAAACCACATCTTTCCCCATTGAGCAGAATAGAAAACCAGCAACCCGAAATGCAGCGATACACCATGTCAACCCATTCAATAGAAAAACCAAAACTCTTGAGCACTTTAATTAGAGAAACCCATGAAATTCTGTCATAAGCCTTTGCCATGTCCAATTTGATAGCTATATTAGAACCACACACTTTCTTCTTGATGGAATGCATCATCTCTTGGGCCAAGAGAATGTTTTCGTGAATAACTCTACCTTTAACAAACCCACTTTGATTAGGAGAGATAATACGAGGAAGAATCTGTCCCAAACGACACGTGAAAAGTTTAGTAATAATCTTATTCGAGAAATTACATAAACTTATAGGTCTAAGGTCCGAAAAAGAAGTAGGGGACTCCACTTTAGGGGTAGTGACAATTAAAGTGCTGGTCCATGAGCGAGGCATCTCAAAACCAGCAAAGAACTCCTTTATAGCTCGATGAAGATCCTCTTTGATAATATCCCAACAAAAAGTGTAAAAAAGGCCCGAGAAGCCATCCGGACCAGCCGCACTCTGACCATTCATACCCTTAACAACCTCCAATACCTCATCTAAGGAAGGAGTAGCAATGAGATAAGCATTCTCTTCTAGGGTAACCAAAGACGGGATGAGATGTAACAGATCATCATGCGCATTAGGGTTCCCAACATTAACATCATCCCTAAGTTGGTCATGATAAAAATCCACGGCTTCTCGCTGAATATCCTCTTTGGAAGTGAGAAAAGATCCTCCCCTATCTCGGATACAATATATAAACAGCCGTTGCCTTTTCTTTTTAACATAGGCGTGAAAGAATTTAGTGTTTCTATCCCTTCTTCAATCCAACGGATATTAGCTTTTTGCCTCCAAAACGAGCCTTCAATAGAGAGGGTGTGCTGTAAATGAGCTTGAGCAAGACTAAGAGCAGCCCTGTTATCCTTCGAAGGGTCAAGCTCAACCAGGTGTTCTTTAGCCATAACCTCATCTTCTGCATTAGCAACTTGTTGATCGATCCTCCCAAACACACTTTTATTCCATTGAGACAACACTTTACAAAGGCGAGCAAGCTTCTTCCCAAAGCAAACCATAGGTCTCCCATCCATCCAATCCATCCAAGATTTTTTAACAATATCTAGGAAGGAAGGATGATGGGTCCAAGCATTAATAAAACGAAAAGAGCCCTTGCAAACCTCAGCTTCCACCCGAATAGAAACAATCAGAGGAGCATGAGCAGAACATGTTCTATTCAAATGAGTAATCGAAGTACTATGAAAAGATTGTAACCAAGCCTCATTATAAAAGGCTCTGTCAATACGTTGAAGAATTGACCTCCTACCCAGCCTTTTGTTCCACCATGTGTATTTTGACCCCATTAAACCAGCATCAATAAGAGACGACACCTGAATAGTATCTGAGAATTCCCTCACCTTGTTTGGAGTAACCGAATCACCACCCAACTTATCCTCTTGATCAAGAACAGCATTAAAATCATCAATAACCATCCAAGCTAACATAGTAGTGCTCATATTGATAAGATCATCCCATAACACCCGCCACTCATACTTGTTACAAAGAGTATGAACACAGGTGACAAGAACAGGGGAAGGCCATAGAACATGAGAAATATGAACAGTAAGAGCTTGGACACTATCATGAATAATTTGACAATTAAAGCCATGCTTCCATACAAACCATATTCGGCCACAAGCATTCGAAACACCCCCACTGCAGTGAAACATTGAGTCGTCGACAAAAAGAATATTTTCAAAATTGGAACAAGTGAAGTTGTTTCTCAGTACGGATTTATTCTCACCACACATCCAAGATCATGGGTGAGCAACAAAATCTGCATCACTAAACTCTAAATCCAATGACTGTCATCGAGACGTATGTTAATGACACAGGATTTACAATCGGGTATCCCACGACTGTTATCAAGACGTAAGTTAATAACACAGGATCCCACCATTTAGAGTCCCATAATTGCCATCGAGACGTATGTTAATGGCATAGGATTCACTTTTCTGATGGAAAGGCAGTCTCGTCGGAAGGAGAAGCAAGGTCCGAGTAATTGGTGTCTCCACATCCAGTGATCCCATAATTGTTATCAATTCGTATGCTAATAACATAGGATTCATACCCCTCAGAGTCCCATAATTGTCATCAAGGTGTAAGCTAATGACATAGGATTCATATTTTCAACGGAAAGGCAGTCACGTTGAAAGGAGAAGATAGATCCGAGTAATTGGTATCTCCAAAACCTAGAATCCCATAATTGTTATCAAGGCGTATGCTAATAACATACGATTCACATCAGAGCTGAAGGCGGGTCATCATCAACAACATGGTATATTCAGAATTGGAGTCAAAGAGATTGATTTCTCAGTATGGATTGCAGCTGGAGACGGTTCGTCATCAACAAAAAGGAGTATATTCAGAATTGGGTCAAGGACATTGATTCCTCAGTATGGGTTACTCTCTAAACTCTAAACTTTACTTACTGCAGTATTGTTTTCGAAAAATGATTTTCAAAATACCCCACGCCTCCGTTTTTGCGTGTTTTGGAGTCGAACTACGTTTGGTCTGATTTCCTTATGAGGAATATGTAGGCAGCTTTCTAGCACGACCATACCCAAAGTTCTAAATGGTGTCTTTTCTATCGACGACGTTACTTCATTCATAAGTATCATCGCCGAGGGGCTCTGTAGACACCCCATTTTGAACGTGCATTCATAATCACACTACTTCTGTGTCTCGCCTTTGATTTGGGTCAAAACTCATTAAGTTGGACATGTTTCATTAGGTTTCTAACTGACTCCGTTAGTCAAGGACCAAAACGAACATCAAAACTACTGCAGAAGGGCATAAGAATGATTCCAGAACAACGATGCCTCGTACGAGACATTGATGTCTCGTACGAGACATCCCCCTTTGACAGTCGGGTTTTGGTAAGTTTCCTTGTTAATCTCAACCCCGTTTCTTGGCAAACACTTAAGCAATCCGGGAAAAACCTAATGAGTGATCCTAAAGTCCAAATAAACCTCCTTGGAAATCAAGTTATTGATTCCCATCCAAATTAAACCCTCAAAACCCTATAAATATGGTTGTTCTTGCCTAGAATGACTAATGGTAAATTAGTGGTCAACTTGTGAAGGTCTCCTAAAACCCTACACACTCAAAATCTCTGAAGAAGGCTCTCATATTCAGCCTCCTCCTCCTACCCACAAAATTTAGAAGATCATAACTCAAAGCAAGGCCTTTAGTCAAGGCCATCCATAGGATTCTCGAAGAACGCTTAGGTAAAACTCTTTGTTTTCTATCTTCTCATCTCCTTCTTTACCTTAAAGTAGTGTGATTCCATGAAAGGATCAGCCTAGAGCCTCTCCTATTCATGGAGATGATCTCGAAGCATATGATCCGACATTCCAAATAAATAAGAAATTATTTATTTGGTTCCTTTTGCGCATGTTTTGCATGATTTTGAGACAACAGTGATGATTTCTTAGCAAGACCAATCCTAGATTGGGTGAATTGGGTACTCTTTGACCTTCCCAATTCATAACTTAACCCCCGAATCCAGATATCACGGTCCGTGTTCCGTCAAACATGGTGGCGACTCACAACAAACGAGCGACACCCAAACCCTCACGATCCGAATGGAGCGGTCCGGGCACCACGGGAGGGGCGCGCGCTCACAATAACATATAACATTTTACAAACGTGCCTAGGGAACCAACACTAACAATTACTACCAGTAGGCCTGATGTTATGTTTAGTGTTTGTGTTTGTGCTCGTTATCAATCTGACCCTAGAGAAGCACATTTAACTGCTGTGAAACGTATTATAAGATATCTATCTGGCACTGTTAACCTTGGACTTTGGTACACCAAAGATTCGAATTTCAAACTTGTAGGTTATTCAGATGCAGATTATGCAACATGCACAATTGACACATTTCCTTGGATATAGACTTGTGGCATGGGCTAGCAAAAATCAAGCATCAGTTTCAGTTTCAACAACAGAAGTAGAATACATTGCAGCTGGAAGTTGTTGCTGTCAAATGCTTTGGATGAAACAACAGTTTGTCCAAGGTCGTCTCATTCACGAAAATGTTTTACTAGCCCAAGAAGTCATGCAATCAATTGATAAGAAAATTCTTGGTAGGAATGTGGCTCTTAAGCTGGATATGGCCAAGACGTACGATCGTCTCTCTTGGTTTGGATTGATAAAGGTTTTGAGATACTTTGGCTTTAATGAAGTGTGCATTGATATCATTTATAGAAGCATCTCTAATAGTTGGTTTTCGGTCCTAGTAAATGGTGAATCTTGTGGTTTCTTTCATTCTTCTAGAGGCTTGAGACAAGGTGATCCTCTATCTCCGTGTCTTTCTATCATTGATGCTGAAATGATGAGTAGGGGGTTGAATCATCTCCATACTATTTTCCCCCATTACAGATTCCAGATTCATATAAATGCTCCTATGATTTCCCACCTTGCTTATGCAGATGATGTGATTATTTTTTGTAAGGCTCAAAAAATTCTCTTGAGAAGCACATGCAATATTTGGAGTGGTACCAGAATTTTTCGGGTCAATTGGTTAATATCTAGAAATCTTGCTTCATTACGGGGAAAGATAGCTCTAGAGATGTGATGATCTCAGATATAACTGGATTTGGTAAGCAAGATCTCCCAATTACCTATTTGGGATGCCCTTTGTATACGGGAAGGAAAAAAATCAGCCTTTTTGATCCTATTATTCGTAAGATGGAGAACAAGCTTGCTTCTTGGAAAGGTAAAATTTTATCCTTTGGGGCTAAGTTAACTTTAATTCAATCTTGTCTTGCTGCCATTCCTCCCTATTCTTTAGCTCTTATAGATCCTCCTAAAGGTGTTATTCATGCATTGAAAAGGATAATTGTTAGATTTTTTGGAGTTCTAGAGAGGGTGATAAAAATGTCATTGGTTATCTTGGGATAAAATGTCTTGGCCTACTGAAGAAGGGGGTTTAGGTATTCAGAAATTTGAGGAAGTCTCTTTGGCCTAATGAAATTGTGGTGGAGATTTCGTACGGTAAATAATCTTTGGAGTCAACTTTTAATGGCCAAATATTGTAGAGGTATTCACCCAATGGATGCCTCTATTACAAATAATTCGTCTCACATTTGGAAGCAGTTAATCATGGCTAAATCTTTGGTAGAAGAGAGACTAAGTTGGAGGATTGGTAGAGGTGATCTTACTATCCATGAAAAGTGGATTGATGGCGATATGGGCAACATTCCTCATGCTCATGCAGAAATATCTTCTCTGTTTCATAATGGTCTCCCAAGAGTTGATCATATCCGAGAAGTTTATGGGCACCAGCTTCTCTCCTTAGTCCAAGACCAATCCATTGTCTTAGCTGATCATCCTGATGTTCCTATATGGCGGCCTTCTAGTTCGGGAAAATTTTCTGTTTCTTCAGCTTGGAAAGAATGCCGAGTAAGTCGAATTAAATCTGTTGTTTATTCCTCTTGCTGGAGCAAATTTATTCCTAGAAAGGTATCCATTCTTCTTTGGTGTACCCTTCATAATGGTCTTCCTACGGATGATAAGATTCGTTCAAGAGGTATTCATGGTCCTTCCAAGTGTCATTGCTGTCTTGTTGGTAACGAGGAGTCTGCTTTGCATGTCTTGCTAAAGGGTGATGTTGCAAATAAGGTTGGTCTCATTTCAGATCTCTTTGTGGTGTTAATATGTTGAATGGTAGTTTTAATCAAGCTCTTTTGTGCTGGTGGTATGGTATTAGTCACCCTAAATCTAGTATATCTTCTTGGTTATTTGGTATCCTCCCAGCTCTCATTACTTGGGAATTATGGACTGCTAGAAATAAGAGTCGTTTTGATAGGGAAAACATGAGACCACCTCAAATTATTCACAAGATTCGCTTGCATGTTATTGGTATTGCCGCTGCTTTTTCTCTTTCTTTTGCTCCACGGAGTGGGGAGAATTACTTAATGGATTATTTTAAGTTGGAGATAAAGGGTAACACTACCCGTCCTACCAGATTGGTTAAATGGGAAATTCCCCCTAGTAATGTTGTAAAGATTAATACTGATGGTGTTTCTCGGGGAAACCCAGGTGTTGCTTCGGGTGGAGGGATTATCCAGAATGATAAGGGGGATTTTATTTGTGGTTTTGCCAAGTTCTATGGAGTTAAATCTAATATGGTTGCAGAAGCGTTAGCAGCTAGAGATGGTTTGCTGTTGGCTCTTAACCGTGGCTACATACAGGCTTAGTTAGAGCTGGATTCTCAAGTTCTTACCCGTATAATCCTTCAGGAATATCATATTCCATGGTCTATTTGGTATATCATTGGGCAGTTTCATCGTATTATGGAGCATATGGAGGTTAGGATTTCTCATATTCTCCGTGAAGGTAATGGGATTGCAGATAGTTTAGTGAATGTTGCTGCAAATGAAAGGAGGGACTTTGATTTTAATCAGTTTTGGGACCTCCCACGGCATTGTAAAGGTTTCATTGCCTTGGACAAAAATGGGCATCCCTCATATTCGGATAAAGTAGTTTCTTTATGGCTAGATTCTTGTATAGGCTTTTCTCTATGGTTTGTAGTCACCCCTCCCTTGCTTGTAGAGGAGCTTACAACTTGTGTAAGTCCTCCCCCTAGTTTTCTCTTTCTGGTGGTTGAGGTTGTCATGTCCATGCTTGTATTATTTCATTATTAATAAAATCTAGGGAGTGCCGTCCTCCTTTCGCCAAAAAAAAAAAAAAAAAAAAAAAAAAAAGAACCTCAACCATCTCAGTTTCAGAAAATCCTGTCATGCACTCCAAAACCAAACATATCGACATCAAATATCACTTCCTCAAAGACCACGTTGAAAAAGGAAACATTCATTTAGAGCACATGGGGACTGATTATCAGATTGTTGATATTCTCACAAAAGCTCTTGATGCAAAAAGGGGTTCATATTTTTTAGAGGAGAAATGGATATGCTTGAACTCAACTAGTCCATATAGTTATGTGATTACTAATGATTTCTTGTTTTGTGAGTTGTGAATTTTTTTTTTTTGGTTCTAATTTAGAAATCAGTTTAAGTTTTCAAGGAAACCTTGTGCGCCTGAGATCTACGCGCCTTCTGTCATTACGCACCTCATAGCACTTGCGCGCCTACGATCTGATGCGCGCCTTCAACAATGATGCGCGCCTATACATTGTCGCGTCTCTTAGATGCACCTCACTCAATGATTGGTTTCTACACTTCATTTAATTCTCATTCTCTGACTCCAATTTATTTCACGAGTACCAGGTATGTTAGTTATTATTTATTTCATGTAGGATTTATTTCTTGTTAAGACATTCCATGATTACTCAAGGGTACTTGTGCAATTAATTTTTCCTCGTTTTTCGTTTTTCAAATTTATTTTATGGGGATTTTATTAGTTGACTCTTGGACCCCAACTTATACCAAAACATATGTTTTTGGTGTTTCTGCTTTTTAATTCAAAATTGTTTATTCACTTATAAGGGAAGTGGAACAATTTTTCTGGCTATTTAGTGCCACATCATCGTCCTTTTATGACACATTCATTAAAACCTCTATTTATCTTCTTCCTATTTTATCTCTATAACTGGCCTTCCCACTTCCCCACTTCTTCTAAAACTCAGACCCATACATAGTAGCCATTGACCCTCCATTTCCCCATTTGTGTTAAAACCTACTTCTCTGTCTTCATTCAAACGCTCTGCCTTGTCTCTCTATCCGGTCTCTCTCTCTCTTTTCGGCTCTCTCTCTATCTCTTTAGAATCTCTCATTTTTATTGCATTTATAAGCAAAATAGCTCCTAAAATTTCAACTACTCAAGCTCCACAAAAGATCATCAAGGATATGGTATGAATTTCTTAACCTTAAACATTAAATTTCTAGATTTTTCAATGTCGAGTTTCTCCATAAACCCGAATTCATTTTTCTGTGATAACTTGCCCGATCTGTGATTTTATCTTGTGATACTTGTTGGGTTTTGATCCTCTTTTGATTTCAAGTTCATAGACTCCAAAATCATGACGATCCATGTTCGTTTGATATGGTTATTATGGATTTATCGATTTTTGGCTATTGGTTTACCCGGATTTGTTTTTCGTATTTTCGTGTTTGATTGTTGTTATTTTGATGTTTTTATGCCCATTTTATTGTTCTACATTGTCTTAGGATCATTTTGGTATATTATGTTCTTAGTTTGGCTCATTTTCATGCTCATGTATTCTTCGTGTTCTTCGTGCACTCATGTGTCATTCATGGTGCTCTTGCTTTTTCTGACATGATTTGCCTTTCTTTGATTTTCATTATTGTTTCTCATTTTGATCCATATTTTGGTTTGCAATCTGCATAGTACTTGTTTGTGGCTCTCAAAAATTTTCTAAGTACATTTTGTTTTGCGCATCTTGCCTTGTCCGCGCCTCACAGTTTGTGCGCCTTGCTTGTTGTTTGCGTGCCTCAGTACCTCGTGCGCCTCCTTGTTTTTATCCGCACCTAGCTGTTTACACGCCATCATATCTGCGCCATCCTAATATTCTCAAAACTAAACTTATTTATTTTTTTCAGAATTCCAAGTATTTCTTAGTTGGACTTGAAGTTGATGAGACGAACTTAAAACAAGACGACCATATTCTGGAAGGTTTAAAGAAGTGTGGACTCTTTCCACTATTCAACATGCAGCAATCATAATACGTCACTTCATACGTAGATGAGTTCTTCAGTTCTGCAGTCATTTCAGATCCAATTGTGAATAAAGTCAAGGTCAGAACTATTGATGCTACCATCAGAGGCAATATCATTCAGGTCACTTATACCTCAATTCGTAAATGTTTGAAATTTGAGGTTAGTGGCACGCCTCTTAACTTGGAGCAGAATGTGATGGACGTTGCGGCTGAAGAAACAATCAAACTCCAAAATCTTTCCGGTAATTTCAAAATCTACAAAATTCATGAGTTTGGGGAGTTAATGTACCATATTTTGCACACTTGGTTGGAAAATCCGTAATGTTCAAAACCGAAAATGTTGACAAGTTCATTGTCCCCCAATGGGAATTCTCTAGTGCTATATTTACTGGAATTAAGCTTCACTGGCCCAAAGTCATCATGACATACCTTTCTGATTCCATTTCCACTTACAAAACCCGTAAAGCCAAACAAGGAGTATTGGGATGTCGCGCCTGAACCCAAAGAGCCATATGTCGAGATTGGCTCATCTAGCGCGCCTGTCGCTCATTTACGTGCCTCGGGTAGCGCGCCTTCAGCTGGTTTGGAAGTAACTGATGAGGAGGATGATGAGACTAGTTTGAATGCTGAAACCATTGTGAAAAGAAAAATGGTTAAGCAAGGGAAAAAGAAGCTGGCAGATACCCATGTCCCGGGTAGTCTATGTGCCTTTATTAAAGGCAAGGGTCGTAAGAGAAAAGCGCCTAAGGAAATGAACCCTTTGAGGAGGTTAAGAAAGAATATCGTTAGTGCAGAAAAGCATGCAAAGGCTGCTGAGGTTGGAGCCTGTGTTATTGATGAAGCTTTCAAAGCTGTTGGTGCGCCTCCAGTTGCTGCGCTTAGAAAGTTGATGAGTGACGCTATGAAAGCGCGCGCTCCTTCTGTCGCGCCTAAAGCCCCCGTTGCTGCGCCTTTGACTGTTGCGCCTCGTGTTGCTGCGCCTGCTAAGGTTCATTCTGAAGTTGCAATAAAGTTAGTCGATGGAATTTTTGGTGATGACTCCGAAAGTGAGGAGTTGGGTGATACAGTTGAGGGGGAGCAGATCCCAGATGTTGACGTTCAGGGGGAGTCAAAATTTGAGGGGGAGCCTCAAAGAGTTGATTCAGGTATTGATAAAACCCCTACTCATTCTAACCCCAAATTTCATTCTAACACTCCTTCCCGTTCCCATTCTGCTAACAATCAATCGCAATGAAATTAGAAAATATTGATTAAGAGTCAGAACGAGTTTACCTGAGTTTTGGTAAGAACCGGACACAAGAGTCAATTTTTTACGTGATAATAAAGGCCGCTCTGATTTGCTTGTAACCCGGAGTCATAACGTGGCGGTGAGGCCGTCTAGGGGCTCCTTTTGCCTCCTGTGTCGTCGTTTGCTTACCGAATCCCTTGAATCTCTTCATTCATCTTTAGGTTGATTTTTTGAAACGAGTTGGCCAAGGCTTTTTGATTTTTCGAAAGATGTACTTGAAGCACTTCAAGCAGGTTTGTTCATCAAAAGGTGTTTGTTCGAGTCCGGCTTTCTCACAGACTTCTCTTTTTGTTTTCTTATGGACCTTCATTGCCAGCCTATCCATTGGTTGAATTCTAGTATCAATGAGATTTTTATAATCTTCATGGCTTTGTCTTTCGCCAAGAATAATATGTGCGGCGGATCTGATTGATTTTTCCATTGTCATGGTCCGTCGTTCGCCATATTTTCGTTCCCGACAATGGAACCAAACTGATGATGCATAAAAGTGCGTGGTACCAGGGTACCTAATTAGTCGGGAACGCGGCGATAGATATTCCTAGATGAACGACGAACGATCTGCAAAACAAACACCGTTAGGGCGCGAGGGAGTTACCCCCGTGAAAACCCTCCAGTGTGAGAATAAGCACCGTGTATAAAGATGATATAAACAGGAAGGAAAAGCGTATTATAGTATTGAAAGGGTATTTTGTGTGTACCTTTTTGTGAGGGATAGAACCCTTATTTATAGATCCGGGGTGGAGTGTCCACCAAGAATAGGAGATCCATAGTTGATTTGTATACAATTCCTAGTAGGATTTTATCCTGTAATATTAGGTGAAAATATATTCCGTTCACATATAATTCTTAATGCTTGCATTTTGGAGAACTCCATACTTGTATGGTTTTTGTTAATCGAGAGAAGAACTTAGCCGTGAATCTCGATTAGCGAAACCATATAAAGTAAACTAGATTTCTATTTATCACGAGAGTAGATTAATGGCCGAGGGATGTTTCTTGAATGGAAAGTAGGTAGACTTTTATAAAATTGTGGATCATTGAGAGATAGACCATGATTAGTATTAGAATACAAGTATTACTTGGTTGTTCGTGAGAAGTAGTAAAGGCTTAATGTACCATCCTTGATTTTTCTTTATGTAACTTTTATCTAACAGCATGAGTATTTGATGAATGCATGTTGTTCGAGTCCCAATCCCGAGAATTCTATCATCATAAGAGTTTTTAATCTAAAATTAGAGTAATTTACAATTAATTTCTAGATAAGTGATAAACATTGTTTCCCCCAATCAATTTTTATTTATTATTTATTATTTAAAAAGAAAGTATTTCATAAAGGGAGGGGCTATTGCCACTACATGTTATACTTTTCCACTACATCCATCAATATGTTTAAACTTCTTGACTAAATTTCCCTTTAGTACATCCTAACTATTAATGGGGTTTCCTATTTTTTGGTAGGGAGGGGCTATTGCCACTACGTTTTTTGCTTTTTCACTACAAAACTATGCAACTAGACAGATTTATCCCTTCCTATTTTGTGAATAGACAACATAATCCTTTAGTTTTATAAGGAATTAGCTAACCATTCCATAATAGAATATACTACAATAAAATTTTCTTATATACTATACATATGTATTTAAAAAAATATCCATTACATATTTTAATAAGAAATTAATTAATAATGATTTAACTTAAATAATTATCTTGTACAATAGATAATTAATTCCAGTAGTAAACTACGATTTTTTTTTTCAAATAATTCCGTTTGGAATCAATATCTACTCAAATGAACCTATGGAAATTTTATGTACCAAAATGACCACTTCTTGGGAAGTCGGCATTGGCAATGCCGTTTTTGGCATGAAGTCGGCATTACCAATGCCGACTTTAGGTCAGACCAAATTTCGTGCTGTCATTGTAATTAGGGTTAGTGTTAATGTTAATCGGTTTTGCATGGTTTTGAGTGTAAAGTGAAGTCGGCATTGGCAAGGCCGACTTCAACTAGTGTTTTTGAAAAAGTCATTGCCAATGCCGACTTCATCATGAACTACACTGCTATATATCCCTCGACAGACACCACTCTTCTTTCTCATTCTTTCACAGACACCACCTCTTCTTTCTCATTCTTTCATAGCTATTTTCTCTCCATTTCAATTTCAAAGCTCAACATTCTCCAATATTTCGTGAATCAATCTTTAAGGTATATATATATATATATATTTTATATATTTTGATATGTATAATGTGATTGTAAATAGAGTTATTTGTTGCTTTTTAATAAAATGCATTGCTATTAAAATAATAATTAAGATTTTGACTGTCGAATTAATTTGTTTAGGGAAAAATATGTTCTTTTTTATATATTTTGATTTGTATAATGTGATTGTAAACTAGAGTTATTTGTTGCTTGTTAATAAAATGCATTGCTATTAAAAATAATAATTAAGATTTTGACTTTCGAATTAATTTGTTTAGGGAAAAATATGAGTGGACTTCCACTTATTTTCTTGTGCTACTGGGGAGGAGATGATGAACACCCGTTTGGAGATAGTAATCTTGAACAGGGGCCGAAATTTCCACTTACGGAAAAAACTCGTTGGACTTACAAAAAATTGATTAGGAAGTTATATAAGAAAATTGGGGTAGATCGAAGGGATATTAAGTTCAAAGTTATTTGTAGATATCCTCATATGATGGGCAATGGGTTTGCAAATTACACTCCGCTTGAAGTCGAGGATGATATGTGTATGAAAGTCATGTTTGATGTTTCTACGCAATTAGGTGGGGTGAGTAGCTTGCAGTTGTATATTATCATGGATTTTGGACTTTTTGATAATAATGTGCGTTCTGATGAGGTTGAAACACGTGAGGAGCCGATACAAAATGATAACTCTTTCGACATGGGTAATTTTCATACGGGTTTGGGTTCTCCAAATTACTACCCTGAGAGAGATGCTGGTGGTTTTGAAACACATGTGGAGGAGGAACCGGAAGTGGAAGCAGAAGTGGAAGGGGAAGGGGATGAGGTAGAGGAACGTGAAATTGATGATGATTCAGATTATGAAGCTCATATCCTTGCAGTAAGTTCTGATGCTGATTCGGGATATGAAGATTGTCCGTGTCACGACCCGAAAACTAGGCTCTATTTTATTAGTAATAAATAATTATTATTTATCTACTTGATTATTTATTTATTTAATTTATTATTTATTTAAGTATTTATGTGTGCATTTTATGTTTCATAATAATTATGCCTAGCATTTTATTTGAGTTAGTTGGGTTAGTGTAGTATTGTTGGGTCTTAATGGTTAGTAGGGAGTGTAAGTATTTGTGAGTAGTTTGGGAAGGGGCCTAAGTGTAAGTTTTTGAAAAAGGTTTTAACTACTCCCTCCCTACTCCTTCTCTTCTCCCTTACCTCTTCCATCACCCTACTCCCTCATCTCTCTCCCAGCATTCTCTCTCTTTCCTTGGAAAAAAGGGTAAGGTTTCTTTCTCTCTTCTCTCTTCATTTTATTCATCTTCCTCTTGTTATTTCTCATTTCTTAAATCTTGAAACTTGTTTAGATCGTCGTTAGGATCGTAGAGGGCTAAAAATATTCGAATTCCGTCATCTTTGAGAAAATTCATGTAAGTTGCTTTTCCCCCATTAATATGCTAAATTGTTCATATCATGCTTATATAATGCTTTAGTTGTTATATTTGAAGTTTGATTGAGTTTGGAATTTATTTGGAATTTATTTGGAATTTATTTGGATTTTTTGTTAAAAATGGTGATTATATGAAGGTTGGGATCTAAACCTTGATTTGGGTTTCTAGATGTGTTATTTTGGTCATATTCAAGTTTCTAAGTTGTTTTGGTTCATTGTTATGCTTATTGGAAGTCTTGATTTTGAGTATTTGAGAAATGGTAAGAATTTTGGGTTGTTTGGGTGCCAATTTCGGGTATGTTTGAACCCAGGAAGAAATCTGGGCATTGTTCTTCTGGCACGGTCGTGCCCCTTTATTTGGCACGGTCGTGCCAACATTCACTTTCCTCTCGTAATGTTTGGCACGGTCGTGCCACTTTCTTAGGCACGGTCGCGCCAACATTCTCTTTCCTCTCGTCATGTTTGGCACGGTCGTGCCACTTTCTTAGGCACGGTCGTGCTAAGCTGGGACTCTGATATATTCTTCCCTTTTCTTCTAAAACTGTTTCCTCCATAACTTTCTCATCCGAACTCCGTTTTGGACGAGTAAACTATCATTTTGAAGCTCTCCTTGAGCTCTTCGAGATGATTGAATAGTTTTGGTTGTGTGCTTGAGTTAACTGGATCCTTTGTGATCAAATGTGATAAGGGAGTGGTGTTATCATTGTGGAAATTATTAGAGCACCTTAATTGGTTATTGTTGGTTCATTTCACTTTCTTGGTGACTACTTGGTATGGTTCCCTACTTTGGAATCAATGGTTGTTTATCATGCTAGTATTTTATTACTTAGCTTTTACTTGAAAGCCCAGCTGGTATTTGTGGTTGTGTCGGGCGATGTGAGATATTGTGATGGCACCGGCCAAGTCCATTATGGTGTCGACCATTGTTTTGCCCTTATTTTCCTCTTCCAGATCGGCCTTGGTTGAGACGTTTGGAGCATGACTTTGTGGCATGGCTCCCGCCCTTGTGGCACATTACTTTGTTATTGGTTCCGGTACCGGGGAATTCTCTTCAGCTTTCATGCTATTATGAAGATGATGATTTGTTGATTATTGAAGCTGCGCAGCAACCTTTATTTGGTTATATCCGTTTGGGAAAACCTTGGCTATATCCTTTGTTATGTGTTTATTTCCGCTGCTATCTGATATATGATAATTGCTAGGTGTTATGTGATTTATTATTGATTATTGCATCATAGCATGTCATGTAGTTGCATTAGTAACTTATTGAGATTTATCTCACCCCCCTTTCTTTTTATCTTTGTTTTTCCTTAACCCCCCCCCCAGGACCAAGGAATTAGACTCGCTGATCACGAGGACGTCGCAAGGGTTGAGCTTTTGGGGCAAGTGTATATTGGTGGGTTTACATTATATAAATGTGTAACCTTTTTGGGATATTTGTACCAAACATTGACGTTATTAGGATTTGTATATTTTATAACTTTGGTGTATAAGCTTATGGAGTTTATACTAGTTTATTTTGTTGTTGTTAAATTATTTTCCCAAAACCTTGTGTTATCCTCTTTTGGTATAAAAGGAAATTTTTATCTTCATTATTTTAGAGTTTATTGTTTAAGTCGACGTCCAGCTCGCGATCTTGGGCCCGCGGGGTTCGGGGTCGCGACAGTTGGTATTAGAGCCATGGTTTAGCTCTAAATATAAGTCTAGGTGGACTAGTATGACCTAGGAGGGTAGTTGTGTTCGGAGTGAGTAACGGTTGATGTTTTATGCAGGTAATTGTTTCCAATGCCTAGAAGAAGAACAGGTGAAGGTTCTAGTGGGGCTCAGAATCAGAATGATCTTCGGGAAGAGAACCGTGCCATGTTCCAAGGAATGTTTGAGGCCGCCATGAAGGCTATTCATGACCAAGGGCCAAGAGAGGAGCATGTGCCACCTCCACGTTACGGGTTGGAGCAGTTTCTGAAATTAAAACCAAGAGAGTTTGACGGTGAGCCCGATGTGAAGAAGGCCGAATTATGGATCGAGTCAATGGAGAAAATCTATGATGTGTTTGGGTGCACGGACGAGGATAGGGTCCGGTTTGCGGCTTATAAGCTTGTGGGTGCCGCCGAGCATTGGTGGAAAGGAGTCAAAGCGAGTTGGGATGATACCCATACAGTGTATGCATGGGAATTGTTTGTGCGAAAGTTCAAAGAGCATTTTATTCCGGTAGTGGATCAGAACCGAAAGGAGATCGAGCTTCTCAACTTGGAGCAAGGTTTGTTGTCTATAGCTCAATACTCAGCTAAGTTCACAGAATTAGCCCGGTATTGTGACTATCTTGTGAGGACCGAAGAACAGAAAGCTATGAGATTCATCCGGGGTTTGAAGACTTCTATCCGTACTCAACTTATAGCTCAGAGGATTGTGACATTCCAGGATGCGGTAGACCGTGCATACTTAATTAAGCAAGACATAGAGGAGCATAAGAAGAAGGTAGAGGTGACTAATCCGAGCAAACAAGGAGGGCAAGGCAAGCCTCAAACCCGTTCTGATAACCGAGGTAACTTTGGGGGACAATCTCAGTTTCGAGGGCAACCGATCCCAAGGAACCCGAGTACTACTTCCGGGAACCAAGGAAACCAAAATAGGAGACTTTGTTCCTATTGCTAAAAGGAGGGTCATTCAGAGGACCGGTGTTGGAAGAAACAAGGGAAATGCACTAATTGTGGTCAATTGGGGCATTTTGTGAAGGATTGCCCGAGATTCAGAGGTCAACCGACTGGGGTAGGAGCTGGTGCTCCACAGGGTCAGAAAAGAGATGCTGCGGGGAAGCCCAAGGTCCAAGGAAGGGTATTTGCCATGAATCAACAACAAGCTACCGATGATCCTTCTGTTATTGGAGGTATTGTTTCTGTGTTTAATATGAGCGCCCGAGCGTTAGTTGATCCAGGATCATCCCATTCTTACATTTCTGTGCAATTTGCTTCTCTGCTAAATGCTGCATCTGAGTCATTGCCTTATGTGTTAGAGGTGTCAACTCCTATGGGAGAATGTTTGGTGACTGATAGAGTCTTTCGTGCTTGTGATGTGGTTATATGTGGTCGTGTCTTATGTGCGGACTTGGTAGTCCTTCCCATTCAAGACTTTGATGTTATTTTGGGTATGGATTGGTTGAGCAAGTTTCATGCTTCTGTTGATTGCCGTAGGAAAGTTGTTACTTTTTCTATCCCTGATATGCCTAAATTTGTTTTTGAGGCTAGCCCTTTGAGTAGAAAAGTTCGTTTAATTTCTTATGTGAAAGCGAGAAAATTATTGCACCGTGGTTGTGAGGGGTACTTGGCTAGTGTGCTTGATACTAGGAAAGAATCCCCTAGTTTGGAGAGTGTTCGGGTAGTTAGGGAATTTCCCGATGTTTTCTCTTCTGAGTATGATATGCCTCCCGATCGTGAGATAGAATTTTGTATAGATCTTTTGTCGGGTACAGCTCCGATTTCAAAGGCACCGTATAGGTTGGCTCCCGCAGAGTTGAAAGAACTAAAGGTTCAATTGCAAGAGTTGCTTGATCGAGGGTTTATCCGCCCTAGTGTTTCCCCGTGGGGAGCACCGGTCTTGTTTGTGCGGAAGAAAGATGGTTCTTTGAGATTGTGTATCGATTACCGAAAGTTGAATCAGGTTACAGTGAAGAACAAGTATCCTCTACCTCACATTGATGATTTATTTGATCAGCTTCAAGGCTCAGTTATGTTTTCTAAACTTGATTTGAGGAGTGGGTACCATCAGTTGAAGATTCGATCGGAGGATATTTCGAAGACTGCTTTTCGCACTCGGTATGGTCATTACGAGTTCTTGGTTATGCCGTTTGGGTTGACGAACGCGCCTGCCGTATTTATGGATTTGATGAACCGGGTTTTCCATCCTTATCTTGATTTGTTCGTGGTGGTCTTTATTGATGATATACTTGTCTACTCTAAATCTAGAGAGGAGCACGAGCAACACTTGAGGACAGTTTTATCCGTTCTTGCGAGGGAGAAATTATTTGCGAAGTTTAGTAAATGCAAATTTTGGCTCGAGAAAGTTTCTTTTCTGGGTCATGTTATTTCGAAAGACGGGATTTCTGTAGATCCTTCAAAGATAGAGGCAATAGTGGATTGGAAGAGACCCGAGTCAGTGACCGAGATCAGAAGTTTTCTGGGTTTAGCCGGGTATTACCGAAGATTTATAGAAGGGTTTTCGAGGATTGCTACTCCGATGACTCAGTTGACCCGGAAGGATGTACCGTTTGTGTGGAGTGAAAAATGTCAAAACAGTTTTGAGGAATTGAAGAAGAGGTTGACTACCGCACCGATCTTGACCTTGCCTAATGGGAATGATGATTTAGTAATTTACAGTGATGCTTCGAAAGAGGGTTTGGGTTGTGTTTTGATGCAGAACAGGAAGGTGATTGCCTTTGCTTCGAGGAAGTTGACCCCTAGTGAACAGAATTACCCTACTCATGACATGGAGTTAGCGGCTATTGTATTTGCGTTGCATAAGTGGAAGCACTATCTTTACGGGGCAAAGTTCGAGATTTTCACGGATCACAAGAGTTTGAAATACCTTTTCTCCCAGAAAGAGTTGAATAATAGGCAACGCCGATGGATGGAATTGTTGAAGGATTATAATTGTACGATTTCTTATCATCCGGGGAAGGCGAATGTGGTAGCCGATGCGATTAGTAGAAAATCTTATGTGGCTTCGATGATGGTCCGTGAGTGGAAGATGCTTGAGGATATGTTGCGAGCTTGTTCGATAGACTTTTTCGATTCTTGGGATAGACATTTACCGTTAGTGGAATTTTCTTACAACAACAGTTATCAGGCTATTATCGAGATGGCGCCTTATGAGGCCTTATATGGGAGAAAATGTAGATCGCCTATTTGTTGGGATGAGGTCGGTGAAGCGAAGATCGTGGGTATTGATTTACTTCAGGATTCAGTTGAGAAAATTAGAGTTATCCGGGATCGATTGAAAACAGCTCAGAGTCGACATAAAAGCTATGCAGATAACCGAAGGCGAGATCTTAGTTTTCAGACCGGTGATTTTGTGTTCTTGAAAGTATCTCCGAAGGTGGGTATTCGAAGGTTCGGGAAGAAAGGCAAATTGGCTCCGAGGTTTATAGGTCCGTTCGAGATTTTGGGAAAGGTGGGACTTCTTGCGTATCGACTTGCGTTACCGCCATCCTTAGACCGGTTGCACAACGTCTTTCACGTTTCTATGCTTCGGAAGTACGTTCATGATCCTTCTCACGTGTTACCGAGGATACCGGAGGATATTGAGCCCGATATGACTTACGAGGAACGACCGGTTCGGATTTTAGATTCCAAAGTCCAAGAGTTGAGGAACAAAAGCATTGCGTTGGTTAGAGTTCTTTGGAGGAATCATAATATCGAGGAGTCGACGTGGGAGCTCCGAGATGAGATCGAGAGGAAATATCCGTGGCTTTTTAATTCGGGTAAGTCTCGTTAAAATTCGGGTCGAATTTTCTTTAAGGGTGAGTGAATGTCACGACCCGAAAACTAGGCTCTATTTTATTAGTAATAAATAATTATTATTTATCTACTTGCTTATTTATTTATTTAATTTATTATTTATTTAAATATTTATGTGTGCATTTTATGTTTCATAATAATTATGCCTAGCATTTTATTTGAGTTATTTGGGTTAGTGTAGTATTGTTGGGTCTTAATGGTTAGTAGGGAGTGTAAGTATTTGTGAGTAGTTTGGGAAGGGGCCTAAGTGTAAGTTTTTGAAAAAGGTTTTAACTACTCCCTCCCTACTCCTTCTCTTCTCCCTTACCTCTTCCATCACCCTACTCCCTCATCTCTCTCCCAGCATTCTCTCTCTTTCCTTGGAAAAAAGGGTAAGGTTTCTTTCTCTCTTCTCTCTTCATTTTATTCATCTTTCTCTTGTTATTTCTCATTTCTTAAATCTTGAAACTTGTTTAGATCGTCGTTAGGATCGTAGAGGGCTAAAAATATTCGAATTCCGTCATCTTTGAGAAAATTCAAGTAAGTTGCTTTTCCCCCATTAATATGCTAAATTGTTCATATCATGCTTATATAATGCTTTAGTTGTTATATTTGAAGTTTGATTGAGTTTGGAATTTATTTGGAATTTATTTGGAATTTTGGTTAAAAATGGTGATTATATGAAGGTTGGGATATAAACCTTGATTCGGGTTTCTAGATGTGTTATTTTGGTCATATTCAAGTTTATAAGTTGTTTTGGTTCATTGTTATGCTTATTGGAAGTCTTGATTTTGAGTATTTGAGAAATGGTAAGAATTTTGGGTTGTTTGGGTGCCAATTTCGGGTATGTTTGAACCCAGGAAGAAATCTGGGCATTGTTCTTCTGGCACGGTCGTGCCCCTTTATTTGGCACGGTCGTGCCAACATTCACTTTCCTCTCGTAATTTTTAGCACGGTCGTGCCACTTTCTTAGGCACGGTCGCGCCAACATTCTCTTTCCTCTCGTCATGTTTGGCATGGTCGTGCCACTTTCTTAGGCACGGTCGTGCCAAGCTGGGACTCTGATATATTCTTCTCTTTTCTTCTAAAACTGTTTCCTCCATAACTTTCTCATCCAAACTCCGTTTTGGACGAGTAAACTATCATTTTGAAGCTCTCCTTGAGCTCTTCGAGATGATTGAATAGTTTTGGTTGTGTGCTTGAGTTAACTGGATCCTTTGTGATCAAATGTGATAAGGGAGTGGTGTTATCATTGTGGAAATTATTAGATCACCTTAATTGGTTATTGTTGGTTCATTTCACTTTCTTGGTGACTACTTGGTATGGTTCCCTACATTGGAATCAATGGTTGTTTATCGTGCTAGTATTTTATTACTTAGCCTTTACTTGAAAGCCCAGCTGGTATTTGTGGTTGTGTCGGGCGATGTGAGATATTGTGATGGCACCGGCCAAGTCCATTATGGTGTCGACCATTGTTTTGCCCTTATTTTCCTCTTCCAGATCGGCCTTGGTTGAGACGTTTGGAGCATGACTTTGTGGCATGGCTCCCGCCCTTGTGGCACATTACTTTGTTATTGGTTCCGGTACCGGGGAATTCTCTTCAGCTTTCATGCTATTATGAAGATGATGATTTGTTGATTATTGAAGCTGCGCAGCAACCTTTATTTGGTTATATCCGTTTGGGAAAACCTTGGCTATATCCTTTGTTATGTGTTTATTTCCGCTGCTATCTGATATATGATAATTGCTAGGTGTTATGTGATTTATTATTGATTATTGCATCATAGCATGTCATGTAGTTGCATTAGTAACTTATTGAGATTTATCTC
The DNA here is from genome assembly GCA_026119855.1 of Campanula takesimana. Classification (NCBI taxonomy): domain Eukaryota; kingdom Viridiplantae; phylum Streptophyta; class Magnoliopsida; order Asterales; family Campanulaceae; genus Campanula; species Campanula takesimana. The sequence continues at coordinate 267,108 of JAOWBW010000710.1, forward strand.
ACCCCCCTTTCTTTTTATCTTTGTTTTTCCTTAACCCCCCCCAGGACCAAGGAATTAGACTCGCTGATCACGAGGACGTCGCAAGGGTTGAGCTTTTGGGGCAAGTGTATATTGGTGGGTTTACATTATATAAATGTGTAACCTTTTTGGGATATTTGTACCAAACATTGACGTTATTAGGATTTGTATATTTTATAACTTTGGTGTATAAGCTTATGGAGTTTATACTAGTTTATTTTGTTGTTGTTAAATTATTTTCCCAAAACCTTGTGTTATCCTCTTTTGGTATAAAAGGAAATTTTTATCTTCATTATTTTAGAGTTTATTGTTTAAGTCGACGTCCAGTTCGCGATCTTGGGCCCGCGGGGTTCGGGGTCGCGACAGTTGGTATTAGAGCCATGGTTTAGCTCTAAATATAAGTCTAGGTGGACTAGTATGACCTAGGAGGGTAGTTGTGTTCGGAGTGAGTAACGGTTGATGTTTTATGCAGGTAATTGTTTCCAATGCCTAGAAGAAGAACAGGTGAAGGTTCTAGTGGGGCTCAGAATCAGAATGATCTTCGGGAAGAGAACCGTGCCATGTTCCAAGGAATGTTTGAGGCCGCCATGAAGGCTATTCATGACCAAGGGCCAAGAGAGGAGCATGTGCCACCTCCACGTTACGGGTTGGAGCAGTTTCTGAAATTAAAACCAAGAGAGTTTGACGGTGAGCCCGATGTGAAGAAGGCCGAATTATGGATCGAGTCAATGGAGAAAATCTATGATGTGTTTGGGTGCACGGACGAGGATAGGGTCCGGTTTGCGGCTTATAAGCTTGTGGGTGCCGCCGAGCATTGGTGGAAAGGAGTCAAAGCGAGTTGGGATGATACCCATACAGTGTATGCATGGGAATTGTTTGTGCGAAAGTTCAAAGAGCATTTTATTCCGGTAGTGGATCAGAACCGAAAGGAGATCGAGCTTCTCAACTTGGAGCAAGGTTTGTTGTCTATAGCTCAATACTCAGCTAAGTTCACAGAATTAGCCCGGTATTGTGACTATCTTGTGAGGACCGAAGAACAGAAAGCTATGAGATTCATCCGGGGTTTGAAGACTTCTATCCGTACTCAACTTATAGCTCAGAGGATTGTGACATTCCAGGATGCGGTAGACCGTGCATACTTAATTAAGCAAGACATAGAGGAGCATAAGAAGAAGGTAGAGGTGACTAATCCGAGCAAACAAGGAGGGCAAGGCAAGCCTCAAACCCGTTCTGATAACCGAGGTAACTTTGGGGGACAATCTCAGTTTCGAGGGCAACCGATCCCAAGGAACCCGAGTACTACTTCCGGGAACCAAGGAAACCAAAATAGGAGACTTTGTTCCTATTGCTAAAAGGAGGGTCATTCAGAGGACCGGTGTTGGAAGAAACAAGGGAAATGCACTAATTGTGGTCAATTGGGGCATTTTGTGAAGGATTGCCCGAGATTCAGAGGTCAACCGACTGGGGTAGGAGCTGGTGCTCCACAGGGTCAGAAAAGAGATGCTGCGGGGAAGCCCAAGGTCCAAGGAAGGGTATTTGCCATGAATCAACAACAAGCTACCGATGATCCTTCTGTTATTGGAGGTATTGTTTCTGTGTTTAATATGAGCGCCCGAGCGTTAGTTGATCCAGGATCATCCCATTCTTACATTTCTGTGCAATTTGCTTCTCTGCTAAATGCTGCATCTGAGTCATTGCCTTATGTGTTAGAGGTGTCAACTCCTATGGGAGAATGTTTGGTGACTGATAGAGTCTTTCGTGCTTGTGATGTGGTTATATGTGGTCGTGTCTTATGTGCGGACTTGGTAGTCCTTCCCATTCAAGACTTTGATGTTATTTTGGGTATGGATTGGTTGAGCAAGTTTCATGCTTCTGTTGATTGCCGTAGGAAAGTTGTTACTTTTTCTATCCCTGATATGCCTAAATTTGTTTTTGAGGCTAGCCCTTTGAGTAGAAAAGTTCGTTTAATTTCTTATGTGAAAGCGAGAAAATTATTGCACCGTGGTTGTGAGGGGTACTTGGCTAGTGTGCTTGATACTAGGAAAGAATCCCCTAGTTTGGAGAGTGTTCGGGTAGTTAGGGAATTTCCCGATGTTTTCTCTTCTGAGTATGATATGCCTCCCGATCGTGAGATAGAATTTTGTATAGATCTTTTGTCGGGTACAGCTCCGATTTCAAAGGCACCGTATAGGTTGGCTCCCGCAGAGTTGAAAGAACTAAAGGTTCAATTGCAAGAGTTGCTTGATCGAGGGTTTATCCGCCCTAGTGTTTCCCCGTGGGGAGCACCGGTCTTGTTTGTGCGGAAGAAAGATGGTTCTTTGAGATTGTGTATCGATTACCGAAAGTTGAATCAGGTTACAGTGAAGAACAAGTATCCTCTACCTCACATTGATGATTTATTTGATCAGCTTCAAGGCTCAGTTATGTTTTCTAAACTTGATTTGAGGAGTGGGTACCATCAGTTGAAGATTCGATCGGAGGATATTTCGAAGACTGCTTTTCGCACTCGGTATGGTCATTACGAGTTCTTGGTTATGCCGTTTGGGTTGACGAACGCGCCTGCCGTATTTATGGATTTGATGAACCGGGTTTTCCATCCTTATCTTGATTTGTTCGTGGTGGTCTTTATTGATGATATACTTGTCTACTCTAAATCTAGAGAGGAGCACGAGCAACACTTGAGGACAGTTTTATCCGTTCTTGCGAGGGAGAAATTATTTGCGAAGTTTAGTAAATGCAAATTTTGGCTCGAGAAAGTTTCTTTTCTGGGTCATGTTATTTCGAAAGACGGGATTTCTGTAGATCCTTCAAAGATAGAGGCAATAGTGGATTGGAAGAGACCCGAGTCAGTGACCGAGATCAGAAGTTTTCTGGGTTTAGCCGGGTATTACCGAAGATTTATAGAAGGGTTTTCGAGGATTGCTACTCCGATGACTCAGTTGACCCGGAAGGATGTACCGTTTGTGTGGAGTGAAAAATGTCAAAACAGTTTTGAGGAATTGAAGAAGAGGTTGACTACCGCACCGATCTTGACCTTGCCTAATGGGAATGATGATTTAGTAATTTACAGTGATGCTTCGAAAGAGGGTTTGGGTTGTGTTTTGATGCAGAACAGGAAGGTGATTGCCTTTGCTTCGAGGAAGTTGACCCCTAGTGAACAGAATTACCCTACTCATGACATGGAGTTAGCGGCTATTGTATTTGCGTTGCATAAGTGGAAGCACTATCTTTACGGGGCAAAGTTCGAGATTTTCACGGATCACAAGAGTTTGAAATACCTTTTCTCCCAGAAAGAGTTGAATAATAGGCAACGCCGATGGATGGAATTGTTGAAGGATTATAATTGTACGATTTCTTATCATCCGGGGAAGGCGAATGTGGTAGCCGATGCGATTAGTAGAAAATCTTATGTGGCTTCGATGATGGTCCGTGAGTGGAAGATGCTTGAGGATATGTTGCGAGCTTGTTCGATAGACTTTTTCGATTCTTGGGATAGACATTTACCGTTAGTGGAATTTTCTTACAACAACAGTTATCAGGCTATTATCGAGATGGCGCCTTATGAGGCCTTATATGGGAGAAAATGTAGATCGCCTATTTGTTGGGATGAGGTCGGTGAAGCGAAGATCGTGGGTATTGATTTACTTCAGGATTCAGTTGAGAAAATTAGAGTTATCCGGGATCGATTGAAAACAGCTCAGAGTCGACATAAAAGCTATGCAGATAACCGAAGGCGAGATCTTAGTTTTCAGACCGGTGATTTTGTGTTCTTGAAAGTATCTCCGAAGGTGGGTATTCGAAGGTTCGGGAAGAAAGGCAAATTGGCTCCGAGGTTTATAGGTCCGTTCGAGATTTTGGGAAAGGTGGGACTTCTTGCGTATCGACTTGCGTTACCGCCATCCTTAGACCGGTTGCACAACGTCTTTCACGTTTCTATGCTTCGGAAGTACGTTCATGATCCTTCTCACGTGTTACCGAGGATACCGGAGGATATTGAGCCCGATATGACTTACGAGGAACGACCGGTTCGGATTTTAGATTCCAAAGTCCAAGAGTTGAGGAACAAAAGCATTGCGTTGGTTAGAGTTCTTTGGAGGAATCATAATATCGAGGAGTCGACGTGGGAGCTCCGAGATGAGATCGAGAGGAAATATCCGTGGCTTTTTAATTCGGGTAAGTCTCGTTAAAATTCGGGTCGAATTTTCTTTAAGGGTGAGTGAATGTCACGACCCGAAAACTAGGCTCTATTTTATTAGTAATAAATAATTATTATTTATCTACTTGCTTATTTATTTATTTAATTTATTATTTATTTAAATATTTATGTGTGCATTTTATGTTTCATAATAATTATGCCTAGCATTTTATTTGAGTTATTTGGGTTAGTGTAGTATTGTTGGGTCTTAATGGTTAGTAGGGAGTGTAAGTATTTGTGAGTAGTTTGGGAAGGGGCCTAAGTGTAAGTTTTTGAAAAAGGTTTTAACTACTCCCTCCCTACTCCTTCTCTTCTCCCTTACCTCTTCCATCACCCTACTCCCTCATCTCTCTCCCAGCATTCTCTCTCTTTCCTTGGAAAAAAGGGTAAGGTTTCTTTCTCTCTTCTCTCTTCATTTTATTCATCTTTCTCTTGTTATTTCTCATTTCTTAAATCTTGAAACTTGTTTAGATCGTCGTTAGGATCGTAGAGGGCTAAAAATATTCGAATTCCGTCATCTTTGAGAAAATTCAAGTAAGTTGCTTTTCCCCCATTAATATGCTAAATTGTTCATATCATGCTTATATAATGCTTTAGTTGTTATATTTGAAGTTTGATTGAGTTTGGAATTTATTTGGAATTTTGGTTAAAAATGGTGATTATATGAAGGTTGGGATATAAACCTTGATTCGGGTTTCTAGATGTGTTATTTTGGTCATATTCAAGTTTATAAGTTGTTTTGGTTCATTGTTATGCTTATTGGAAGTCTTGATTTTGAGTATTTGAGAAATGGTAAGAATTTTGGGTTGTTTGGGTGCCAATTTCGGGTATGTTTGAACCCAGGAAGAAATCTGGGCATTGTTCTTCTGGCACGGTCGTGCCCCTTTATTTGGCACGGTCGTGCCAACATTCACTTTCCTCTCGTAATTTTTAGCACGGTCGTGCCACTTTCTTAGGCACGGTCGCGCCAACATTCTCTTTCCTCTCGTCATGTTTGGCATGGTCGTGCCACTTTCTTAGGCACGGTCGTGCCAAGCTGGGACTCTGATATATTCTTCTCTTTTCTTCTAAAACTGTTTCCTCCATAACTTTCTCATCCAAACTCCGTTTTGGATGAGTAAACTATCATTTTGAAGCTCTCCTTGAGCTCTTCGAGATGATTGAATAGTTTTGGTTGTGTGCTTGAGTTAACTGGATCCTTTGTGATCAAATGTGATAAGGGAGTGGTGTTATCATTGTGGAAATTATTAGATCACCTTAATTGGTTATTGTTGGTTCATTTCACTTTCTTGGTGACTACTTGGTATGGTTCCCTACTTTGGAATCAATGGTTGTTTATCGTGCTAGTATTTTATTACTTAGCCTTTACTTGAAAGCCCAGCTGGTATTTGTGGTTGTGTCGGGCGATGTGAGATATTGTGATGGCACCGGCCAAGTCCATTATGGTGTCGACCATTGTTTTGCCCTTATTTTCCTCTTCCAGATCGGCCTTGGTTGAGACGTTTGGAGCATGACTTTGTGGCATGGCTCCCGCCCTTGTGGCACATTACTTTGTTATTGGTTCCGGTACCGGGGAATTCTCTTCAGCTTTCATGCTATTATGAAGATGATGATTTGTTGATTATTGAAGCTGCGCAGCGACCTTTATTTGGTTATATCCGTTAGGGAAAACCTTGGCTATATCCTTTGTTATGTGTTTATTTCCGCTGCTATCTGATATATGATAATTGCTAGGTGTTATGTGATTTATTATTGATTATTGCATCATAGCATGTCATGTAGTTGCATTAGTAACTTATTGAGATTTATCTCACCCCCTTTCTTTTTATCTTTGTTTTTCCTTAACCCCCCCCTAGGACCAAGGAATTAGACTCGCTGATCACGAGGACGTCGCAAGGGTTGAGCTTTTGGGGCAAGTGTATATTGGTGGGTTTACATTATATAAATGTGTAACCTTTTTGGGATATTTGTACCAAACATTGACGTCATTAGGATTTGTATATTTTATAACTTTGGTGTATAAGCTTATGGAGTTTATACTAGTTTATTTTGTTGTTGTTAAATTATTTTCCCAAAACCTTGTGTTATCCTCTTTCGGTATAAAAGGAAATTTTTATCTTCATTATTTTAGAGTTTATTGTTTAAGTCGACGTCCAGCTCGCGATCTCGGGCCCGCGGGGTTCAGGGTCACGACAGTCCGAGTCCAACTGATAGCGAGAATGAGGGTGATGATGGGAAAGGTGGTGATGTAGGAGCACACATGATTACTTTTCAAGGTGAACCGCAGAATCAAATGTATGGGAGAGGAGACTATCAATTTTACCGCGATATTGGTGAAGGGTCAGAGAATTATGATAATAGTGAATACAAGTTTGCAGAATGGAATGCGGAGACTGATGGAATCGCCAAATGTATTCGCTTCTCAAATAAGATTGAAGTGCAGTATCAAATAAAGAAGTACCATATTACGAAGAATCTGAGGTTCAAGGTGAAAAAGAGCACACCGCAAAAGTGGACTATTCAGTGTTTGGTGAAACAGTTCCCCTGCAATTTCTATGTGAATGTGAGTCTGAAGAAGGGTGGGTATTGGGAAGTAACTAAGTATAAGGGTCCACATTATTGCTTGGCTTCAGATGCTAGCGGCGATCATCCTAATTTAGATGCTAAGTTTATAGGACGAGAAGTTATGGAACTTGTCAAGGCTGATCCAGAGTACAAGATTAAGCTTATTATGATAACAATAAAATCAAAGTACGGTAAGGATGTTTCATATCGGAAGGCATGGTGTGGTAAACAAAAAGCCATCGCTGAAGCATATGGGGACTGGGACGAATCTTATAAAAAGTTGCCACGTTTGTTAGCAGCTATTCAAAAGTGGAACCCTGCAACCATTGTGCAGTTTTCTAATCGTCCTGAAGCTGGTCCTCCAGGTTTGTTTGACCGCGTGTTCTGGGCATTTGGCCCTTGTTTGGAAGCATTCTCTCATTACCGTCCTGTCATTTCTGTTGATTGCACATTCTTGCATGGAAGATATAAAGGGGTAATACTTATTGCTATGGGTGTTGATGCGAATGATAGTTTACTTCCACTTGCTTTTGCTCTTGTTGAAAAGGAGGACCATGAAAACTAGTCTTGGTTCTTACATCTTGTTTGCAGACATGTTATTAGGGGTCGTGAAGTTTGTTTGATATCTGATTGCCACAATGGGATCCTTGCCACTGTTGGAGAAAATGGATGGCCACGAACTGTTGTGCACAGGTGGTGCATGTTGCATTTACGAGCTAATTTCCTTTACGCTCATAATGGTGTTGGCTTAAAAGATCTTTTTGGCATGCTGTTAGCGCCACCCAAGAACGGAAGATGAAAAAATTCTTGGCTCAGATTCGTATAATCAATCGCGAGGCAGTTAAATGGTTTGAGTTTTTGGATGTTAAAAAGTGGTCAATGGCGCATGATGGTGGATATAGGTACGGCATTAAGACTACCAATTTGTCTGAGGTTTTTAATGGTGTCATGAAAGGAGCACGGGGGATGCCTGTTTCAGCAATTGTTGAGCTCGCCTTCTATAGGTGTGTGGAATACTTTCAAAGTAGACTCTCGGGATCAATAAGGTCTTTAGGGGGGTATCCTGGTAACCCCAACATAAATGCGAGAATACTATTCAGTCAAAGGGTCCAACAAAAATATGACTTCAACTTGAAGAAGGCTGGCCATCATAATGTTAGAAGGTTTAACAATACTCCAATAGGTGTTTATCAAGTTACAACTGGGCGACGCGGTAAAAGGGGTGGAAAGGTTCAAGTGGTGGAATTGGGTCCTCGAACATGCACTTGTGGCAAATGGGTGCAATATCATTACCCTTGTTCGCATGTTCTAGCCTGCTTCAAAGCCCAACATTGTTGGGTATGCTTATTACCTAACCCTCCTATTTATGTTAGAATTGATTGATACCATCACTTAAGTTTATTTTAAAGACTTTAGGACCCTATGTAAGAAGTTTTATAACTTCAATTTTTAGCCAAGTCCTCTTTATAGACTAGGCTTAGTGTTTAGGGCTGAAGCTTTGGATTTAAGATCAAAAGAGCAAAAGGCCAAGTTTGATGCGCATGCCTCCCATGCGCAGCGCATCACCTGCGCACTCCATGCACATGAGTCTCATGCGCACGCAGACTTGCCTTGGTTTATTCTCTCATTTCCTGACCTCACCTTGTGAAGCTTAGAAAGCGTCATGACAAGCTAGGATTTTTGAATGAGATAAAGTGCTGATGTGGACAAACGACAAAATCAGCACACTCAGCATACACGTAGATAGGAGACGCGCCTCTTGTTTGAATTTCAAACATGAAGACAGCTGTCATCCTTCTAGAAGAAGTTTGAAATCTGTCCACTTTCTGTCTCCAACGGCTATGAAGGACACCTGCGCACCAATCACATTGTGACAGCCTATCGTCCTTGCTCAGAGCTCCAACGGCTAGTTTCTTGAAGCTCCACTATAAAAAGCATGCTCATCCTCATTTTCCAAGCTGCTTGAGTTTTGCTTCCAAAGAGAAAGTTTGAAGATTTGAAGATTTGAAGATTTGAAGATTGCTTGCTCATTTCCAGAATTCCCAAAAACAACCTCCATACCTTCATACTAAATCCAAGCCCAGATCCTATAAGCCTTTGTATCACCAGAATTCTTTGTGCTCTCCATCATACGATTCATAGAGCCCAGAATTCTGTCACACACACACCTCTTGAAGTTTCGATCTCATCGATCTTACTTCTAGAGATACACCGGTTATTGTCTAGGATTTGTTCGTTCATAGATTATAGATCTTTGAGTTAGTTTGTTCTAAATAGTTGTATCTTGTAACTCTCTCATATTATAAGATCTCTTTTAGAAAACCCAAGACTAACCATCTTGGTAGAGGACGTAGATCTTTTCCCGATCGAACCTCTCCAAATAGCTTGTCTATTTATTGTGATTTTCATTCTACATTTAAGCTTTACTTATATATTGTTTTGTTTGATCTTTGTAGATTGTCTTGCATCGTTCGAATTGTGTTTGTGTGCTTTTTGCCTTAGTTCCATTTTGCGCCAATCTTTAAGCTAAACTTAGTGCGTGCGTATTTACACTTCTGCGCATACTCCCTGCGCATAAGTGATTGCTTTAAGTTTCCGCTGTGCATTTCACACTCTTGTTGCGCGCTATACTTAGCCAAAATAAGACCTATGCGCATTAGCCATTGTTTTGCAAAAGGGTTTGAAAAGAATTATAAAAACGCTATTCACCCCCCCCCCTCTAGCATTTTTTATACCCTTGTTGCCCTTCTGGGACCAACAAGTGGTATCAGAGCAAACACCTTTTAAAACGTTTTCCGTTTTTCAAGCTTAACAGCTTGGGTGCCGATTCGATATGGCTAGTTCAAAACCTATGGCAACTGCTAACTACACACATGTTCCTGTATTTGATGAAGATCATTTCGACGTGTGGAAATTCAGCATCCTGACTCATCTCAACTCTATTGATGAAAGACTCCATGACACTTTGGTTTATGGACCTTATATTCCAATGAAGGCGAATCCTAATCAACGTACCAACGCTGCTCAACCTACAGTTCTGAAACCGAAGGAAGAATAGACTGAGGAAGAAATCAAAAGAGTTGCAAATGATGGTAAAGTAAGAAACATTCTTCTTAGTACTCTAAGCACGGCTATGAAGCAACAAGTCATGCATTGTGCTACCGCAAATGAATTATGGGATGCTATTGAAGAACATATCGAAGGAGACACTGTTTGCAAAGAAAACAAAAGATACGAGGTACAAAAGAGATTCAACAATTTCTCACAACTCCCCGGTGAAACCTTAAGACAAACCTACGAACGTTACTGTGAAATCATCAATCTCTGCATCTCACTTGGAAAGAAATTCACCAATAAGGAATTAAATGTAAATTTCCTTGCTGCTCTTGGATCAAGATATCTTCATAAATCTAGCGCCCTTGAAGACGCTGGAACTCTGGATGATTGGACTCTAAGGAACCTTTATGCAAATCTCAAGGTTTACGAACTTAAACTTCAGCGCATCAGTGAAACTGAAGGAAAATCTAAGTCCATTGCTATGGTTGCGCAAACAGAAGAAGAGCCAGCACCTGAGCATGTTGAGAAAAGCTCAGACCCCAGAATCTCCACTTCTGAGCTATTGGGCATGGACGATGAAGACTTCGCTTTATTTGTGAAGAAATTCCAGAAGTTTAGAAAGTTCTTAAAACCCAACTCAACAAGAAAGTATCAAGGATCTACAAGCAGAGATCCTCCAAAGTTTACAAGGAGCAGTGACTCAAAAAGGAAAGAAGATCTTGTTTGTTTTAATTGCAGGAAACCCGGACACTTTGCTTCAAGCTGCCCAATTCTAAAATTCGAATACATGCAGAAGAAGAGCAGCCATACTCCCAAATTCTCTCCCAAGTTTACTCGTCACAAGGTAATGGTTGCTGAAGAAGAATCACCAGCAAATGAGCATAACACCTGGATCGAAACAGACTCTGAAGAAAGCGATGAAGAGACTGATGATGGACTCGTTTGCTTGGTCGCAAAAGATGATGATGATGCTGTTGATTATGACTCGGATGACTTCACAAAAGATGTTCCAGACATGAAGATCTTGAACAAACCAATTAAGAAATCTGCTAGTTATTCTGAAGCAAAGAAGAAGAAAGGACCAACCATCAACGAGCTCATCGAACAAGGATTTATAACTCCAGCTCAAACCGATGGTGGATTGTTATTTGCCAGATGTGATCTGAGCGCTCGAAGCAAGCTCAGAAAAGGGAACTACATTAGACCACAAGTTGAACCAATCCCTATAATCACTCATGATGAGGACATTGCCAAGCAAGAAAAGTTGTTCGAGGAAGCTGAAAAGGTAATCAGTAAGTTTGGCAAAATGAAGGAAGCTTTAGCACTATCATGTGATGAAATTTCCCAACTTAAGACCGAGAAATCTCTATTAAAATCTGAACTCACCCTCCTTAAGGAGCAGATAAAGAGCATGACTCCTCCTACTGTCAAAAACACTTTTCTAACGGAACAGAACTCATTACTTAAAGTTCAAAACGATGAATTGGGTGCTCAAATTACTGATCTTAAAAAGATTACAAATTAGTGGCCAATTCTCGTGTCACTAAGGACAACATTTTTGAGTCCCAAAAAGTCAGTGGTGATAAAAGTGGCTTGGGATTCTCTTCAACTAGTGACAACTTTAAGTGTGATGTCTGCGCTGAAAGAGATAGTGAATTCACACATCAGCAAACTTTTGAAATTCGCAAGGAAAAACATTCTAATTCAATGGGTAAAGGACAGGAAAAAGTCAAGAGACAAACATTCCATTATGTCTACCCAACGAAGCAATTTGGGAAAGCTAAAGGGAAAGATATAGCTACAGATGAATCAGCTCCTAGCAAAATCATTCTTGAAACTAAGAGCGCTCCTTCTACTACTGCGCATTATGCGCCTAGGAGCCATGCCCCTCACCGCCATGCGCCTCCTAGCCCTATGCGCACTCCTAGAAAAAGCGCTCCAAAATTTCAAAAGAAAGATTTTGTTAAGGCTGGCTCATCTGACCCAAAAGAAGAATGCTATCCCTATGAACAGTAAAGAGTTTGTGAAAACTCACATGATTGGTGGCTTTCAACATTGTTCCATTTATGATTGTTTTGGACACAAGGCCGTGGAATGCCTTTTGAGATTCACTCCCAATGCCAAAGGACGTAAAAATCCCAAGGTCAAGCAAGAGTGGGTTGTCAAAAGCTGCTAACTCTAGGACCCAAAAGGAATAAAGGGGACCTGCTTAAATGTCTAAATTTCAGGTTCTTTGCTTCATGGCTGGATCTTCAAAAGCTAAAACGTTTGAATGGATTCTCGATAGTGGGTGCTCACGACACATGACTGGAGATGAATCCTTACTTGAAGATGTTCATGAAGAAAGAGGTCCCTCAGTTACATTTGATGATAATAACAAAGGTCAAGTTGTAGCATATGGAAAGCTCAAGAAAGACAAAGTGTGCATTGATAGAGTCTCTCTCGTCGAAGGACTCAAGCACAACTTATTATCCATATCTCAATTCTGCGACAAATGATTAGAATGCCATTTCTCTTCAACACAATGTCTTATCAAAAATGGTAAAACGGGAGCTATCTTACTCACGGGTTATCGTAAGACAAATATTTATATTATTGATTTCCATAGTATGAACTCTAGTACTAATCTTTGTTTTGTAGCAAAAAGTGTGAGCGAAAATAGTTGGCTATGGCACAAGCGCATGAGTCACTTGAACTTCAAATGTCTATCAAAACTCAGCAGGGATAATCTTGTCAAAGGACTTCCCAAGGTTGCTGATCATCATGACAACAAATGCGCAGCTTGTCAACTTGGCAAACAATCAAAGCAGTCTTTCTCCAGCAAGACAAATCCCTCAACTTCAAAATGTTTGCAACTGCTGCACATTGATCTATTTGGACTAGTCTCCACTGCAAGTATTAGAAGAAACAAGTATACTTTAGTTGTGGTGGATGATTATTCAAGATACACATTGGTGGAAATGATGATTTCTAAATATGATTGTTATGACATTCTTACCACTCTATTCAGACTGCTCCAAACCCAAAAAGAAGTTGACATCGTTAGTGTTCGATCCGATAACGGAACATAATTCAAAAACAACGGTGTTGCTCAATATTGCGACGATCATGGGATAGATCACAACTTCTCAATAGCTGGAGTTCCTTAACAAAATGGTGTTGTGGAAAGAAAGAATAGGACGTTGATTGAAGCGGGAAAGACGATGATAGCTGAAGCGAAATAGCCTAAGTATTTTTTGGAAGAAGCTATCAACACTGCATGCTTTACTCAAAATCATTCCCTCATCAACAAGCGCCATAACAAGACCCCTTATGAACTTTGGCGTGGTAGAACTCCCAACATTGCATTCTTCAAGATCTTTGGCTGCAAATGCTATATCCTCTACAACGGAAAGGAACATAGAGGTAAATTCGATGCCAAAGCGGATGAAGGTATTTTTGTTGGGTATGCTAAACATTCTAAAGCCTCTCGTGTTTTCAATAGATCTACATTAGTGATAGTTGAATCTGTACATGTTACATTTGATGAACATTTTCTCCTTGAGCCACATTTGGCTCCTAATGTTGCTGATGATTCTGTTGAGTCTATTGAGACAGGTGCGCACATTCCAGCTGCGCATACACAAGATCAGAATGTATCAACACAAGGAAATCCATCTACATCAGTTGCGCAAAGTTATGTCAATAGCGCACCAAGAGAACCTTCAGTTGCACCTTATCATGCGCCTGATGATTCTCCTCATGCGCCTCAATCTACTGCTGCATCTGTGTCAATCCCACTTTCAATTCTGAACCAATTCAACCCCCAAATTTCAATGATTTTGATGCTAGTGAAGATGTACAAATAAAAGACCTTCAAGCTTCTACAACTCAACCTAACTTACCTCTTGAAATTCGTGAAGTTAGAGATCACCCAATCACTAATATCATTGGTGATCTTCATGTTGGGGTTCGTACAAGGAGAGCTACAAACTTTGATGCTTATACTGCATTTATCTCTCAAGTTGAACCGAAGAAGGCTGATGAAGCGCTCTAAGATCCAAATTGGGTTGTTGCAATGCAAGAAGAACTCAATCAATTTGAACGATGTAAGGTTTGGACTCTTGTTCCAAGACTAAATAATCAAGGAGTGATTGGTACGAAATGGGTATTCAGAAACAAGATGGATGAGAATGGAACCATCACAAGAAACAAAGCAAGGTTAGTTGCGCAAGGCTATAGGCAAGAAGAAGGAATTGATTACGATGAAACATTCACGCCCGTAGCAAGACTTGAAGCTATTAGACTCTTCTTAGCTTACGCTGCTTACAAGGACTTCAAGTTATATCAAATGGATGTCAAGAGCATGTTTCTGAATGGTGAACTCCAAGAACAAGTCTACGTAGCTCAACCACCTGGATTTGAAGATTCATAATTTCCAAATCATGTCTACAAACTCCAGAAAGCTTTGTATGGGCTCAAGCAAGCACCAAGAGCATGGTATGATACACTATCCAAGTTTCTCATTGAGAAAGGCTTCACTCGCGGTAAAATCGATACTACTCTTTTCATTACCAAACATAATGGTCATAAATTACTTGTTCAAATTTATGTTGATGATATTATATTTGGTTCTACTAATGAATTGTTGTGTAAGCGCTTTGAAAAACTAATGAAGAGCAAGTTTGAAATGAGCATGATGGGAGAACTCACTTTCTTCCTCGGGCTTCAAATCAAGCAAATGAATGAAGGCATATTTATAAACCAAGCCAAGTACACAAAGGATCTTATCAAAAAATTTGGACTTGAGAATGCTAGAGCATACGACACACCTATGGCTACCGGCAACAAACTTGACAAAGATTTAAAGGGTAAAAAGGTTGATCAAACTCTCTATCGAGGTATGATTGGCTCACTCCTTTATCTTACTGCTAGTAGGCCTGATATAATGTTTAGTGTTTGTGTCTGCGCATGTTATCAATCTGACCCTAGAGAAGCGCACTTAATTGCTGTGAAACGTATTATACGATATCTCTCTGGCACTGTTAACCTTGGACTTTACACTAAAGATTCGAATTTTAAACTTGTAGGTTATTCAGATGCGGATTACGCAGCATGCACAATTGACAGGAAGAGCACAAGCGGCACTTGTCATTTCTTTGGATATCGACTTGTGTTATGGGCTAGTAAAAAGCAAGTTGCAGTTTCTGTCTCAACCACTGAAGCAGAATATATCGCTGTTGGAAGCTGTTGCTGTCAGATTCTATGGATGAAGCAGCAATTGGTGGACTATGACATCAAAGAAGAAAATTGTCCCATCTACTGCGACAATACATCAACGATTGTTGTTTCTGAAAATCCTGTCATGCATTCAAAGACCAAGCACATTGACATAAAATATCACTTCCTCAAAGACCACGTGGAAAAAGGCAACATACATTTGGAACACGTGGGAACCGACTATCAAATCGCCGATATCCTTACAAAAGCACTAGATGCTAAAAGGTTCATCTTTTTGAGAGGTGAAATGGGTATGCTTGAACTTAGCTAAATTTTGTCCATATGATTTGTCAATACTATTGATCTTGTATTTTTTTGATAAAATTCTAAGTTAGACAAACATCATGCGCCTGCGCACATGAAGCAGAAGGCAATGATGCGCATAAGATCTTAAGCATGATGTGCTTGGACGCTACATGATGGAGATCATGGAGAAGTCTGGCATCCTGCCCCTGTTCACTAAAGGCCAGACATTCATCCTCCCTTCCTACATAGACGAATTCTTCAGCAACGCCGAAGAAATAGAGCATGTCTACGATGACATTACTGTCCCTTGCTTGAAGAGCTCTATCCGTGGGATTTCTGTGACCATCAACTATGAGCATATCAGACAGACTATGGGTTTGCCTGCGTGTAACAAGAAGAAGCTACCTCAAGATGTGTAGGACAAAGTTGCGCAAAAGCTGATCAAGATTCCTAGTCTGGTTGGTCAATACAACAACCATGATAGGAAGGAATTTGGAGAATTGATGTTCCACCTCTGCACTCTTATCGGTGACACCATCAACTGCAAGAATGGGAATAAGTCTACTTTTATCAGTAAGCAGTAGATGTGCTGTGCTGCCATCTACAAGAAGAAGCGTTTGAGTTGGGCTGAAATCATTTTTGAAGAGTTAGTACGTTGGGTGCGCGTCTATAAGAAGAAGGTTGCTGATCCAAAGAGGCCACCAAAGTACAAGACACATTTGCAGAATTCTAACTGCAATCTTTATGCGCTTTCCTTTTGTGCGCAATTTGGTGGTTGAAGACCCCTCTATGAAAGTTGATGTGACTTCTACGCGCACGTATACTCACGTATTCTTTCAGAATTTCCGCCGTGAAGTCAACAACTATGATTACTGCATGTACTGGGCTGCGGACCCCATTGAGGTGTTTGAAGATATTCACCCTGAAGATCAAGGGTCCCCTCCTGTCTATAGTAGTGATATATATGAGGCTTCTACAACTGAATCAGAATCTGAAAAAGAATCATTCTATAAGCCAGTCCCAAGCAGAGTAGGTGACAAAGAAAAAGACAAGGGTCTAGCTGCTGATGCGCCGCCACGCAAGAAGAAGAAGGCAAAGCAATCTGCTGCGCCTGGGATTAAAATCAAAGAGCCTACTGCGCCTGCTCCAAAGCGCAAGGCTACTGCTGACCCTGATCCTCCAAAGAAATCCAAGAAATCTAAGGCTACTGAGCCTGAAAAGAAGAAAGAAAAGAAAAAGAAGAAAGCCAAAGTCTCAAGAACCCTACTGGATGAATCTGATGAAGACATCCAAGTAGAGGATGATGATGTTGCTGTACCTCCTCCTCCTCCTCCTGCGCCTAAGCCAAAGCGCCCCTCTACTTCTACTCCTGCGCCTCAAGAAGATGAATTTGAAGGTACTTTCAATGACCCTCTCTTAAGCCCTTCCAAATCCACTGGAACTTCCAAGGCTACACCATCTAAGGGGGAGAAAGCCAAGGAGATGCGCAAGGAAATCTCCAGCGAGGATGAAATTCCTCTATCTGCTAAGAAGAGCACACGTAAGGATCAGACTACGCCAAAGCGCCGCGTGAAGAAGATTGCTTCCAAGCTTCCCATGGACTACTTATCTGATGATGAATCTGATTCTCCGCGTGCCGACTTAAATGCGCGTGAAGCTGCCAGGAAAGCAAGGCTTGAATCCAATGCGCAAAAGAATGCTGCGCAGCAAGCTTCAACCATTTTCATTGATGGTGAAGGCTTTTCTTATGATGCGCCCGATCCCACTGTGGACCCTGATGCGCCTATAATTGATGATGCTGCGGATTCAAGTTCAGAAGACTATGCTTTTCATCAATCTCCTATCCATGCGCATACATCTCCTGTTCGTGCGCAAGCTGCTATAACTGATACTGTTATTCTTGCGCACACTACTGGGGCTTCTCAAACTTCTCCACAAGTTATCCCCATAGTTCCTCCAGCAACTGCTCCCTCGGATCCTTCAAGTGCTTCAACAGACATGCACAAAATCTTGGCCATGCTCCAAACCATCCAACCAAATCAATTTACCGCGCAAACCCAGCACTTCCAAGTGGTCACTGCGCAAGCTAAGATTCAAGAGCAACTAGATGCGCAGTCTGCAAGGCTAGATGCGCAAGCCAGTTTGCTACAGGCCATTGATTGTGCCATTAAGGGGGAGAGTTCAATAACAAAGGCAACCGGTGCTTCTGAAGCTGTAGCTGCGCATGCTTCCAGTTCTGGAGCTGCGCCCATACCACCAAATTTTGATGCGATGCGCCAGGACATCCAGCATGACTTCGAGATTATACAGATTGAGGTTGCCAAAGTTATAAACTCAATTGATAACTTTGCGCCCAGTGCCTCCAGCTCTTCCACCTCCGTTGATGCGCTCAAATCTCATATGACTGACTGCTTTGTCCAGTTTGGTGATACCTTCAATGGAAGAATGAACCAGGCTATGTTGGATATGAAAGCTAGCCAGAACATGGTTCAAGTGGAGTTGACCAAATCTCTAGCGGATGCGCAGAAGGAGATTATGAACTCTGTTGCTTCTGCTCAGCAATCTCTGGCAAACCAATTTGGTTCCCTTGAGAATACATTTAACAGAGTCTCTGAAGACCTTCAGAAAGACAACGAACTGATGCGCTCCGGCATGAAGACTTATGTGAACCACTTTCTAGAATTAAAATTACCGACCTGCAGAACGAGCTTAGGGAAGCACTTTCTAGAATTAAAATAGACTAGAGATGTAATTTTTTTTTGCTGCGCATATTTTGTAAGTTTTTGATGCGCATTTGTTTTTGCTTTTGATTTTTCTTCCATTGTAAAACTTGTACTGTAACTCTTATCTTTCAAGTTTTAATGAGAAGAAATGCATCATTTCTTTTCACAAAACTTTGTTCAATTCAAACTTTTCGTTTGTGAAACAATGAATGTTTTATTAAACCCTACATCATGCACATATTCTTATCTGCTCATATTTCATTGCATGATGTTTAAACATTCAGTTTAAACGTATACTCAAACCAAACTCATAATATTTTTGTATGCGCTGAATGATATTTCTGTCTTTCCCATAATGTAAGTTATTCTTTTGGATAGACTAGAAATCTATAACACTGGCTAGTGTGTGCATTGACTTGAGACATAATTTACCATTTACATTCTTATGGACATGTTTTTATCAAGTACTTTGTATTTCCTTTGTTGTAGTAGGTAATGGCATCAATCATTTAGGGGGAGATTGTTGGGTATGCTTATTACTTAACCCTCCTACTTATGTTAGAATTGATTGATACCATCACCTAAGTTTATTTTAAGGACTTTAGGACCCTATGTAAGAAGTTTTATAACTTCAATTTTTAGCCAAGTCCTCTTTATAGACTAGGCTTAGTGTTTATGGCTGAAGCTTTGGATTTAAGATCAAAAGAGCAAAAGGCCAAGTTTGATGCGCATGCCTCCCATGCGCAGTGCATCACCTGCGCACGCAGACTTGCCTTGGTTTATTCTCTCATTTCCTGACCTCACCTTGTGAAGCTTGGAAAGCGTCATGACAAGCTACGCTTTTTGAATGAGCTAAAGTGCTGATGTGGACAAATGACAAAATCAGCACACTCAGCATACACGTAGTTAGGAGACGCGCCTCTTGTTTGAATTTCAAATATGAAGACAGCTGTCATCCTTCTAGAAGAAGTTTGAAATCTGTCTACTTGCTGTCTCCAACGGCTATGAAGGACACCTGCGCACCAATCACATTGTGACAGCGCATCGTCCTTGCTCAGAGCTCCAACGGCTAGTTTCTTGAAGCTCCACTATAAAAAGCATGCTCATCCTCATTTTCCAAGCTGCTTGAGTTTTGCTTCCAAAGAGAAAGTTCGAAGATTTGAAGATTGCTTGCTCATTTCCAGAATTCCCAAGAACAACCTTCATACCTTCATACTAAATCCAAGCCCAGATTCTATAAGCCTTTGTATCACCAGAATTCTCTGTGCTCTTCATCATACAATTCATAGAGCCCAGAATTCTGTCACACACGCACCTCTTGAAGTTTCGATCTCATCGATCTTACTTCTAGAGATACACCGGTTATTGTCTAGGATTTGTTCATTCATAGATTATAGATCTTTGAGTTAGTTTGTTCTAAATAGTTGTATCTTGTAACTCTCTCATATTATAAGATAGAATTTAGAAAATCCAAGACTAACCATCTTGGTAGAGGACGTAGATCTTTTCCCGATCGAACCTCTCCAAATAGCTTGTCTATTTATTGTGCTTTTCATTCTACATTTAAGCTTTACTTACATATTGTTTTGTTTGATCTTTGTAGATTGTCTTGCATCGTTCGAATTGTGTTTGTGTGCTTTTTGCCTTAGTTCCATTTTGCGCCAATCTTTAAGCTAAACTTAGTGCGTGCGTATTTACACTTCTGCACATACTCCCTGCGCATAAGTGATTGCTTTAAGTTTCCGCTGTGCATTTCACACTCTTGTTGCGCGCTATACTTAGCCAAAATAAGACATGTGCGCATTAGCCATTGTTTTGCAAAAGGGTTTGAAAAGAATTATTAAGACGCTATTCACCCCCCCCCCCTCTAGCATTTTTCATACCCTTGTTGCCCTTCTGGGACAACCAAACATATTGATGGTTTGAATTTTGTTGATTCCTTTTACAGTCTTGAGGCGTACTACAATACATGGAGGGGCACTTTTAATCCGATCCATGACGAGGCTTATTGGAATGTAGATCATCTTGTCCCAAGTTTTTATCCTAACCCGATGCACCGACGTGATAAGAAGCAAGGAAGATCTAAATCAAGGCGGATTAGAAATAGGATGGATTGGCAGGTGGAGAAAAGGAAGTTTCATTGCGGGATATGCAAGGAAGAAGGTCACACTAAAAGAAGGTGTCCAACTATTAGGGAGCAGAATTAAATGTTATTTTCTAGTAGTTGTAATATGTTTGTTTAACTATTCGTGAATGTTTGTTTTATTTGAACTTTGAACTTGTAATATGTTTAAGTATTCGTGGATGTTATTTTATTTGAACTTGTAATATGTTTAACTATTCGTGAATGTTATTTTATTTGTTAAACTTAAATTACTAAGTGTTATTATTTTAATTGAACTTGTAATATATATATTTACATGTGAATGTTATTTTATTAAGTGTTTGAAAAAATGATGATGAATATTGGTTTTTACTTGATAAAAATAACATGTCCAACAAATACTTCATTAATCATCGCAAACACTTACTGACCACATCCCGGTCACATAGGAAAATATTACATAAATAAAAATATTCAGTGACCACATCCCGCCACATAGGAAATATAACATAAATCTAAAAAATTCAGTGACCACATCCCGGCCACATAGGAAATCCAACATAAATCCAAATATTACATGTCCAATAAATTAACTTAACAATCCTTAGGGAATACCTTAAAAACATTGGAAAGTGTAATGTTAAGGACTTTTTTTTAGCGTGAGACGGCGAAGACAACAACCTAATAGAGCAACAAAACAAAACATTTAGAACAAAATGTTAAGGAAAATATCCTTAGGGAGTGTAATGTTAAGGAAAATATTTCATACCTGCTTAAGAATCAGAACAGCACCAGCACCTATGTCACTTCCATACTCACTTTCCTTAAGCACTTTGTCACCAATGGTAGCTTCAATTGTATCCGTAGGATCCTTCAAAGTCACAAAAAGAGACCCAGATTCACTTCGTGTGCACTCCTTGACAACAACAACAACCTAATAGACCAAAAAAATAACGACCAATTATTTTTAAATATTAACCTTAACTATAAATAATGTTTATATTATACCTGTTCTACCCTGTCATATTTATCGCATTTCTCCTTGATCATTTTCAACGGATAATATGTACCCTCTGCAGTGAGATACTCCATTGCAGATAGCCAAGGTCTGCGCTGGAAATTTTCATCCTCCACCGGCTCTTCAATCGCTCTCCTTATGGACTCTTGTGTCGACATCGGGTGTCCTTGAGAGACATGAGCTTTTCCGGAGCGATGCCGACGCATGGCGGACTGTGCGACACCGGCGGGACCAGGTATAATATGAGGCGGTGGAGATTCTAACTCTTGTTCGATTTGAGAGAGATTAGATTGCGGATTAGAGGGTTGACTGGGATGACCAGGAAGAGGTTGTCGTCCAAGATACCAATAGGGGAGTGATGGATCCATTTTGACAGTTATAAATCTTGTTTTGAGAGAGATGAATTAGTTTTGAGAGAGATGGATGAATTAGTTTTGAGGTCACCGAGACTTTTAAAGGGAAAGTATTCTGAATAAAAGCGGCATTGCCAGTACCGTTTTTGACAGTTCTGATAAAAACGGTATCGGTAGTGCCGTTTTTTACAGCTCTGATAAATCCATTTTTGGGACTGATGTCTAGTCTTTTTGATGTACCTGTCTCATAATTCATGAAATCTAGAAAGTGATGGTTACATATCATTTTTTTTTTTTTTGAATTTATACCCACAAAAGATCCATTTTCTTTATCACCAAAATCTTGATTTTTTTTCATGATTTTAAAGGCTATTTTTGACATATTCAGACTAGGATTTGATGAAAAGTGTTAAAACAAATTTTGTTGTACTCTGTATGATCTTTCTATAGGCAGTTTATTTGGTTAATTTAGACTTAAATTGAATGAGTTATGAGTGGTCAAAGTTGAGTATTTAATCAAAATCTTGATTTTTTTTTCATGATTTTGAAGGCTGTTTTTGATATACTTAGACTAGGATTTGGCAAAAAGTGTTTAAACAAATTTTGTTCTACTCTGTATGATCTTTCTATAGGCTCTTTATTTGGTTAATTTGGACTTAAATTGAATGAGTTATGGTTTTACAAAAAAATGTTAGTTTGGTATATAAGTTTTTAGGGTTGTTGTTTTGGTATATATTTTTTAAAAAACCTATTATTTAAAAATTCATTCAACATAAACATACAAATAATACAGCAATCCAAATATATAGTGACCACATCCCGGTCACATAGGAAATTCGTCATGGATAAGCAGATGGGGTGAAATTGCTAGGAGGATTACGTGTCCTATCACCTCTCCTAGGCAAAATGCGAGAAAATACACGACCCACCAAACGTGATGCGGAAGTTTGACCTGAACCAGATCGATGGGACGCCTCTGGTACCTGAGTAGGGTCTATGTCAGTCGTACGCCTACCAAAATGTGGAACCTCCCCATACGTAACCGAAGGTAGATCAAGGCTTCTTCTTCGACTTCCACTCCCACTCTCCGAACCATATGGTCTAAAACCAAAATTTGGAGGTGGAGTTGGAGTATAATCCATCTGTGTATGAGAGAATCCATAGTTTCCTCCCTGGGAGAAAGAATCATGTCCTGTAAAGGTGTTAGGATCCTCGTTATCTCCCCCCTCGTCATTCTCTTCCTCGCCATTGCCCCCCTCGTTCGCTGCCTCCTCAACATGTAGCTCTTGATCCTCCTGCATGTGTTGAGCATGTCTACGAACCCGAGTTTGTCTCGGTCTCGGTGGCACCCCTTGAGCATGATCTACTGGTGGTGGGGGAGGTTGGAGGGCATCCAGTCGTTTCTGTTGTCTAATAGATGATAAAGATTGTCTGATGAGACCGCGTGTAAGATATAGGTGTTGTGAGCGTAGGCTGTATCCCTCTTCCTCAGATATGGCATTCTCATTGCATATGTACGCGCGCTGAAAGTTTTGAATCTGTTGAAATCAATTAAAAATGAATATAATTATGACGATAAAATGGTAGAAAATAAAAATGAACTAACGTAATATATATACTATTTAGCTTACCAAACCCTCATAACGACTAGCATGCACCCTGTACCCCTCATCCTCTACAACATTTGGATTCTGGATCAATAACCGGGTAATTCTATGGTACCATAACATATAGGGATGTGTGTAATCTACATCCTCGGTACCATATTGCCTAGCCACCACTAAATTAGCTCGTCCATTCCACATTCCAATGGGCACTATGTGGAAGTCAACCCAATTAACTTCTGACCGACCTCGTCGGTCAATTCCATGCAGGTACTCACTCATGTCGTGTGCGTCAGGGATATTCTATAACATCCCGAATTGCCTCATAACTCGATCAGGAAGGTGCCACTCAACCCTATCAAAGCAAATGAGGGGCACCTTCGCTCTCCATATAGCCTGTCCCTGGAAGCAATATGCAGGACCCTGGACACTTGCGTACGGCTACCACTCAACCTGATCATCAGTTAAATACGCCAGCTGATCTTGGTATCCACGCAAGTTGTGGATGGTAAGATGCGTAAATGACAAGGGACCATGCCACCTACATATGGAGCAATTTGACATACAAAATAGTGAGTAATAATCAAAATTAAGTACATAACATATTATGTGCAGTTAAAATGAGTTAATTTTAGAATACCTGCAACCATATGGCAATAATGCATCCGCAAGAATGGCATCTCCACGTGTCCTTGTTGGTCGTACACACAACAACCTTTCCCAAGCCCAAAGCTAAAAAAAAAACATAAAGAAAAAATTTAGTCACGTACAAAACATATTTTCTCCACTAGTATAATATAAACAAATATAATTGACATACATGTACAATTGTTAAGAACCCAGCACAACTTTTCGATTTGGGCTTTGTCGCTACACATAACTCCCGATATAAAAAGGCTAATACTGCACTACCCCAACTGTAATTCCCGATCATGTTAACGTCCATAAGCAATGGGAGGTACATCAATTTCACCAAGATATTGCTCGTATCCGGCATCAAATGTGCCCCTAAGCTTATCAAAATATAAGCCCGAGTATACTGGTTAACCAAATGGGGTGGGGCATTTGCGGGAAGCTCCTCCCACTCAGTCAATTGGTCTATAATCCACTTAATAGACAATCTACCACCTTTCAAGTCTGATTCAAGTGGTTGAATCCCAAGTAACTCGTGGCATAATTGACACCATTCCGATTTCTGCCTATTGGTTTGGGAAATAATCACAGGTAGCCCGTCTATAGGAAGGCCACATAACATGCCAACATCCTCAAGGGTGATGGTCATCTCCCCAACTGGCAAATGAAATGTGTGCGTCTCTGGACGCCATCGCTCAACCAAAGCATCTAGCAAATGCCAGTCATATTTGAAATGACCAAGTTTTTATACACCGTAAAATCCAACCTCTAAAAGTTTCTCCTGTATCCTAACATCCAAATTTTTGGGGAGATCCGGACCGCGCCTAAATCTCATACTCTCAACATCTTGTTGAGCCCAAATATAATTTGATCGGTGTATATCTTGCCATTTTAATACAGAGGTGTCTAACGGCCCGGGATCAACAAATGGTTGGTTTTCATGATATTGGTCCATCTGAAAACACAAAAAAAAAACAATTAAACTAAAATTCAGTTAAAAAAAGGGCTGGTTCGTTAAATACTTAACTGAAAAAGGGCAATTTTCTGACAGTTTAGTTAAGTTTTTGACAGAAAGTGGCATTTTTTGAAAAAAAGACACAACCGTTAATTATTAAACTATAATTCAGTAAAAAAGAGGGGTTGTCCGTTAAATATTTAACAGAAAGACGCAAAATCCGTTAAATTTCTGACAGTTCAGTTAAGTTTCTGACAGAAAGTGGGCATTTTTGTTAAATTTCTGAAAAAAATCGTATAATGTCAAGTTTCAGTGAAAAAAGGGCTGGTCCGTTAAATATTTAACTGAAAAGGGGCAATTTTCTGACGGTTTAGTTATGTTTTTGACAGAAAGTGGCATTTTTTAACCAAAAGACACTATTGTTAAATATTAAACTATAATTCAGTAAAAAGAGGGCCTGTCCATTAAATATTTAACAGAAAGACGCAAAATCTGTTAAATTTCTGACAATTCAGTTAAGTTTCTGACAGAAAGTGGGCATTTTTGTTAACTTTCTGACGAAATTCGTATGTTAATGTCAAGTTTCATCAAATTTTAACAAATAACCTATTGTTAAATTAATACAACATCACAAAAAATTAAAATGTATTATCAAATTAAAAGAAACTCAACAAATTAACATATTCTAATTTCATCAAATTGTAACAAACACATAAATATACATAAACTCATATTCTAATTTCATCAAATTGTAACAAACACAAATTAACATATTCTAATTTCATCAAATTTATGAATAAAACTAACCTCTTGATTTCAAAAACGTAACTGCGAGTAAGGCTTTTAGAATATTTTCCCCGATTCCCTCTTCTCAACAAGATCTTTGACAAGATCTTTAATATTTTGGCAGAAATTGACAACTGATAGAGATGTAGAGATGCAGAGAAAGAAAGAGATGGAGGAAGAGAGAAGGCTGGAAGAAGGGTTTAAAGGGGAGGGGGGAGCGTCGGTCAGTGGGTGGGTCAAAAAGCAATAAACGAAATCGGCATTGACATTGCCGCTTTTGCCAGAAATCGTAATTGGCAATGCCGATTTCCGCCTTTTGTCAGCCGTGTCCCATTCTCTCTTAATCCCTCCTCTTCTTAATTATCCATTAACCCATTTACCCATTAACCCTAAATACCCCTGACCTAAAGTCGGCATTGGTAATGCCGACTTTATGCCAAAAACGGCATTGTCAATGCCGACTTCCCAAGAAGTGGTTATTTTGGTACATAAAATTTCTATAGTGTCATTTGGGTAGATATTGATTCCAAACGGAATTATTTGAAAAAAAAAATCTCATTAGAATCATTACGTGGCATAAAAAATTATTTTTTCCTATCACTAGAAAGAAAATATTTTTAGAGATTGCACACTGCTACTTTTAAATAGAAATATAAGGTTGTTATCTATAATTGAAAATAATAACTATCTGATAAAATCTTTTACTAATGGACTGACCTTTTCAGTTATAAAATAGATGTGCTATTGTTTTTTATAAAAATAATCACAAGATTAAAAATATTCATTTATAAATTCAAAATTAAATTTTTATACTTAAGATGAATAATTTCTAGTTTAAAATTTTAAATTTATTCACCACTTTTTCTAAAATTTATTTTCATCATTAAGGACAAAATTTTACAATATAAGTGTAAGTTATTAGTTATAGCAATATACGTTAGTGAAAGATTATTTATTTATGTTAATTTTTGTCAATTTTACTATGCATTCATTTTCATTGGCATGATGATTGGAAAAATAAAATGATCTTATAAAAAAAAACCATAAATAGGACCTTACCATAAAATGAATTTATAAATTTAAAATTTTAAACTAGAAATTATTCATCTTAAGTATAAAAATTTAATTTTGAATTTATAAATGAATATTTTTAATCTTGTGAATTTTTTTATAAAAAAACAATAGCACATCTATTTTATAACTGAAAAGGTCAGTCCATTAGTAAAAGATTTTATCAGATGGTTATTATTTTCAATTATTGATAACAAACTTATATTTCTAATTAAAAGTAGCAGTGTACAATCTCTAAAAATCTTTTCTTTCTAGTGATAGGAAAAAATATTTTTTTATGCCACGTAATGATTCTAATGATTTGTATTATGGTTCAAATGTAAAACTGAATGTAGTATTTTATATATGTATATTAACTCTATGATTTACATTTAATTTACTTTTAATAAATTACAATACAACTATAATAGATTAAAATTAAGTTGAAAATAAAAAATAAGTGATAGTAGTTTACTACTGGAATTAATTATCTATTGTACAAGATAATTATTTAAGTTAAATCATTATTAATTAATTTCTTATTAAAATATGTAGTGGATATTTTTTTAAATACATATGTATAGTATATAAGAAAATTTTATTGTAGTATAATCTATTATGGAATGGTTAGCTAATTCCTTATAAAACTAAAGGATTATGTTGTCTATTCACAAAATAGGAAGGGATAAATCTGTCTAGTTGCATAGTTTTGTAGTGAAAAAGAAAAAAACGTAGTGGCAATAGCCCCTCCCTAAATATTATTGTTACAAAACAGTTTTAGTAAAGTAATAGAAACTTGATATATTAGGAAATAAACATTAAAAAATAATGTTCTTCCTTAAATATTAAGCAACTATCAGATGAATAGAATGATAATAAACTAATATAATTACATTTATATATTTAATTTATGCTATTACATAACATATGTGCTTAATAAGAGAGTTATAAGGCAAAATAATTATTTCCCACATTCCCAGATAATTACAGATTTTTCGGTCCAATAAAAATAAAAAGAGTCGTTCTTGCGTAGAACGCGTTCTAAACTAGCCTTAGTGTAGAACGTGTTTTCCTCAAAGAAGGGTTTTTGGGAAGGCACTTTCTGATAATGTAGGAGGCACTTTTCAATATTTTTACAGCAGACACTTTTTTACCCTAAAGCAGGCACTTTTTTTACCCTAAACCAGGCATTTTTTTTGGCACTTGTAAAAAAAAAAAAAAAAAAAAAAAAAAAAAAAATCAGCAGGCATTTTTAAAATTCAAGCATGCACTTCTAAAACATGCCTGTTGAGTTTTTTTTTTTTTTTTTTTTTTTTACAAGTTCCAAATAAGTGTTTACTCTGAATTATTTTGTGCCTCTTATAGCATTAGAAAATGCCTCTTGTATTATAACAAATATAAAATTCAAAACAGGCACTTCTTAAAATTCAAGCAGGCACTTCTAAGTTCAAAGCATACACTTTTATAAGTGTATGCTGAGATTTTTTGTTTTTTTTTTTTAACAAGTCCAAATAAATGCCTGCTCTAATGTTAAATTATGCCTGTTGAGTTTTTTTTTTTTTTTTAACAAGTTTCCAAAAAGTGCCTGCTCTAGGTTTAAAAAGTGTCTGCTGTGAAAATATCACAAAATGCCTCCTACAGTTAAAAACTGTGCCTTCCCCAGAACCCTTCTTTGAGGAAAACACGTTCTACACTAGCGTTAGTGTAGAACACGTTTTTCTCAAGATTTTCTAAAATAAAAATTGATGCTGATAATGGGCTCAAGGAAATGGCCATTCACATAAAGGTCCATGTATCTTTTGGGCTAAAAGATATTATTTCTTCTGTCCCAAAATGATCTTCTCATTTGACATGTTTCATTGTCCCAAAAAATTCTTCTCATTTTAACAATCTAGGCTTTAAAAGTGCACAAACAAAATATGGCTAGTGAATCAAGTGTTCATATCCTTAAATAAAACTGAATAATCAAACGTAAATATCATTTTGGGACGGTTTTTTTACACATAACTGGGCTTAGTATAAGCAGTTTTCTACAGATATAGGCCCATCTTTCTTAGAATTAAATTAATTTAAATATAAAGTAATAACCTTAAACCGGGACAGAAATAGTTCATTACTTTTCCAAAACAACAATTTAATACGTCACTTCATATATGCTAATCTGGTACAAAAATAACAATTTTTTTATCCGTCCCTTATCAAAATATCCCGTTTGCAAGTTTATCGCTACTAACACTACTTTAACAAAACAAAAATATAAATCTAATCTAACATACTCCCTCCGTCCCGCTCGAATTAGGATTCTTGGTCAAGTAATTTATAATTTGACCAACAATTTGAAGAGAAATAATTATCTTAATGAAAATCTAAAAATAGTTATTTAGTTTATTATTAATCTTAATACAATAACATTTTTAAATTTTTTATTAGCATCATTATTTTTCTTCAAATTATTGGTCAAAGTATAAACTACTTGACTAAGAATCTTAATTCGAGCGGGACGGAGGGAGTATGTATTTATAAGGATTACTATTGATACACTTAGTAAATATAGAATAGGTAATTTTAAAATTTTGTTTATTTCATTGAATTAACATTATAGTTACATCAAATTAGTTTTTCTTAAAAAACAACACAAATGAAAAAGTTTGTTATTGCACTAAATAGGTATATATTGACTACAATGTGGTGTTTATTCACGCAGGTTACTGATGTTCAAGTGATTCAAACTAAGGAAGGAATGGAAAATTTATAGGTACAGAAAGAATGAAAATTAGAGATTTAGATAGTCCATGAAATTAAATTTGTAACTATGATAGCAATATGTAATAATAATTAACATAAAAATAAGAAGAAGCTTCAACAAAAATCAAGCAACGTTTGATGGAAGAAAGAGGAAGGAACAACACACCAAGAACAAACAAAATGAAGGTACACCCTTGACCTTTAAAAGGTGAGTATATTCCATTTTGAATTCATATACTATCATTGGCATACATACAGAAAAGTAAATAATAATACTCCTCTGTACTCGAAAAATAGTCTCATTTTGACTTTTTATAGTCAACAAAAATAAATTTTGACCAAACATTGGTGTCAATTTATTGATCACAATGAAATTATAAAAATTGTTATTAATAAATCACTTAATGATTTATCAATTACAAATTTTAGAATTTCACTAGAATAATTAGATTGCCATTAATGATTGGTCAAAGTTCATTTTTTTTTTACCATAAAAAGTTAAAATAAAACTATCTTTCCGAGACAGATGGAGTATAAGGGACAATCAATCTCCATATATAAATATAGTTATATATACCTTCCCCACATGAACCTTCCATTCTCCTTTTGCAGCACCTATTACCAATCATAAAAGATTTTGACATCTCCATCCTTTAAGATGAAGAACAAATGTTGCTGAATAGATGAGTTGAAAGGGCTGAATAATGAATTAGGAATGCTATGCTCTTTTTGTTTCCTTCCCACCTTTTGTCAAAATTTGAAAGTTCAAAAAAATTACAATAACCTAGGTAAATGTAATGAATGATGTTAGACAATGGTATGACAGGAAGAGGAAACCTAATATACGTCATACTATGTAAGGTTTTTTACTTTCTCAACTATTCAAGGTTTTATTGTAATTAAAAATAAAAATAATAAAATTTAAGTTTTGAACCCACAAGTATTTACGTGTACTCCCTTCTGTCCCAGAGTAAGAGTTCTATTTTTTTCGTTGTTACCATCAAGGTACTTTGAGCAATAATTTTATGATAATATAATTATCCTAATGGAGATTTTATACTTGTTATTGTTACTCCATTATATGTAGTACCAATAACAATATTTAGATGTTCATTAACATAATTGAAATAATCTAAAATTATTGCTCAAAATACCTTCATGCTAACAGCAAAAAAAATATGACTCTTACTCTGGGACGAAGGGAGTAATATATTTCAAATTCAAACATTTTGTTTAGTGTTAAAGTATTAAAACAACTAAATTATAAGTTTTTGAACCACTAATTACAAAATTAGACCTTCCACGTTAATTGGTAAATTAAAAAATCATTATTCAATTTTATATCATTTTAAAAATAACAAAATGATTGTATATTCTTATATCATAATATACAAAAAGATATACAAAAATACAAATAATAGGTTTAATCTAAGGCCCTTTAATAATCAGACCTATCTAATTTAATAGTTGAAACATGTTATTGACAATGTTTAAAAAAAAAAAATCTAAAATGGCGTCCCAACTTAAGAGTCAAAATTCAAAAATGAAAAGTGGGTCCTACATGTCATACTCACAACAATTATCTACTAACTCTTCTATACCCCACTTTCTCTCTCCTATCTAACTATCAACACTCACAACACATCACATTTTCCTTAATTCTTGAACCCAAAAGTTTTTTGACTCTTAAGTTGGAACGGAAGGAGTATAATTTATTCGAAAACAGAATAATGTGTTTGTATTCATTACAATTTTTTTTTTTTTTGAATACTTCTATATAACCTACTTTGCATAAACAACTTAATGATTATATTTCATATACTATAATTAAACATAATGGTTCAAGTAAAAGAATGGATTTGAATCAAATAACATGTTAATTGTGTATTTTCAAATTATATTACAAATTAATTACTTCATCAAAATGATTAATATAGCAAATCAAAGAACAACATTATGACACACATAAGATAATTAAAAACAATAATACATAACATCCATCACAGTAACATAGATGGATTTTTCTTACAACCTCTCCATTTCTAAGGAGATTTCTAAGGAGATACATTACATCCTAACAATTTTTCTTACAACCTCTCCATTTCTAAGGAGATTTCTAAGGAGATACATTACATTTTTTTTTATACTGCCTACAACATACTAACCATACTTTCACACTACTACTACTACCCATTCCACTACACAGGACTTGACAATAACTTCAAATAACCATAAAATACTTAATTTGAACTACCATAATCATGACACCAGCTCGACTAATAGGCAAAAGAGCGAGTCAACTAAGTACCATGAAGACATCATTCACTACTCCAACTTCTGTTTCCCATTGGTTTTGGGAAGCTTCACTCCAGCCTCTTCCTCGCTACCAGAAAACTCACCAATTAGGTTACGCTTGACACCAATAGTAACTTCAGCTGGAACAACTTTCACTCTCCCTGGCTTTATAGGAGCAAACATAGGTTGTGTTTCACCGCTTTTTCCTCATTGTCAACATTATTAATATTAGTCATGCTGGAGAACTCATTGATTAAGGCCACATCTGTTGATAGTTTCAGAACGGGGAATGGGCCAAGGTTGACACTAGTTGAAAAGTCTTTGAGATTAACCTTAAACAAAGCTTGTAACCCAACCAACCTAGTAATTGCTTTAGGCATTCTCTGAAACATCAAGATACCATAAATACAATAATTTTTAAACATGAAATTCAAAACTTTTATACCCTACTTATAAACCATTCACAAGAAAAAGAAAATATAATACCTTTCCAGCATACATTGCTTGTAACTCTGCAGCAGTATGTCCAATAAGCTCAACACATTCTTTGTCCCAAAGAATGACAGAAGCAACACCCCAATTGTCAGCAACTCAGACAAGTATCTTGTACCTCAAATTTCCAACAGGATCAGGCAAATCACAGTTGGTACAGTAGAAAGTGGATCCACAAGGAGCCATCTTCTTCATACATCTTTTGCATGAAACATAGTACAAATCGAACATTGGTTCGATCACAACAATTTGACAAAAGACCCAAAATTGATCAATCTGTTAAAACAAATAAAATCTCAGCTCAATAATTGATTTAGTAATTAGATGACAGCATAATAAATCTGAAAACATACCTCATTGACCCTTATGAGTCGATTCACCGTGAGAATCTTAGTCCTATTCATTTCAGGATCTTCCCTGATGCTTATAGGAGTTGGTACAACCACATTGGTAACAGGCACGTCAAAATCACCCTCATGAACCAACCTTTGACATAATAAATTGATATTAGGTAAGATGTTCAGTATGTGTTAAACTATAGAAATTAGTTAAGTATATTATAAGGACTAACCCTCTTTGGAAATCAGCAATTTCTGGGACATTAGCATTGAATAGGACTTTAGATACTTTGAAAGTGTTGGATAAACCAAGTTGTTCACGAAATTTGCGTATGCGACACATCTGCATGATCACCACAATGGGACCTTCACCATGATTCTCAACATAGTTAAATAAATCCTCCGCATAGTTACCCCACAGTGTACATGGTATTGCGTTGTCCCTAAAATATAAGTCAATGAAGAGTTTTAATAATACAATAACATTAAAAAAAAAAAAGTTCAATTATAACTTACTGCAAATTCTTCAAGGTGATATCAATCATTGTAGTTTCCTTGCCAAGAACCTCCCTAGTTTGCATTGCACTCCGGCTTGAAAGCACTCCAATAACATCTATAACATGAAAAAGTTAGAATAACATAATTTGTAGGAAAACAGATTAAATGAGACAGATAAAAAAAATCTTAAAGACAAATTACCGATCAAAAGATCCTCATCAATGTTGACCCACATAGAAAGATCATCGTATGTCTTGAAGTCAAACACAAAATGTCGCGACCGCCGACCCCGCGGGCCCGGAGTACGCGAGCTGGACGTCGACTTAAACAATAAACTCTAAAATAGTGAAGATAAAAATTTCCTTTTATACCAAAAGATGATAACATAAAGTTTGAAATCCAACTTGAACAACAAAATATAAACTAGTGTAAGCTCCATAAGCTTGCACCCAAAAATAATAAAATATACAAATTCTAATGACGTCAAGTTTGGTACAACTATTCCCAAAAAGGTTACAGATTTATATAATGTAAACCCACCAATAACACTTGCCCCAAA
Source organism: Campanula takesimana (assembly GCA_026119855.1). NCBI lineage: Eukaryota > Viridiplantae > Streptophyta > Magnoliopsida > Asterales > Campanulaceae > Campanula > Campanula takesimana. The sequence goes on from JAOWBW010000710.1 coordinate 300,601, forward strand.
AGCTCAACCCTCGCGACGTCCTCCTCGTGATCAGCGAGTCTAATCCTTTCCTCCTGGGGGGGTTAAGGAAAAACAAAGATAAAAGAAAGGGGGTGAGATAAATTTCAATAAGTTACTAATGCAACTACATGACATGCTATGATGCAATAAGCAATAAACAATAATAAATATCACTTAGCACGTAGCAATTATCATTTAACAGATAGCAGCGGAAATAAATAAGTAACAAAGGATATTAGCCAAGGTTTCCCAACTGATAGAACCAAATAAAGGTCGCTGCGCAGCTTCAATAATCAACAATCAACATCTTCATAGTAGCATGAAAGCTGAAGAGAAAACCCCCGGTACCGGAACCAATAATAATAAGGGGACAGTGACACACAGTCAAAGCCCAAAAACCAATAGCTAAAGTGCTCACAAAGGGGCTAGCTCATCTCACATCCAAGGTCAATCTGGAGGAGGGAAATAATGGGGCAAAACAATGGTCAACATCATAATAGACTTGGCTGTGCCATCATAATGTCTCGCATCGCCCGAAACACACACAAGTACCAGCTGGACTTTCAAGTAAAGGCTAAGTAATAAAATACTAGCACGATAAACAACTAATGATTCCAAAGTAGGGAACCAATCCAATAAATTACCACAAAGGTAAACCAATCCAAACCACACATCAAAGATGGACCACATTCCCAAAATGATACTTAATCAAATTCCATAACATATTTATTCACAAAAGAATCAATTCCAATTAATAAAGTGTTTCACGATGTTAACTTAGGTTAATTAGAAGAATAAAACCTAAACTAGGTAAGCCATTAGTCTTAAACCAAGCAAAAAGGAGATTTCTGGAATAGGGGGCGGGCGGGCGCCTGAAGGGGGGTCGGGCGGGCGCTTAATTGACCAGAAGGTCTGGCCGCATAAAAAGCTGGGTAGGCGGGCGCCTGGTCCAACCCGGGCGGGCGCCTGGTCTGGTTCTTGGGCGGGAAAACAGAGCTGGGTTCTTCATTTTTCTTACCCATTTTCACAACACTCAAAATCAATACTTCCAACATGATCCCCAGCGTTCCCAAACAACATCTAACCAAAAAGGGGACCTTAACAACACCATTTATCAACCAAAACCAAGATCAAATCCCAACATTCACCCAAAATAAATTCCAAATAAATCTCAAACTCAATCAAACATCAAATGTATCAACTAAAGCATTATATGAACATGAAATGAACACTTTAGCATAAAAATTGGGGAAAAGCAACTTACTTGAAATTTCTCAAAGATGACGGAATTCAAATATTTTTGGTTCTACGCGATCCTATCGACGATCTAAACACATTTGATAAAATGAGAAACAAGAAAAGATGAGAGGAAGAGGAAGAAAATGAAGAGAGAAGGGAGAGAAGAAACTTACCCACCAATGAGAGAGAGAGAGAGATTGAGCTAGGAATGGGAAATGAGGGAGAGAGTGAGGGAGAAGAGTAGGGAGGGAGTAGTTAAAATCATTTTCAAAAACTTACTCCTAGGCCCCTCCTCACTACTAACACTAACCAAATTTCCCCCACTAACTACTAAAACCCAAAAACTCTACACTATCACAAATGAACCAATTAAAAAGGCTAGACATAGCTTATGATGAAACATAAAATGCACACATAATTATTTAAATAAATAATAATTCAAATAAGTAATTAAGCCATAAACAAATAATTAAATATTTATTATTAGAAAATAGAGACGGGTTTTCGGGTCGTGACACAAAACGTGGGAAATTTGCATCAAACACTTCAACCACTTTAGTCTTGGGAGTGAATATCATTCTATAGTCTGCAGTGCACGTCTTCACCCTCATGGTATTGTTTGTCAAAACAAAGTTCTTAATGGCAAACAAATGCTCCTCACCGGCATTGAAAACAAAAGAGTTAGCATGAAACATATAGACTGATGAATTATTAAGGCTCATAATTGAATAACATATTGCTTGAATGAAATACTTACAGTAGAATCGTGGAACACACACTCTAGGCTGTAGACATTTGAAACATCATCACCGGCATGAAGCGCATAACAGCGGATTAGCCTAACCTTTATAGCTTGTTCCATATTTGATGCATCAAGTTCACTAACCATCTTAAACAAAGGGGCCATTCACAATTCACTGTTAAGTATTGAAACTGAATAGAAAAATGAACCTTTGAGCTCAATTTATAGAGGGAAAAGAGCGCTTAAACATTCTGAAAATGATTTCAATTTTTCAATTAACTTTCACCGCCAATATAGGTAATGATAATCTGTATTTGCAGAAAAATCTAGGAAGAAGAGAGAGGTCTTATTTATCTGATAGATATGGACGTTTATCATCCTTTATACTGCAGTTAAAATGAGTAAACAATGGATTTAGATAAGGTTAGGCTGAAAACTAAATTAAAAAAAAATGAAAACGATTTCAAAATTTTAATCACCTTTCACCGCCATATAGACACTGATAATCAAATTTTGCAGAAAATACGGGATGAAGAGAGATGTCTTTTGTATCTCATAGTTATAAATCTACATCATCGTTTATACACCCGTTAAAATAAAAAGACAATGGATTAAGATGAGGTATAAGGAGAAAAGTAAACTTGTATCATGTTCACCCATCAAAATGACAGGTGTCGATTTAGTTTCATGGGGAATACAGCTGTATAAATAATACCCATCTTTCCACCACTGCTCCACGTCGCTTCAATAATTGTTGTGGACCAAGAAAAATGAGATAATTGATGCTGCAAAATGACAAGTTTGTGTTGGGTTTCGTAGTAACATGCGCAGCGGAATAAGCATTTAAAATTTTATGGAAACCCAAAGCCCATAGATCCATTCATATGATTAAGTCAAATACAACAATATGAATACTAAGAAAAACTAACCCTTGATGACTTTCAATTTGCAACCTTGAATTCGATAGAGGCTTGAAATCTGGATCATGATCATAGTAAGAATTACGAACTTTGAAGATGATAAGTTTCACCCTCTAGCGGTATCCACACCACGAACGAATATCAAGAACACTTGATCTTGGTTGCTAGACCAAAATTGTGAAACACGTTTTCACAATTGATATGAACTATATGGAATATTATTTGTGTATAATTTTGTTCTTCAATCTAGGATCTCTTAGAACAAAATAAAACCCTCTCAAACTCTTTGAGACTTGCACAAAAACATTGGGTCTAAATAGTGGCCGAATTCTGGTGTTTATGTACAAGTAAGACCTATTCCAAATAGGAAACTTGTGCTAAAACCCGTCCAAAATTCGATTCCGAATCAAATTAGGAATCTGTCCCCGACAGTACTGTGCGGCCGCCCAAATAGAGGCGTGCGGCCGCCCAAGTTCTTGTGCGGTCGCCCAGCCCATTTGGGCGGTCGCCCATAGGCCCAGAAAAATCCAATATTTCCAAATTTCCAATATAGTCCTTATTTAGGATTTGTTCTATTGTGTGTGACCCTCTAGGATTATACTAAGTTGGCAATGGGTTAAAACATGAAACCATAAGATATGATTAGGTTCTAGCAAACCGTCATACCTACCCAAATAGTATAACTAGATACAAGTTCGCATTCCTTTTAGAACATGTCATAATCCCTTTGTCCACGATGTCATTGAACACAAGTCATGGTCAACTTGTTTTGTTCAATACTTTCTCGATTCCGAATATGTTGATAATCCAAATGACATTGATCCAATCAATCCATTTGAGTTTGGCCAAACATTTCATCAACATCATTCCTTCGAGGGGCCCAAGCTTGACATCTCTCCGAAGAGGGACAAATCCATTTGGCTTATTATTCTTCCCTACGTGAATCCAATCATGCCAATCATACCCTTTATAAATACCGTGTTAAGGCAGCGTTTGAATATGTCAAACATAATGTTCATCAAGTGGAAGACTATAATAACTTCATGTCTAAGGATTCAAATGACATAACTAATATGAGATTTATATATGACATCGACCATGACATAAATCTCATACTGCGGGTCATGTCCAGTACCTTGTTCCAAACAAGTACCCATAATTCTAACATGATCATTTAGCCTTTATACTAGTGCTTAACAAGCTCTAGGGACGGAGATTATTATAAACAAACACGAACCATAATAATAATCTTATTATCTCTTTATCATTATGAATAAAATGATAACTTATACAACGTTTAACAAACGTGCTTAGGGCACCAACACCAACAATCTCCCATTTTCCCTAGGCCCAATTTCCTAGGTATCCAATACCCATGGACCTAACATGACCATCATATTTAGCTTTATGGAAGTCCCATTGTTTAGCGTGTCTGTAACGTTATCATTAGTAGGTACTTTGCATATATGTATGTCTCCCTTATCAACGATTTCTCGAACGATAAGAGAACGCCCAAGTATGTGTTTGGATTTAGGATCTGCCCATGGTTCCTTTGATTGATCAATAGCACGACTATTATTGCTAATAAAGTCTATTTGATTAGCAATGCTAGGAACCATCTTAAGTTCACCAATGAACTTCTTAATCCAAACAACTTCCTTTGCAGCATCCAATGCAGCAATATACTTAGATTTTAGTATGTAGAATTAGTGACTGTACTCTGGTTGGAACCATTCCAGCTTACAGCTTCATGTAGACACCCCGCCTTGGACCGCTCACCCCGATTGCACATTTGCTTTTGTGTTTCTCCCCATTCTAAGTGTTTCTCGTTAGTTTCTGTCACTTCCGTTAAGTTCCTGACTGACTTCGTTAAGTCCAGGGACTAAACTGAATGACAGGGCTGACTTTCTAGTCCATTCTGTCAAAATTGCCTTCTCTGAGTCGCGCGCCTCCGACACTAGGAGCCAGGCGCGCGCGCCTCCCGCCCCCAAAGCAGGAAGCGCGCGCCTCTGGGTGTCAGTTACAGATTTCTGGCCAGGATTCCCTCCCTTGCTCAATTTACAGGATTTTGCCCGGGAAGGATTTCTTGGTGACTGAGTTTTGGCACCAAAAACACCCCTCTTTCACCTATAAAAACCTCTCTTTACCTCCATTTTCAAGGATCGAAAAATCATCGAAAACTAGACAAAAAATCACTTTCTAAAGGTTCTCCAAGGATCTCATTAAGCAACATTTGAAGTTCTTCAAATTGTAGGTAAAAGTCCATCTTTTCCCTTCTTTTCTACTTCATCTCCTGTCTCTTTTTACTTTAATCAAATGTGCAATCACCAAAATCATTTTGGGACATGACTCTAATGATCACCTCATCTCATTGAGGTTGGTTAAGGAGTTATCTCCTACATTCCAAATCCTATTTTAAATCCCCCTTTTCATGACTTAAAGAAGAAGAAGAAGAACATTTTCATTCATGTAGATTTTGATCAAGCAAGACCAACTTTAGTTGGGCGAGATGGGTGTTTCGGTACTTCCCATCTCGTAATCTAACCCCCGAACCTCAAAACAAAGAATCTCTGTTTTCGTAATCAAACTTAGGCTACAATCTATAGGTTTTTCTTATGTTCCTCAAAACATAGGTGGCGACTCTAAAAACAAGTTAGACATCCTAGGATAATTCACGAGCTCTAGCCTAAAGCCGTGGTTCCCCCGGGGTATCTACAGTGGCGACTCCGCTGGGGACTATTTGAGGGTTAAACTTGCATTCTGATCAAAATCTACATCTTTTCTGGGCATTCTGTTTCCTGATGGGGGAGGTGCGCGCGTCTGGCCTTTTAAGCCTAAGGCGCGCGCATCCCGCATCAAGAACCAGAATCGCCCACTTCTTCATATTCTTCATCTTCTTCTTCTGTTATTCTGCATGATGTGGCGGATTTTGGACTATTTATTTCCCTAGTATTTCCTATGTTTTTCACTTATTTTGATGTACTTAGACTAGATTTGATGTAATTGAGACATTATTTTATCATTTGAGCTTTATTGTAATCCGGGGTAGAATAGTCGTTATTATTTAATTATTTCCCCGGATGTAATTTTTGGTGAGCTTCAACGTCTGTCTCGATGGTCAAGTAGTCAAAGTCAAGTCAAAGTTAACTGGCGGAAGAGTGCAGGGACCAAACTGCAAAGAACTGGGAATTTAGGGGCTGTTTGGACAATTCTGAAACTTGGAGGACTGAACTGACAATATTAAAACTTCAGGGACTGATTTGCAAAAAGTGAAAATTTTCCTCCATGTGTTCCGTACAAACAAAGTGGGCGGCCGCTGGATTTAGGTTTTAGGTTTGTTTTTATTTTATTTTATTATCTTATTATCTTTTTATTTTTAGTTTTTGAATTAGGATTCTTTTTATTAGTTTTTATAATTAGTTTAGAAGGAGGTTATCAGGGGGGATCGACTTTTCTGTGAAACCAAGGAGGACAGTACGTATGCTTTTCTTCTTTTCATCTTGGGTTTTGAGCTTTTTCATGGAGAACTAAAACTCCATTACTTTGGATTTGAGATCTTGATCCGGGTTTTTATTTCTATTGAGGTATTTCTTTTTTCTTTATTAATTCTTGTTCATAATCTTGCTTGTACCGTTTTAGATTAATTTCTAGGGTTTGTAAATCTGGCCAATTTACTTGTCCTCTTTATTGATCTTTGCTAGATTACTCGTTCTGTGCCAGAATTGGGGTTTTCATTGTAGCATCTCCACGAATTGTGTATGTGCCATAGCAATTTGGGGAGTAGGCAAGATTAGACGATTATCTAAATTATTTTTAGAAAGCGTTCTTGATTTTAGTCTCTTAAAACTTCATCAATTAATCTTTAGACCTTTTCTGTGCCAGTTTAGGTTTAATTTTAATTAGGGTTTATAGTGAGTGTGCCACTGCTATAAACTATTCTGAAAGAAGAGACAGAGATTGAAATACATCTCGTAATCAAGTGAATAAGATTAAAGGAGATTAGAATTATCAGTGATATTAGAATTAAAATCCGGTGACAGTATCAAATCTGAAGTGCTTTTTAATCATTGTTTTAATCACAATTAGTTTAATTTCCCGTCTAGGATTTAATCACAATCAAAATCAAACCCCCAATCTGGTCAAGTGACTGTTCGCAAATAATCATCGTTCTTCGTGGATCGACCCTGACTTACCCTAATTACATTATTAGTGGCCGAGTTCAGGTCTAATTTAGTAGGTGTGCGACTGAGCCTACCACTGCACTAATCACTTCTGCAGGGGTTACAATATGAACATGGGACCAGGGCAATCCCCTGAGTCCAAAGTCTGACATTCTGACAGGTGTGACCCAGAAGCGCGCGCCTCCCATAAGCATTGCGCCATGCGCGCGCGTCCCACATCAGCACTCAGAGGCGCACGCTTCTGGGTTGGTTTCCAGAACAGAAACAGGTTTCAGTGACTGAGCAGAACAGTGGGGTGTGGGCACAGTTGCCTGCATCAGAACAGAATTGAACCCTCGGACTGTTTTAATTTTGTGTTTTATTTACCGGTCACACGGGTGATTCGGGATTTGTAATTTTATGTGCTTATGTGTTTTGTGTGTTTTTCTTTCTTTTCAAAAAAAAAAAAAAAAAAATATATAAAAAAAAAAATTTTGTCACTTGTTAGACCTCACACTACATGCACATATTCCTATCAACTGCTCACTATCGAGTCGCACAAGTCCAACCCCAAACCCGTCGAGTCCCGTCCTAGAAAGTTTCAAGCTCCACCAGACCTTGGCTCTTACGAAGCGGTAAACCTCAGCCCGTGGCGTAGTTCAAGACTACATGCCGGGGGTGACCTTTGAGCCTCATATTCAAGCCGAGCACAAACCACACAAATTCTAGTTAGGGTCTAACACTCCGTGACTCAAGTCGGTTTCCATGTACCGAGATTTCCCTAAACTAATGTCTTCAAATCATACATGCCAACTTGTTGAAATGGACGCAATAAAAATCCGTCCCCAAAAGTGGTTATTTTGGACGAAAATAAAAATCCGTCCCCGCATGTATGCTTTACTACATTAATTTAGTTTAATCCCGATACATGTAGGATTCACAAGCGCGATGGAATCCGATGAGTATATGGGACCGAGAGATGGTCTATATACTAGTGTGACGATTCCATTATTTTCTTAGAAACCCCAAAAGGGATTCATTCCCTCCGACTTATAAAATAAAAAAAAGAGTCATTTTTCTTTATGTGGTTGAGTCTTTTCTTGTTTGTGGGTGAAATCATTTTACTCAAAAGGTGTTTGTGGGGCCATCCTAAGATCGACCGTGTTCTCTCAATAGGTCCAAAGGCTTCAAACGGCAACGACAACGGCATTCCCGTGTCCAATGAAGGGTTATTCCGCATGGTGGAAGCATTGAAAGAGCAAGTTGATACACTAGCCGAGAATGTCCGCCGCAAGGATGATTTATGGCGAGCCCGTTACGAGAATGTGAAAATGGCCCACAAGAAAGAAGTTGCTAAAATCAAGAACCAATTGAAAGGGCTTACGGGTGAAAGAAAGGTCCAAAGCATTGATACCGGTTTGGTCAACACTCTCATGTCCTACATTGACCAAAGGCTTAGTAGGTTAAATTTGCACAAGGGCCCAAACACCGATCTTCATCAAGCTTCTCTCCTCATGAACACAATGGAGGCTCTTCCCGAAAAGTTCAAGATGCCCGATATTGGCAAGTTCAACGGCAACTCTTGCCCCAACGCTCATGTCGACTCCTACATTTGGGCCATGCTACCAAAGAAAGTGTCTCCTCAAATAATGGCACAATGCTTCCCGCTTACTCTCGAGGGGGTCGCAAAATATTGGTATATGGGTCTTCTAGTTTCCACCCGCCTCAATTGGGATGCCGCTATGCTTGCCTTCAAGTCACAATATCAAGGCAACTCCATATTCCGCCCCACCAAGAAGGAATTGGAGAGCACCGTGCAAATGGGTGATGAATCATTTGGGGACTTCTATCTCCATTGGAATGACAAGCTAGCCGAGATGGTTGAGAGGCCCTCCAAGAATGAACAAATGGACATCTTCTTTAAGTGTTTGAAAATGGACTACCGCACTCATCTTAGTGGGGCTTTTCACTCCGATTTTTCAAGCATGTATGATGCGGGGGTTAGAATTGACAATTTGCTCCGAGAAGTGGCCGAGTCCTCCTATGACACAAGCTTCAACGACAAAGGGTTCCCAAGCAATGACATGGAAGAATGTAGTGACATGGAAGACTACAACGACAATGAGGACTACAACGACATGGGGAATGACGACAACAATCTCCGTTTCTCTTTCTCTACCTAGAAATAGGATAAAAAAAAAAAAAAAAAAAAAGAGTCAAAGTCCTCTAATGTGTGCATTAAAGTTTTCTTTCATCCAATTTGAGTCAAGTCTCATCATCAAATAAAAAGTCGTTCTTGTCCTCATACACTCTTCCAAGTTGTTCAATCTAATTCTTGGCAAAATGATGAAAAGATGTCTAAACGAGTTTTGGAATGAAGGCCATCACTTGAACGCCTAGGGGCTAAACATTGTGATGAAGACAACGACATCAACAACAACGGCGAATCCAAGACATCAAGTATGGAGAAAAATTAAGCAAAGTTTTCAAAGGGGGATCAAAAAAAAAAAAAAAAAAAAAAAAAAAAAAAGCTCGCTAGGTTGAAATCATCAAATCAACCTAGGCAAAAGTTAGAGCACAAAAAAATCCCCCTCAATCAAAGAAGTTCACATCAAGATCAACATCATTCCATCCACCAAAGAAGGACGAAGCTACGAAGCAACAATTCCATCACGAAGAATGGAGAATCCACAAGAACTACGGTGACCTGAGCCTCTACACTGGAGGAACGTAGGCAACCTGCGGGTCCGGTCTCATGCAAGAAAGAAGATATGTTTAGCCCTAGCGCGTTATGGTGATCGGCCTTCATCTCGAACTTGTCAAGACATCTTTGTACGATTCATTTGCCAATGAATTAATCACCAAAAAGATTTAACAATTTTCTTAGATTTGGAATCGCTTTCCGTTCCTTGTCGAGTCTAGGGCTTCTATTCTTTCTGCATACCCCGAATTTCTTGCAATCAAATTGGGGCTTTCCTTCTCTTCTCTCTTAATGACTTACTTGCAATCGTGAGTCATTCAAAAAATGGTCAAATACATGAAGTCAATATTAGGGACACTTACCTAGTCGAGTCAATGTCACTCATCTTTAGTGACAAAAGGTTTTCACCGCAAAATCACATGTCTTATCTCCTCAGCTAGAGTCAATGCACACTTCCTCATCAATTGAGTCAAAAAAAAAAAATGATGAAGACGCAAAAGAGAAGCCCGCTAGAATGAAAACCCGAAAGGGCGGTCTAGGCAAAAAACAGGGTGCGTCATAAAAAAATGAGAGAGTGAGAGAGAGAAGGGAAAGAGAAATGGAGATCCCCGGCCTCTAAAGAAGACAAGTTCTACATTGAATCTCCTCAGCAAGTCAATTCCCCACCGAGTCAACTTTGGGATTGCAAAAGGCTCGACAAGATATAGCACCATCAAAGGTTGTATTGGGTTATCGGCATCATTCTCCAGCAGTGTGCATTTTTGGGTTCATGAAAAGAAGGCCCGTGGTAACCAAGATCCATCCGAGAACAAGCCCATCATAAAAGGGCACGAGGTTGCACAAATAATCCCTAGCTAGTCAATTGGCTTGGGCAGCAAATAACAACAACATGTGTCTCAAGTTTCTTCAAGAATGTGCTTCTAAAGTACGCCGAAAGGCTCCCAAGAAATGGAGTAGCTCTTGCCATATCCTCTCATGTTTGTTCCCTCGCACGAGGACGAGTCACTCTTGCTTTGCTAAACAAATGGTGACGCCCTATGGGCTATGTGACTCAAGAACAAGGGCTTCTTTTGCTTCATTTAACAATCAATACGCCCTAGAGGCTATTTTCGAGAAAGATGTGTGAGACTATCCTCAAAGTCTTCCAAAAGGGATGTCAAAAAGCCCTCTTGTCGCGTGTGCCCGTGCTCATTCCCCCAATCAAGGATGGACCTTTCTCGCAATCAATGATGGCACTCTAGGGGCTACGGTCAAGTCTTAAAGGCTCCCTCGGCAAAGATCAATTAACTCCCCAGTAGTATCCCCAGCCAAGTCATGTGCAGTATTGGAAGCTTCCTCAATTCGGCACCGAAGGTCTCAAGGGGCTTCGCAATCTACAATCTTTTTGGGCTACAGCATTGGAGTAGTCTCCATGAAAGGGATCAAGCTTCAAAGGGTCTCTCAACACTTCAAGTCAAAGGCCTCTTGGTTTTAAATGAAGACTCCGATGTTATGAATGAAGTTGATGATTTTTGTTAGAACTTACAGCGAGATTTTGAAGGAAGTCTTAGAGAAAAGGAAAAAGATTCAATATGCAAAACTCTAATCAAAACAGGGTTATAGCGGGAAATGCCACGGCCAATCCCAATTTTTCTGCAATTCAGCACCCCCTTCTCCAAGATCAAAAGCACAAGGTGCAGCTCAGATAAAGTTGGGCCACGGCACTATTTGCATCCGAAGATCCGTCATTAGTTCAACTCAAGAAGAGTCAAGCAAGCATACTCATTTGAGACTTTATCACGCCAAGACCTTATCCTCCGCGACCTCGACGGCACCGCAAGACATTACTGCATCCTTTGACATAAGCCCTCAGCCATTTGGGTATCGACCACAATGAGGCCATTCATCTCCCCAGTAAAAGCAAGAAGGAGATCTCTATCAAGAATTCTACCAAACGGTACATCCGCTCTCAATGCCGAGCCAATCACGAGATAATTTGGGGCTTTACAATGAAAGGTCTTCACATCCCGCCATCTACAAGCCCACGACACTTGGGGCTTTGCAATCTCTCGAAGCTTGGCATCAACGATCTCCTCTTGGGGCTTGCTCACTACAACAACAAAGGGCGATTTACTCGAATGGGCCAAGAGCTGATTTATCTTGGAGCTATGCAAGTCCCTCAAAATTTGGCATCAAAGGAATTCTAGGGGCTTTACAATCAGCAACCCCTCATCTCGGCATCAAAAGCCTTTTGAAGCCCTATAATCGACAAATCTCTTGGGGCTAGACATCAATCTTCGTTGGGCACGACGACGACAACGACAGAATTCAAGCGAAGCAATCTGGACTTCGACTGAACATGACTTGATCTTGGGTTGGCTTCACAAACACACAATGGCTAAAATGGTTCACCCACGAACTAAAAAAAAAAAAAAAAAAAAAAAAAAAAAAGATTTTTTTCTTTCTTTTTCTCCTTCTATGTGCAAAATTATGTGCTTTACTTTGCTTTGCTCCTAGCCTCTCCTCCAGCGTTCTCCATCATCCTTGAACTACGCTGGTCTGATTCCCTTCAAGGGATACGTAGGCAGCCTTTGGCACGACCAACCCATCATCCAGAGTACCATCTCGCCAACCCAACATCAAGGGCATTCTCTCATCAACATCTAAAGAATGGACATTCTCCATCAAAGCATTCTCCGCGGACATCAAGAATCCATCTCCACTCAAGCGGCAATGGTAAGTGAAGGTATGAATACATCCAATGCTTTCCTCAAAATCACACCGCACACAAGATCACTCTCTACATTCTTACTTCTCTCTCATTGCAAGGGTGTTCCAAAATCCCATCACACCACGAGCACAATTTCTCTCTCTTCATTTCACACTTCATGCATCTTCTTGCAAGAACATATATACCTGTCAAGCACACACATAACAGGTACCACCACGAAGTCAATAGCATCCGCTACTCAAATCACTTCATCCCCGCCAGAAAGTGGTCAACCGTGCCCACACCCCACAAAGTCAACAATATAAGCAGATGCGGCTCCAAGTCGGCAACTCGGTCCATATCGAGACAAGCTCCCATGAGCTCCAAGTCGACAACTCGGTCCATATCGAGACAAGCTCCCATGAGCTCCAAAACTCGGTCCATATCGAGACAAGCTCCCATGAGCTCCAAGTCGGCAACTCGGTTCATATCGAGACAAGCTCCAATGAGCTCCAAGTCGGCAACTCGGTCCATATCAAGACAAGCTCCCATGAGCTCCAAGTTGGAAACTCGGTCCATATCGAGACAAGCTCCCATGAGCTCCAAGTCGGCAACTCGGTCCATATCGAGACAAGCTCCCATGAGCTCCAAGTCGGCAACTCGGTCCATATCGAGGCAAACTCCCATGAGCTCCAAGTCGGCAACTCGGTCCATATCGAGACAAGCTCCCATGAGCTCCAATACAACACTCCAGCAAAAGTCGCTCATGCAGGGAGCGCACCCCTATCTCTAGCAATTTCAAATTACTGCTTTCATCGAGTCTTTGCTTTCTTTTCTTTCTTTTTCTTTGTCGATGTCCTCAGCGGGTGTTTTTACTTTCGTCGACGCGTTTTTCTTTGCAATCCACGTCGCCGAGGGGCTCTGTAGACACCCCGCCTTGGACCTCTCACCCCGATTGCATACAAAGTATTTTTATTTAACTTATTTTCATTAATTTCTGTTACTTCGGTTAAGTTCCTAACTGATTCCGTTAGTTTTGGACTAAACTGCATAACAGAGTTAACTTTTAGGGTCATTCTATCATTCTGTCATTTTTCACCCGCGGGCGCTTCCGGCACTGCCAGTGAGCCGCGCGCGCGTCCTGCCCCAAAAGCTGGACCCGCGCGCTTCCCACTTTGGCAGTAACGGATTGCACCTTATTTCCCTCCCTTTTCTTATTTACAAACATCTTTTCTTAATCACAAAAACCATCTTTTTACATCCACATTCATCCCCCCTTTTCTCATTAACTCTCAATCCCAAATTCTAAGCCTTTTCCCAAAAACTAATATTTCTTTCATTTATTATTTGATTTCTTTTATTTCTTTTATTTTTCTTTTATTCATTTATCTTATTTGTGATTGGCCCATTCCATTTCACATGGATGACCAATTTCCCTCCATCATTTCCCTCTCTTTTTTACCTATAAAAACCATCATCTTCTACCTTGGAAAGGGACTTTTTTAGGACTCTTTTTGGGACTTCTTTTTGGACTCCAACCTTGATTCACCAACTACATTATACACAAATTCTCCCAACAAGAGTTCTTAGTAACAAGACTCTACACAAATTGTTCTACAACAATTTCATTACAACAACAACACTTTCAAGTCAAGGTTCCAAGCCCTCTTTCTCAAGGTACAACTCCATTTTCTTCCTTTGTTTTCTTCTTCTTGATGTATGCAATCCCCATTAATGGGACATGACCAACATGACTACTTCACATATTGAAGTTAGTTAAGGTTATCTCCCTACATTTTAATCTTAACTTTAATTCACCATGTTAATTTCTCTTCATCTCTTAATGTAATTCTTTAACATTACTTGTTACATGTAATCTTTATCATTAAATAAATAAAACAATTCTATTTTATTTCCCCTTTATGTCCTCTTTTCTTCTCATCACAATTGTTAGCATATTTCTATTTAATTAATTGAAGGACATGTAAATATTAGAACACCAATAGTAGCAAGACCCGCGTAAGCGGGGCGGAGTGGGTGTTTAAGTACTTCCCACTCCGTCACCTAACCCCCGAACCCTTCTCTCCCGAATCTCTGGTTTTGTACATAAATTAGGCTATTTCTAGGTTTTTCTTATGTTCCTTTAAAAACATAGGTGGCGACTCTAAACAATCTAAAACAAGTTAGATATCCTAGGATAATTCACCGCTCTAGCCAAGCCGTGGTTCCCCGGGGTATCTACACTTCACCATTAATTATAAAACTCGATTGCGATTTTTCTATTATCTTTGTCAGTTTGGAAGCATGCATCCGTGTACCCATATACGACGAGATCATCTTCCATCCCTCCATAGATCAAAACAAATCTTTAGTGCTTCTAAAGTACTTTAAGAATTGTTTCACAGCCATCCAGTGACTCTCACCAGTTGTCGGATTAATATCTACTCGTCATGCTCCAAGCATTAGATATATCCGGCTTAGTACTTATCATGGTGTGATGGATCCAATTGTCAAAACAAATGGCATCCCATTCATTTTCTCATGCTCATCATTTGTCTTAGGACATTTGACTCTTTGCATAGAAAAACATCCATGTAACATTGACAACTGTCCTCTCTTAGAATTTTCTTTGCGGAATCTTCTAATGACCTTGTCAATGTATGTACATTGGCTTTAAACAAATTTACTTCCTTGATCTATCTCTATAGATCTTAATGCCAATGATATATCCAGCTTTACCCATATTCTTTATTGTGAAACACTTTCTTAACAAAGTCTTTGCAGACTAACGTGTAGGAATGTCGTTTCCAATGAGCAATATGTTATCCACATATTTAATTTAAGGAATAGCGCTATGCTCCCACTAATCTTCTTGTATATACAAGGTTCATCTTCATTCTTGATCAAGCCAAAATCTTTGACTTATCAAAACGGAGATTCCAACTCCCATAAGTTTGCTTTAATCCATCCAATGGATTTCTGCAACTTACATAATTTTATTAGAATTTTCCTTGACTGTCAAATTCTTTAGGTTGTATCCAATACATCCTTAAGTGAGTTCCCGTTGAGGAACGCTTGTTTTGACATCATTTTATCAAACTTCATATTCCAAATATGAACATGTGACAAAGAGAATTCTAGTAAATTTTTGCTACCCATGTAAATTTTCTCCAAGAAAACTCATTCCTCTCCTTTGGTTTTTACGCCTTAGGTTAGAATGATCAAGTTCCAAACTTTATTATTACACATGGATTTTCTTTTAGATATTATGACTCCAAGCCATTAATCTAAATGTGGAGTTGATATTGCATCTTTGATAGGTAGTAAATACTTCATTCTAAATGAACTTTACCTCAATACTTTCTATTTCAAAATATCCAATATTTCTACTAATAGATTGTATCCTATCATGTATTGCAGGTATTTGTATATCTTGAACAGATTTTTCACGACTCCTTGTGAAAACTTGTTCAACTTCCATCTTAGGTTGAAATATATTTTCTAGGTCTCGAACCATTCGAGATAAATTTTACTCCCACTGATTCTTTCAGAGATAAACCATTTATCTTGAAAAGCATCATCATAATCAACAAACCATTTGTTTCTTATGAGTAAAATTATTATCCTCAAGTTTCCTTAGGATATCCCATTGAAAGTATATTTATTAGATTTAAATGTGAGTGTGTCCCAGACAGCTCCTTTCCAAAAAGATCTCACCATCTTAAGTCTTTATAAAAGACAAACCGAGTTTTCTTTCATCATTTAACCTCTTTTGATGTAACTCAAATTAGTGTAGTTATAGCAGTTTATAATACATAACCCCAAAATAAATAATGGAAGATCAATTTTGATTTTATCATCTTATGAACCATATCCAATAAGGTTCAATATCTCCATGTAGACACATCATTCCAAATGGTGTTCTTAGTGGAGTTTATTGTGAAACTATTTCACAACCTTAATGATAACTATCAAAATCTTGGTTCAATT
This sequence comes from Campanula takesimana, assembly GCA_026119855.1. NCBI lineage: Eukaryota > Viridiplantae > Streptophyta > Magnoliopsida > Asterales > Campanulaceae > Campanula > Campanula takesimana. The sequence continues at coordinate 317,042 of JAOWBW010000710.1, forward strand.
ATTCATCATCATGATCCAATCAGAATCTTTGAATAGTTTTACCAAAATTCTCTTTTAGCATTGCTTCTTAATGCACCATATACATCGAAATATATTAGGTCAAGTAAGATGTTAGCCTTTTACCAATCATAGTAAAAGATGTCTTGGTCCAAATAAATAAGATTTGTATAAATCATGTGATTCTAAATCATATGACTTAAAACTCCGTCCCATGTAATTTTAGATATGCATTTCTCATTTATTTGATCAAAACAATAATGCATAAAGAATTTTAATTATTTATGTTATAGTCTTTATTACTTTGTTCTTCAAGATTTAGGATATAAGATTTATTTATATGATAACACAATGAAGTAAATCATAATAAATAAAGCAATTTTCTTATTCCAAATAAGAAATTAATATCCTTCATTATCTTATAACAAAATAATGTTTTCCTACTTTATTAGTAAAGTCACTTTACAAATGTTCTATGAACAATGTTGCAACTCTTACATCATTACCATTCATAGATCATCCTTTACTATAAGTAGTCTTTCATCTTACAAATTATTCTGGTATCCAATACCCAATAATTAAATTTAGAAAGAATAATTTATAACATAAAATTCCTAAGTGGTAGTCCCACTATCATTCCTTTTATTGATCGTCCAGGATTTTGACTACAATTCTAAATGGTCAATCCAATTGCCATTTTACCAAATTGCATCTATTAGAGTTATTATTATAACCAAAATTATTTCTTTTGGGTTTGACAACGCTTGTCTTACCTTTCTTTTGGGCATTTGACCCTTTTCCATTATGAACCATGAGCTCTGGAGAACCATTCTCCAATATCTTCATCTTCGCAGTTTCTCAGCATGTTAATGCAACTTGAAGAAATTCTTATTCATTTTAAGCATGTTATAGTCCATCACTAAGTGATCATAACATTTAAACAATGAATCAAGAATGAGATCCATGGTTTGCTCCAATCCAATTGAACAACCAAGTTTCTCAAGATGCTCTACGTAGCCTTTTATCTTAAGCATGTGAGGTTCCATTCTTTGCCCTTTACTCATTTTGCAATAAGTGAATGCAACAATGGTTTTATACCTCTCTTGCTTTAGATTGCTTTTGAAACATGTAACTCAACTTCACGCCTATCTAATAAGCTTCCACAAGTTCCAAACTTTGTTGAAGTTTAAGAGCACATAATCGCGAGCATGAGACAACTCACATTCCTAGAATCATACTCATGATTCTTGTGATTGTCTACTCCGGCATTGGTTCTTTAGAAATAAGCCCATCAAGAATGTACAACCCATCTCTTTGCCTTAGAACCATTCTTAGGCTCAGGATCCAATCCATGAAGTTTGTACCATTCTTTTGAAGCATATCCTTATCAAGGATTAATCACAATGATTTTAGTTGTTATCTACAATTTATGCAAAATTTCCAAAATTTTACAAGTACCAATCTCATTAAAGAGATAAATAATGTATTTTCAAAAAAATACTCCCACTAAATTATATAAACTTCATATACATCCAATGTATGATATAATTTAAATGGGCTAAGATCCAACTTTAATTTAATTCTAAGTCCGCGGAGGCGGATTACACAAAATTAAATTAATTAGGTAGACAACCTTGTCAATCATATCTCATATGACTCTTAGATCCTTTCATGAGACTCTTTTGATATTGGGCTAAGATCCAACTTTAATTTAACTTTGAGTCCACGGAGGCGGACCACTCAAAATCAAATTAATTAGGTAGACAATTTCTTGTCAATCATATCTCATATGATTCTTAGGGATCCAATTTCGAAAGCATGTTTAATCTCATCTTTTGCCTAGCCCCAAAACCGTTTTGACGCCTTATTAAGTTCAACAATTTTAAACGTATAGGAACCATTCAATTTAATGCACCTTGCGGAGGCAAGCCCACATTGAATTAATGAACCTCATCTTGCTCATACATGAATAAAATTAATGCACCTCGCGGAGGCGAACCCACATCAAAATCACACATGTGTAAACAAGTGTTTTAATCATGGCATGTCAAAAAGAACTTAAAACTTTCTTTGAAGGTTCATCTCCATATAGCATACAACATATTTATGAGCACACAAGATAAACATGTTACGCACCAAGTTTAGCCACTAAATTAATCTCCATTAATTTAAGCACAACATTTATGTGTCATTAGTTTCTCTATAATTATGAGGATGAGACTATTTCAACTTTGGTTATTTTCTCCAAATCAAGACAACAAGAAGTGTGGCCGAACTAAGCCATTAGGCAACCACAATCTCGCACTAATTCAAGAAACCAAGAAAGTAGTCCATGTGGCCAAAACTAAGCAATAGATGGTCTCGATAAACGTAGGTCAATTGCATCCACAATTCCACATGGATTTCCAATCTTTGAATCAAGAACTTTGTTTCTCAATTTTAGCAATTATGAACTCTTCATAATTCTAACTTCGTTCTATCTTTGAAACTTTGTTTGCGATCAATTTTGGGAAACACAATCTCGATGAACGCAGATTAGCCATCCAAACCTTGAACCAATCTTAGAATCATAAGACTAAAACAAATAGGAAAATCAAACCCCAAGATCCACACCCAAACCAACTACCCAAAACCCATTCCAGATCAGCAGGTCTGGCCTGGTTTTGTTACTGGTTCGGTTGGACCTCTCGAAAATTTCAAATTCTGATTTTAACAAAAATCAGAGATTCTGATCATTGTGTGCGACCGCCCAATAATAACTGTGCGGTCGCCCAACTTTTGTGCGATCGCCCAGGTAATTATGTACGGTGGCACAGTGAGATCAGAATGTAATTTTTCAGTTCGAAAATTTGTCTCAAAATTGTTTTCACCGATTATTAAAACTTTGATCCAATCAAAAATTAATAATCAAACAATTCAGAATCCACCATAATTTTTATTGCGATTGAATCGTGCGATTAAAGTTATAAAACAATAAACCACATAAAATCACATAACACATAAATATCATATAATCCAATATTCATATTATGCTAGGCACATAAACAATTTATATACACATAACATGATCTAGTATTGAAATAATCAACATGAACGGGGCTCTGATACCACTGTTGGGTTTCGTAGTAACATGCGCAGCGGAATAAGCATTTAAAATTTTATGGAAACCCAAAGCCCATAGATCCATTCATATGATTAAGTCAAATACAACAATATGAATACTAAGAAAAACTAACCCTTGATGACTTTGAATTTGCAACCTTGAATTCGATAGAGGCTTGAAATCTGGATCATGATCATAGTAAGAATTACGAACTTTGAAGATGATAAGTTTCACCCTCTAGCGGTATCCACACCACGAACGAATATCAAGAACACTTGATCTTGGTTGCTAGACCAAAATTGTGAAACACGTTTTCACAATTGATATGAACTATATGGAATATTATTTGTGTATAATTTTGTTCTTCAATCTAGGATCTCTTAGAACAAAATAAAACCCTCTCAAACTCTTTGAGACTTGCACAAAAACATTGGGTCTAAATAGTGGCCAAATTATGGTGTTTATGTACAAGTAAGACCTATTCCAAATAGGAAACTTGTGCTAAAACCCGTCCAGAATTCGATTCCGAATCAAATTAGGAATCTGTCCCCGACAGTACTGTGCGGCCGCCCAAACAGAGGCGTGCGGCCGCCCAAGTTCTTGTGCGGTCGCCCATAGGCCCAGAAAAATCCAATTTTTCCAAATTTCCAATATAGTCCTTATTTAGGATTCGTTCTATTGTGTGTGACCCTCTAGGATTATACTAAGTTGGCAATGGGTTAAAACATGAAACCATAAGATATGATTAGGTTCTAGCAAACCGTCATACCTACCCAAATAGTATAACTAGATACAAGTTCGCATTCCTTTTAGAACATGTCATAATCCCTTTGTCCACGATGTCATTGAACACAAGTCATGGTCAACTTGTTTTGTTCAATACTTTCTCGATTCCGAATATGTTGATAATCCAAATGACATTGATCCAATCAATCCATTTGAGTTTGGCCAAACATTTCATCAACATCATTCCTTCGAGGGGCCCAAGCTTGACATCTCTCCGAAGAGGGACAAATCCATTTGGCTTATTATTCTTCCCTACGTGAATCCAATCATGCCAATCATACCCTTTATAACTACCGTGTTAAGGCAGCGTTTGAATATGTCAAACATAATGTTCATCAAGTGGAAGACTATAATAACTTCATGTCTAAGGATTCAAATGACATAACTAATATGAGATTTATATATGACATCGACCATGACATAAATCTCATACCGCGGGTCATGTCCAGTACCTTGTTCCAAACAAGTACCCATAAATCTAACATGATCATCCCATGATCATTTAGCCTTTATACTAGTGCTTAACAAGCTCTAGGGACGGAGATTATTATAAGCAAACACGAGCCATAATAATAATCTTATTATCTCTTTATCATTATGAATAAAATGATAACTTATACAACGTTTAACAAACGTGCCTAGGGCACCAACACCAACAGTTTGCCCATGTGAGAGCCCGCGCTCGAAACCTTAATTCCGCGCTCGTGTTCTCATAATGGTTTCCCTACTTTGGTTTTGAAAAGAAGAGTCGCCACCACATTTTATTTTAGGAAAATAGAGATAAAACCTTTTGTTCGAAAAGAAGTGGGTTCGGGGGCTATGTTACGAGAGGAGAAGGTGATTAGCAGCACTCCACTCGCCCTTACGGTCTCTAGCATGCTTCCCATGCTTGATTTTAATGCCTATTATTGCCCTAACTTTGAGAAAAAAAAAATGTGTTTATGTATAAGGTGTCTCCTAGTCTAGGCATGTCCATTTAAGTTCACAACCGGGAATCGGTTTGGGTGGATTTCCCGATTGGTTTTCGAAAATAATTTGAACACACTTAGAAAAGGAAACATATAATGGGGGAGGGGATTATGTACATTTGGGGATTTATATACAAATTAAAAAGACGGGAGACAAATCCCGTATCAAATAAATGTCCGCGCAAAGGGAAGGTCGCTGAGATTGTCGTCATCGTCCATTTCTCGAGCCAAGGTACCTGTCCTAGAATTATCCAAATCCAAGAATAAAAGATGAGATTTGCTCCCAGAATGTTAAGGAACCTTTGTGAATTTTTATGGATTTTTTGATTAACTTTATACCCAAGAATTTAACAAGAAAGTTGATCACAAAAAATGCCCAGCACAGTAACACAGAAAACCTTACACATTCATCACCAATTTAACCCATGTTAGCTCACGAATTTGGAAAAACACCAAGAATTAAAGTTGAATCTTACATTTCAAACATGAATTAACCAACGTTTTGAATTCAGAAAATGAGTTTAGATGCCTCAAAAGGTTTCTGACATTTTGATGTCAGAAACTGGAAATACAGATTCTGGGCTTTGAAGGTTGAAACAAAAGAGCAAAATGGGTACTTCCTTACATCTAAAAAATATTTAAAAAATACATGAATACTCCTGAGTACATTAAGAATAAAATTCATGTTTCGAATTTAGTCCAAAACACAAGTTTTCATTGAGTTTAAAGCACAAGAACATAGCAAGGTACAGAGAGAAATAAGCAGGACAGTACATCTATAACCCAAAATTATGCATGAAAACATGAGCTAAACATGGAATATAAACATGAAATTTGATTAGAATGAACTTCAACATGTAAGGAAAAACTTTCATGTTTTGACCCAAGTCCAGAATCCAATTTAAAGAAGAGTTTTTAAAGCATGAAAATCAATGGTTTGAACAGAGCATGAGGACTGCTTGCATGGGTCACAAAAAATGGGTTTCAAAACACGACCAAAACTCAAAACCAAACCATGAAACTCAAGGAAATTATGATTTAACATGTCTATAACATTATCCAAGAGCCATCTTCCAACAAAAGTCAATTTTAGCATGCATGTTCATAAAAATGGCAAAGATGGCCAGATTTGTAACTTTTTGAGAAAAAGATGAGATTTATGCATGAAACACTTAGATCTAAGCCAAGGAATGAACATGGGATGATCATAAACTCATGTAATCATGATAAAACTCAGATAATAACATCAAAACCACCATTTACATAGCTACATCATAAGTTGTTTTTACATGGAATATTTGAGAAATATGGGAGTCTAGCCAACTTGTGACTAGACCCCTTACATAAACCACCAAATCACTTACATTTTGAAGGTTTAAATGGTTAAAATGAAAATTACCTAGTTAAGATGGAGGGGGTGTGATTCCTTTGTCTTGCCAAGGGAAGACTTTCTTGATTTTGAGTTTGAAGGTTTGAAAATGGTTTGGAGGTTTGCTTGATTTGAGTTGAAGTTTGAGTTTGTATGAGTGTTTGAAAGGTTTAGATGATGTAGATGTAGTGTTTGGGAGGTGTTTGAGTGGTGGAAGAGTGGTGGTGTTGCTTTTTTTGGAGAGAGAGATCAAAGAGAGCAAATCTAGAGAGAAGGCAAGTGTGTTGTTGTTTTTTTCCTTCTTGATCACTAAGAGTGGGTATATGGGGGGTGTTAGGTCTTTCTTTTTGTAACCAAAGTGCCCCTAGGGAGAGGGGTAGTGGAGGGTCTTCAGCCTTACTTCGCCATAAAGGTGGTAGTGGGGGAAAAGACATCACCAACATGAGCAAACCCAAGAGGAAGAAAGCTGGTGGATAATCTGGAGAAGCAGCCGTACGGCTCATCCAGATCCGTACGGTGAGGATGAAGCGGTACGATTGCTTGGTAAAATTGTTTAGTCAATCTTGGCCGCCATGTGTCGTCTTCTGATTGGTCCACAAATCCATTAAAAGTGCAGCATGCAGCCACGTCTTGGTGATCATGCAAGGTGATTTTCCTTTATTTTCGGCTACGTTTTCTCGTTCCGTAATGGCCCAAACTGCTCTGGTGTGCGCGTAACGGTGATCCGGTTGTCCGTGCTTCCAAAATGAAAGTTGCTCGTTGTAATTTTCTGGTCACGCCGGTATATCTGAAACATTTTCATAAGCAAGGAATATCATAATATAATTTTAAATGCAAAGGATGCCCGGTAAACGACTCTCAAAGGGTGCGGGGCCCACCGTAGGGTCTCGACGCTCGATTTTCGAAGAATACGCCTATTTGCTCGGTTTTGAGTCCTGATCATGAATCCAGACTCGGTTTTTCCATCTGATGCACTGATAAGACGGTCAGTAGTCAAGAACCGTCAAATCTGGGGTTTTAGGTCACTTATCGGGTTTAGACCGGTTCAAGGGTTGGTTTAAGGGGTGCGAGATCGGGGTGTCTACAGCCCAGAAGAAAATAGCGTAGAATAGTTGGGCGCCAAAAAGAAACAGTGAAACTGGGCTGTTATTCTATATTAGAGATGATTATGAACAAGGTTTTCAAGTTGGATGATTAATATGATTAATCTACTTATCGTATCATCAATCTCTTTAATTGGATTATTGAATTGATGATTCTTGATCTTGAAGAATAAATTGTTTGTTCTTAGGATTTGATGTTTATGATAATTTGATTATCATATGATAATTTGATTATCATAAATAGTTGAATCCTTAAAAGATCAAGATTGTATAAATTGCGTTCGTGCAGTTCGCGTGCAATAACACGTTTTCGTGCAGAATTTTTGTGCAGATTACGTGCAGCGCTTGTGCAGTCCAGAATTTTCGTGCAGTTCGCGTGCAGTGCAGATTTCTGAATTCGTGTTTTTCAGACTTGGAGATACATTGTAGAATACATAATGTTCATGGAATTGGATTCTATGAAGTAATGTATTCTTAATAGAGATGGACTCTATGAAATAATTCATTATTCAATATGTATTATACCAAGAGTAGGACTCTATGAAAATCTAAAATTCATAATTATATTCACATAGTATCTGTTCATTAATTAATTGGATTAATTATACCTTTGTTATGCGCATTGCTATATGAAAGAACCTTCTCAAAATTTTAAGTTTTATGCCATCTATAATTTAAACACTTGTGAAATACTTTGATCGTTTCGATGTGGTTTATCTGCCAAAGCAGGGCACATCATTCTATCAATGAGAAGCAAGATGAGGCAAAGGTTGTCTATACGTTTAAAGTGCTCAAACTTAATTAGGCTATCATAACGGTTATGGGCCTAAGGCATAAGATGGGATTAAAACATGTAAGACATAAGATGTCACAAATCCCATAAAGGATCTAAGAGTCACATGTGATGTGATTGATAAGGAGTTATCTACCTAAATAGCTTGGTTTTGAGGTTCATGCCAAAGCAGACTCACAAATCAAGTGAAATATGGATCTTAGCTTACATAAATTATATTATACAATTGTTGTATATGAAGGTTATATAATTTAGTGGGAGTATTTATGAAATATAATATTTATGTCTTAAATGATTGGTATGAAATATAAGTGTATATTTATTTGCATATTTGTGTAGAATATTATCTTAAACTTTAATTATATTTGTTACTGCGATGTGTTCTTTAAAAGGACAAAGTTAAAAAGGAGAATGAAATTAATTTCTTTGATTGGATCATGAGCTTAAGAATTGTTCTAAAGCAAGAACGGAAATTATACATTCTTAATAATCTTAAGTAACCTAAATTACAATATTAATTTAATTAATATGTTCCGTATAATCATCAAAATTTAATTTGATTAACTTGTTGATGATCTTAGATTTATGAATAAATTGTTTATTCTTGGTTTTGATGATCATGATGATTCGATCACCATGAACACCAAACCCTAATTGAATCAAGGAAGGCAATTTTAGGATTAAATTCGGAAATTTAAAATCTACTTTTTGTGGTGCACGGCCGAGCGGGTCTTAAGACTCGGCCGAGCAGATGATGTTCAGAATTTGAATCTGGGATTGAATCTAGTTTCAGATGGCTGGTTTTCGAAACCGTGTTTCCTGAAAAAGTGATGTCAATTCAGAATTCAGATAAACTGAAATCGGAATCCTGAATTGTTCTGGATTGCTGAAATCAGTGAAATTGATGGGACATGGAATTTAGAAACAGACTACAGATCCATACGGAAATGTGGATGCCTTTTGGCTTAGTTTCGGCCGTATGGACTATTCTCTAGTTTTTGAATAATGTACGGAAATGTGGTTGCCTTATGGCTTAGTTCGGCCGTACAATTTGTGCTCTCGATATCTGAACTATCATACGGAAAGTGATGATCTAAGTCAAAAATTTTGATTTTTGGACTTTATAAATTTCTAAAAGGAAAAAGGATTAAAAGATAAAGGTAAGACAAACGCTGTCAAACCTAAAGGAAATAATTGTGACTAAGATAATAACTCTAAATAATGCAATTTGGTAACATGGCAATTAGATTGACCATTTAAAATTGCAATAAAAAATTTGGATGATCAAAGAAAGTGAATGGTAGTGAGACTACCACTTCGGACATTTATGTTATAAGATTAATATTTCTACTTTTAATTATTTGGTATTTGATACCGGATGCAGATCCCACATTTGTATCAATGTGCAACAATTAATAAACAGAAAAACATGAAAAGTAAAGTTAATCTATGAATGGTAATGATGCAAGAGTATTGTTCGTAGAACACTTATGAAGTGACTTTACTCATTAAGTAGAAAATATTATTTTGTTATAAGATAATGAAGGATATTTATTTCTTATTGAGAATAAGAAAAGTGTTTTATTTATTATGATTTGCTTTATCGTACTGTTAAATCATATAAATAAATCTTATATCCTAAATCTTGAAGAACAAACTAATAAATAAAGCTATAACATAAATAATTAAATTCTTAAGGCATTATTGTTTAGATCAAATAAATGAGAAACGTATATCTAAAATTCCATGGGACGGAGTTTTAAAGTCATATGATTTTGAATCATGTGATATATGCAAATCTTATTTACTTGGGCCAAGACATCTTTTACTAGGAGTAGTAAAAGGCTAATATCTTATTAGACCTAATACATGTCGATGTATATGGTCCAAAAAGTAGCAATCCTAAAAGAGGATTTTGGTACTACTTGGCAAAACTATTCAAAGATTCCGATTCGATCGTGATGATGAATAATTGAACCAAGAATTTGACAATCATCTTTAGATTGTTAAATTGTTTCACAATTAACTCCACCAAAAACACAATTTTGGAATGATGTGTCTACGTGGAGGAATAGAACCTTATTGGATATGGTTCATTAGATGATAAAGTCAAATTGATCTTCCATTATTTATTTTGGGGTTATATATTGGAAACTGCTATAATTACACTAACTTGAGTTTCATCAAAATAGGTTCAAAAGTACCATATGTGATATGGAAGAAAGAAAATTTGGTTTGTCTTTCATAAAGATCTAAGATAGTGAGACCTTTTGGAAAGGAATTGTCTAGGACAAGGTCACACTTAAATCTAATAAATGTATTTTCATAGGATATCGTAAGAAAACTTGAGGATATTATTTTACTTCTAAAAAACAAATTGTTTGTTGGTAATGATACTTTTCTAGATAAATTGTTTATCTCTAAAAGAACAAGTGGGAGTAAAATGTATCTCGAATGGTTCGAGACCTAGAAAATAACATAGAACCTTAGATGGAAGTTGAAAAAACATTCATAAGGAGTTGTGAAAATTCGTTCAAGTTACACAAAGTTACTTGCATATATGATAGGATACAATCTATAACAAGAAATATTGGATTTCTCGTAATAGAAAGTATTGAGGTAAAGTTCATTGAGAATGACATATTTACCACCTATCAAAATGTAAGTGTGCTCCATATTTAGATTAATGACTTAGAGTCATAGGATCTAAAAGGCAATCCATGTATAATAATCAAGTTTGGAACTTGATCATTCTAACCCAAGGTGTAAAACCAAAGGATGGAATTGAGTTTTCTTGGAGAAAACTTACATGGATGGCACGGAACATACTCATTAAGCAAGACTAAATGTGAAAGGTTGACTCATATTTCGACTATGATAAAACTTTCTCACTCGTAGTCATGCTTTAAGTTATTAGAATTATCTTTGTCATATCTTCATGTTTGGAATATGAAATTTAACAAATGGATGTCAAAACAGCGTTCCTTAATGGGAACTAACAAAACAGCGTTCCTTAATGGGAACTAAGTTTAGGGTATATTGGATACAACCTAAAGGTTTTGATAATCTAGAAAAATTCTAATAAGGTATGTAAATTACGGAAATCCATGGGATGAATTGAAGCAAGCTTCTTGGAGTTGAAACAATCATTTTGATGAAGTGTTCAAATCGTTTGAAATTCATCAAAGATGAGACTTGTGTTTGCTAGAAAAATTAGTGGGAGCATAGTCTAAATTTCTAGTCTTATATATGTGGTTGCATATAGTTCATTTGAAAGAGTTTCTTAATGAAAGACTTAGGAAGAAGCCGTTTACATCCTGGGAATTAACATCTATTGATATAGATCTAGGAAGTTGATTGGTTTGTGTCAAAGTACTTATAAAGACAAATTACTGAATTGTTCAGCATGCAAGACTCTTGGAGAAGAACTTGCAAAGTTGTCTAATGACAATGTTCTTGGCAAGACTTAGTCTTATTGGAAGACTAATGAGCAAGAATACATGATTAGGATTCCATATGTTTCGGCAATTGGATCTATCATGTATGTCATATTATGTACTTAGACGGGATAACTCGTATACTTGGAGTATGATGAGAACATACTAATCATATCCTAGTGAAAGTCACTAGATAGTGGTCAAGAACATCTTTATGTACTTGAGAAGAACTAAGAATGCATTCTTGATGGTTGTTGACATGGGAGATGATCTAGTAAATGGGTTACATAGATGCATGGTTCCACATCGACAAGGATAAATAAAGATCGCAGTATGGACATATGTTTAAAGTATGTGCTATTAGTTGGAATAGTTCCAAACAAATACTCCCTCTGTCCCAGCACAAGTAGGACTAGAGGAGTGGGCACAATAATTAAGAGAGAATAGTGAATGTGTGGTAGAAAATGAAGATAGAGAATGAGTGTGGTAAAAAGTAGTGTTAGTTGAATAAAATGAGTGGTGGAAAATGAAGAGAGAGAATGAGTGGGGTTAAATGGTGGGGTTGGTTGAATAGAAATATAATAAAACATTTCCATTTTGGGTAGTCTCAATTGTTATGGGACGGCCTAAAAGGGAAAGAAGTCCTACTTGTGCTGGGACGGAAGGAGTACATTGTTAATAATTCTATGAATAAACTTCAGTATATAGTTACATGAGTTGTAACTAGGGGAGTTGTTTGAATATAGATGTTATTAGTAAAACTAGAAATAGTTTCTAGTGCTACTAATCCTATGGACTTTTGTTGTGAAATAATGGTTATTGCACAAGCTAAGGTGCCAAGGACTCATCTATGATCCAAACACACACTCAAACGTTTCCATCTGTATGAGAAATCGTTGACATGGGAGATGTCAAAATATGCAAAATACCTTATGATGATAACAAGGATAATCTTCCTACATAAGATCCTCCTCATACTGTTATGATGATCATAAGCTAAGCTCAATGGTATTGGATACACATTAATTGGGCCTAGTGAAAGTGGGAGATTGTTGGAGATTATGCCCTAGGCCCTTGAGAGAGGCCTTATGTTATGTCATGTTCTCACTTGTTATGGAGATAACAACCTTGGATTATTATATGTTTTGCATGTTTCTTATAATAATCCCCGTTCCTAGTACTTATGAAGAACTAGTATAAGTTTAATCGATGATCATATGATTTTTTTTATTTTTTTTTTTTGGCGAAAGGAGACGGTACTCCCTAGATTTTATAAATAAGTGGAAAAAAGAACAAAAACAAAGGTGGGGGGCATGACGACCATAACCACCGAAAAAAGGATACTAAGGGGAAGTCTTATACATGCCGTAAGAACCTCTACAAGAGGAAGGGGGGTCCTATCCAATGGAAAATGAAATAATACATGAAAATTCTGAAAAAAACTAAAGTCTAATATTAGGATATGAGATCCTATTTAAAGCAAGCTCTTACATAGTCTCGGGGAAGAAGGCAAAGATGGAAAATCAAAATCATCTTGGGCATTTGCAGAATGATTTGCAAGGGAATCCGCCACCTTGTTGCCTTCTCTATAAATGTGAGAAACTCTAAAATCAAGCCCCTCCATAATTCTGAAAATAGCTTGAATGAAGTACCATATTTCCCAAGGAATCAAATATTTCCGAAGAAGAATATTAGCCAACACCTCCGAATCGACCTCAAGCCATATAGAATTAAAACCCATACGCCGAGCTTGCAGCTTCCCATCAAGACCAGCCCTCACTTCCGCTACCATATTAGACTCTTGTCCATAAAACCGAGCATAGGCAAAAAATAAAAGACCCATCGTGATGACGAAAAACACCACCACCCAAAGCTATACCTGGATTTCCTCTAGATGCCCCATCCGAATTAATCTTAACTTGACCCAAAGCCGGAGGAGTCCAAATAACAGTCTTGATCCATGAAACCTTAGTAGGAGCCATAGGCCAAACAAAAAATCTGGAAATAAAGTCATCTTTAGGATCCGCTCCAATAGATAATTTATGGCCATGAATAACGTCAATGACATGTTGTCGAACATTATTAATGACCATAGATTGGCTAGGAATAATCCCATCAAACCTACATTTGTTGCGATGCTTCCATATTTCCCAACAAATAATGCCGGGCAAAACAGCCCCTAACCAAGATTCAGCCCGAGTATTAGAAATAGAAGAATAAGAATGCCAACCAATCAGCCTTTGAACAATAGAAGCACCCAAAACAGGAAAGCCAATCATTGATCCAAAAAACAACCACACATTACGAGCAACGTCCCCATATAGAAGAAGATGAGGGATAGTTTCAAAAGAAGAAACCAAACAGCAATTACATTTAGAAACAATAGGAATACCTTTTCAAGAAACGTTATCGCCAATTGGAATCGCTGCCTTAAGAACTTTCCAAAGAAACACTGAAACTTTAAGTGGGATACGCTTATGCCAACACCATTTAAAGACATTACACCGAGTTATTGAAACCCTACAATCCCTCCAAGCCGAGTTGATAGAGAATTTCCCGGATGTTGAAGGGGTCCAAAAAGGCTGATCTTGACCATTCAAAAGCCTAATAGCGTGAGCTTGCATTGCTAAAAGGAGGGGCTGCCCAAAAGTGTCTCGAACATAATCTTCACGCAAGATGCCATTCTCAAAAAGAGAAAAAATTTGTTCGTGTCGAGTGTCATTTAAGTGAATGTCTTGGGAAAGCCACTTTTCTTGAATTGAGATCTCCCCATTACCAAAACCCCATTTTATCCTTTCTTCCACTAACTCTTTCGCTGCAATCATCCGTCTCCAAATATGAGAGCAACCAAGCTGAATCGTGGCATCCATAGGATGGGAATCCCTACAATATTTGGCAGCAAGAAACTCTGTCCAGAGAGAATCAGAAGTACGGAAACGCCACCATAATTTCATAGAAAAAGCCAACGCAATCTCCTCAAATTTCTGAAGCCCTAATCCCCCTTCTTCAACAGGCCAAAAGAACTCATTTTTTGAAACCCAATGACATTTTTTACCTCCATCATGGCTGCTCCAAAAAAAGTTTGCTATAAGCCGATACATTGCAGCCATAACACCCTTAGGCGGCTCAAGCAAAGAAATATAATAAATGGGAATGGCTTGCAAACATGATTTAATGAGAATCAACTTTGCCCCCGCCAATAAAATTTTACCTTGCCAAGAATCAAGGCGAGACCTAAGCTTTTGCATGACATGATCGAAAATAGATTGAACCTTTTTACCTACATAGAGAGGGCATCCAAGGTACACTATAGGAAGATGTTTCTTCTGAAAACCAGTAATAATTGCAATAGCATTATCCCGATCAGCATTATCTCTACCGGTTAGAAAACATGATTTTGAAACACTAATAAGTTGCCCCGAGAAATGTTGATAAGATTCCAGAAATTCCATGTGGAGTTCAAGAGATTGCACACTTCCATTGCAAAAAATGATTATATCATCAGTGTAGGACAAATGAGAGATAACCGGGACATTAATATTACCCGTGTGATAAGAGATATGAGGATGTTGAACATGAAGATTGTTAATCCCATGACTCATGACTTCAGCAGCAACAATAAATAAACTTGGGGATATAGGATCCCCTTGTCGAAGGCCACGGGATGAAGTAAAGTATCCACAAGCTGTAGCATTGATAAGAATCGAAAACCAACAAGAGCTGATGCATCGAAATATCATGTCCAGCCACTCTTTACAAAAACCAAACCTCCTCATGACTTTAATAGCAAACCAAGACAACCTATCATACGCTTTAGCCATGTCTAACTTGAACGCCACATTAGACCCAAACACTTTTCTTTTGAGGGATTGAAACAATTCTTGAGCAAGCAACACATTTTCATGAATTAATCTCCCTTTAACAAAACCACTTTGTTGGGGGGAAATTATACGAGGCAAGACATTCTGAAGCCTAAGGCACAAAAGCTTTGTAATTTCCTTATTTGAGAAGTTGCATAAACTAATAGGCCGCAATTCCAAGAAATGCGTAGGGGCTGCACTTTTGGGATTGTCACAATAAGAGTGCTAGTCCAGCTCCTCGGGAGGTGAAACCCACTGAAAAATTCCACAACCGCTTTATATAAATCCCCCGAGATAATATCCCAACATTTGTGATAAAAAACACCCGTAAACCCATCCGGTCCTGCCGCACTAGACCCACTCATGCTAAAAACCACCTCCCTGAGATCCTCAAGAGATGGGGCTGCTATAAGCATATGGTTTTCCTCATTATTAATTAGACGGGGAATGAGATCAAGCAGCTCATCCGGAGGATTATCGTGGACTCCATTAACCTGATTAGATTAAAAGCTAACAGCTTCATCTCAAATTTGTTGCTGGTTCACAATCCAATTTCCATTACCATCGCGGATTCTATGCAAGTAGAGTTGTTGCCTTCATTTTTTTCACATATGCATGAAAAAACCGAGTGTTATGATCACCATCCCTAATCCATGCTAAATTAGCTTTTTGTATCCAAAATTATTCCTCTATTTTCAAACGGTAGGAAAGATTAGCTTGGGCTAAATGAAGAGCAGCCCTGTTCTCCTCACTAGGATTTTGTTCAAAAACTAGCTCCTTCCCACAAACCTCATCTTCAGCATTTTTAACAAGTTGATCAACTCTACCAAAAGTTGTACGATTCCATATTTGTAAATCATGTCTAAGGCGGGTAAGATTTTTACCAAACTTGACTAAAGGCCGACCATAAATTCTACTGTTCCAAATTAAACTTATAGGTACTTGTTGATGATCATGTGTATGTGATACAAATTAAACTTATGGGTACTTGTTGATGAACAAGTACTGGACATGACCCGCTATGAGATTTATGTCATGGTCTAATGTCATAATTAAATCTCATATAGTTATATCATTTGATATCCTTAGACCTGAGATTATCATGGTCTTCCATATGATGAACGTTATGTTTGACATAGTCAACCGCTACCCTTAATCAGGTAGTCATAAAGGCTATGATTGGCGTAATCGGATTCTTGTGGGGAAGAATGATAAGTCAAGATGGAATTTGTCCCTCCCTCAAGAAAGATATCTTCTTAGGCCACTCGAAGAGTGAGATTGATGAAATGCGTGGCCACGCTCAAATGAATTGATGTGTTCAATGTCATTTTCTCATATCAATCTACTCGGGATTGAGAAAGCATTGAACAATATAAGTTCATGTGGACCATGACTTATGTTCAATATTGTCGCGCCCCGACCCGTGGTCCTACTTGGCCCCACGTTCGGGACACGCACGGAAGACGTCATAAAACATTTTAGGAAAATTTTTCGAAATATACTTTCTATAAAAAGGGTTCACACAACCAACTCGATACTAAAACATGACTTCAACTCACAAAACAACCTTTCACAAACAAGTACTAAGCCACTTGGCTACAACTACTAACTTTACTTACTTAATTACAAACACGAACATCTACTAAAAGAGATGATACAAACCAAGTCACGGGTATACTACCCAAAAGGTATTACATTTACATAATGTATCCTTTACTTACACAACCTTTCCCAAAATGTCTTACCCAAAGATCTCCTCGACGTCCTCCCAGTGTGTGTGAACTATCCCCTGGGCTCCTTCTTATCTAAAACGGTAAACAAATAAAGGGTGAGAATAAATCTCAGTAAGTTACTAAAATGCAACTACATTACATGCTAATATGATAAACATAAAGGAACAATGCCACAAATGATCATATAGGACATAGCACATAATATGAGAGGCTCCCTATCGCCAACCGTCCCATACCGGTTGGAAATAACGACCAACTCATCATACAACACATAAAGCGGAAATAAACACTCATACGTGGATACTGAGCCAAGGTTCTCAAACCAAACAATAGCCATCTGAGAGGCATCAACTGAGCAGCATCGAAGAGCTGAAACGGGTTCCGGAACCAAACAACAACAACAACAACGGGGAAAATGACACAAAGTCATAACCCAAAGTGCCCAACCTTTGGCCCAAGGAAGGGGGTTAAAAATGGGAAACCAATGATAGGAGCCTTATAATGTACTTGGCTCGTGAGATCATTATAATCCCTATCACTGCCCAAACACACACAAAAGTACCAGCTGGACTTTACACGCAAGCACCATATAGAAATACTTGCTTAAACAACAATCAGGGACAATGATTCCAATGTAGGGAACCATGCCAAACACATCAAGAAGATGAACCATTCCAACACATTACAAAGTGTTCAAAAATGCTCACATAATCAATTACTAACATTTCACAACACTTGTGTTCACAAAGGAACCAATTCTACCACATTAATGATCCACAACAATCATCTAACTACTTTAGAACACTACCCAAAAACTAGACCAAGATTGACCTCGAAATCCCTTGGTTTGAAAAACTCTCAACTTTTCAGATAACTGGGCGGTCGCCCAAACAGGGCTGTGCGGCCGCCCAAAATGCTCTGTTCCATGAAGAAAACCCTTCAGATAGATGTGCGGCCGCAAGCCCATTTTTGGGCGGCCGCCCACATCACCTGGCAGACCAAAACTTAACCAAAGTTCACTCCTTTTGTTTCACAACCCAAAACTACTAATACTTGCAACACTTAACATCTACAACTTACACAAAGGCTAAAACTCAGCCTAAGAACAATACTAACACCAACAAGAACCAATTTCATACTACTCCCTTTGTCCCAAAATTACAAGTATAAATAAAACATACCAAAACATTGTTTTATCACATATAAAGCATATAAAGCATACTTATGACCATTTTAACATTTAAAGGGGGATTAGTAACTTACCTATTTTCCGGAAAAGTGTCAAGAAAATAATATTTGATCCGGTAGAAAGAATCTATTCAACACCCTGAACATTTATATATATTTAGATTTGAAAATGGAGTAGTAATTTAAAAGAAAGAAAATTAACAAGAACAAAATTTACCTTCTTTTTCTTCCTTCAACAATGGAGGAATTCTCAGGGAAATTGATTTAGGAAAGTTGGTTTTGTTGGGTGTGTAATGGCGCATGAGAGGGAGGGAGAAGAGATTAACATATAAAGATCTTCACCCAATTCTACAATTAAATCACTCAAGTTTCATTTTAAGCAATTAAGCCCCTAAAGCTTATTTTTCAAATAAAGACCCTAAGGTTTCAACTTAAATAATTAACTCCCTTAACACTTGTTACAGCTAACACAAATAATCAATTAAGATGTGCAAATTATGAAATATGATGCAACACATAAAATGCACACATAATTTTAAATTAAAAATTCTCAGGAATATAAAATAAATAAAACTGATTTTGGGGTCGTTACACTCACTCCCCCTTAAAAAAAATTCGACCCGAATTTTAGGATTGCTTACCTCAACCCTCAAACAACCAAGGATACTTCCTCTCGATCTCTTCCCGAAGCTCCCAAGTTGACTCTTCCACGTTATGATTCCTCCACACAACTCGAACAAGGGGAATACTCTTAGTTCGCAATTCTTGAACCTTTGAATCAATAACTTGGACTGGATGCTCCTCGTAACACATACTTGATTCAATATCCTCAGGAACCTCAGATAAAACATGAGAAGGATCATACACATACTTCCTAAGCATCGAGACATGAAAAACATTATGGATCTTGTCAAGAGAATGGGGTAACGCAAGACGATACGCTCTATCACCAACTCTACTTAGAATCTCGAATGGGCCAATATACCTCGGTGCCAGCTTGCCTTTCTTCCCGTACCTTCGAATCCCCACTTTAGGTGAAACCTTCAAAAACACAAAGTCACCTTTTTCAAACTCGATATCTCGCCTCCGGTGATCGGCATAACTTTTCTGTCTACTCTGAGCGGTACTCAAACGATCTCGGATAAGCTTAACCTCCTCAACTAACTTGTTCACCATATCAATACCCCAAATCTTTGCTTCTCCCACTTCATCCCAACAAATCGGAGACCGACATTTCCTCCCATACAAAGCTTCATACGGGGCCATCCCAATACTTGACTGAAAACTGTTATTATAGGCAAATTCCACGAGAGGTAAATGAGAATCCCAAGAATCTGAAAAATCAACTGAGCAAGCTCGCAACATATCCTCGAGAATCTGAATAGTCCTCTCTGACTGCCCATCTGTCTGGGGATGAAAAGCTGTACTGAACTTCAACTCTGAACCCAAAGCCTTCTGAAACGCTTGCCAAAATCGAGATGTAAATCTAGGGTCACGATCAGACACAATGCTCACCGGGACACCATGCAATCTCACAATCTCATTTATATACAAGGTTGCAAGCCTTTCCATCGAGTAACTAATCTCAATAGGTAGAAAATGAGAAGACTTGGTCAATCTATCCACGACCACCCAAACTGTATCAAACCTTCTTCGAGTGCGAGGTAATCCCGTCACGAAATCCATAGTAACATGTTCCCACTTCCATTCCGGAATCTCTAACGGTTGAAGTAACCCCGCAGGCCTTTGATGTTCAGCTTTCACTTGTTGACATGTAAAACATTTAGATACATAATCCGCTATCTCTCTCTTCATATTATTCCACCAAAAGTGTTGCTTCAAATTCTGATACATTTTTGTGCTCCCGGGATGAATAGTATACCTCGACTTATGGCCCTCATCAAGAACTTGGCGTTTAATCCCATCCACGCAAGGCACACATAACCGACCTCTAAAAGTTAACACTCCTTCGGGATTAAGAGAGAAATCCTCAAATTTGCCATCTTCGATTTTATCTACGATTTTCACCAACTCCGGATCATCCTTCTGAGCTTCTTTTATTTGTTGAATCAAAACTGGTAATACTTGGATACTCGCAAAAATAGCCCCATGCTTTGACTCACAAGGATCCCAATCTCGAGCATCCTCTAACATCTTCCATTCACGCACCATCAATGAAGCCATAAAAGATTTCCGGCTAATGGCATCAGCTACCACATTTGCTTTACCCGGGTGATAAGAGATTGTGCAATCATAATCCTTCAATAGCTCCATCCATCTTCTTTGCCTGTTATTCAACTCTTTTTGGGAGAAAAGGTACTTCAAACTTTGATGATCGGTAAAAATCTCAAATTTGGCTCCATACAGATAGTGTTTCCACTTGTGCAACGCAAAAACAATCGCAGCTAACTCCATGTCATGAGTAGGATAATTTTGTTCACTCGGAGTCAACTTTCTTGAAGCATACGCAATCACCCTTCCGTTTTGCATTAACACACACCCAAGGCCTTCTTTAGAAGCATCGCTATAAATTACCAAATCATCATTTCCATTAGGAAGCGCAAGGGTAGGAGCTGTAGTCAACCTTTTCTTCAACTCTTCAAAGCTAGCTTGACACTTGTCATCCCATAGATACGGTACATTCTTTCGAGTCAACTGAGTCAATGGAGTAGCAATTTTAGAAAACCCCTCGATAAATCTTCTATAATACCCGGCTAGACCCAAGAAACTTCGAATCTCCGTAACTGATTCAGGCCTCTTCCAATTCACAATAGCTTCAATCTTGGAAGGATCTACGGATATTCCTTTATTGGAAACCACGTGCCCAAGAAAAGACACTTCATCGAGCCAAAAAGCACACTTACTGAATTTCGCAAACAGTTGCTTCTCACGAAGAATAGATAAAACCATTCGCAAGTGTTGCTCGTGCTCCTCCTTAGACTTGGAATACACAAGAATATCGTCAATAAATACAACCACGAAGGTGTCAAGATAAGGCTTGAAAACCCGATTCATCATATCCATGAAAACAGCCGGAGCATTAGTCAACCCGAAAGGCATAACAAGGAACTCATAATGACCATACCTACTACGGAAAGCAGTCTTAGAAATATACTCAGAACGGATCTTTAACTGATGATACCCACTCCTCAAGTCAAGCTTTGAAAAGACGACTGACCCTTGGAGTTGATCAAACAAGTCGTCAATGTGAGGGAGAGGATACTTATTCTTTACGGTTACCTGATTCAGCTTCCTGTAGTCGATGCACAGTCTCAAAGACCCATCCTTCTTTTTGACAAACAACACAGGAGCTCCCCACGGTGATACACTAGGACGGATGAATCCCCGATCAAGTAACTCTTGTAATTGCACCTTCAATTCTTTTAGTTCAGCTGGAGCCATTCTATAAGGTGCTTCAGATATAGGGGTAGTACCTGGAATCAAGTCAATACCAAACTCGATCTCTCTATCGGGAGGCATAGAATATTCAGAAGAGAACACATCAGGAAACTCTTTAACAACATTCACATCTTCTACTTTAGGAGACTTTTTAGTAGTATCCAAAACACAAGCCAAATACCCCACACAACCACGGTGCAATAGCCTCCTAGCTTTCACATACGAAATAATACGAATTCCCTTACCCAAAGAAGTTGCCTCAAAAGTAAACACAGGCACACTAGGGATAGAAAACGTAACCACTTTCTTAAAACAATCAACAGAGGCATGATATTTACTTAACCAATCCATACCCAAAATAACATCAAAGTCTTGCAATGGCAAAATAACTAGATCAGCAAGTAAAACATGCTCACTAATATGCACATCACAATCACGCAACACCTTGTCAGCTATCAAACAATTTCCCATAGGAGTCGACACTTCTAGCACATAAGGCAAAGACTCAAAGGAAGAATGCAATCGAGATGCAAAAGACACAGAAACATATGAATGCGATGAGCTGGGGTCTATAAGTGCACGTGCCCTCAAACTGGACATAGAAATTATACCTCCTATCACGGTGGAAGCATCCGAAGCTTGTTGTTGATTGATTGCAAACACACGACCTTGAACCTTTGGTTTTCCCGAGGCATCCCTATTCTGACCCTGAGACGGTCCAATACCACTCCCCGATGGTTGACCCCCCAATCTCGGGCAATTTCTTTGAAAATGGCCAAGTTGCCCACAATTCAAACACTTTCCTTGTTTCTTCCAACACCGCTCCTCACTGTGACCTTCCCTCTAACAATAATTACATACTCTCTTGCTTTGACCCCCGGAGAAATTGCTTTGATTTCTAACAATCGGTTGTCCTTGTGGTTGTCCTCTAAATGGGGTTGAAGTCCCTTGTCCTCCACGATTATCATTCCTTTGTGGTTGTGGTCTACCTTGCCTTCCAGCACTTGTTAATTCCACCTTCCTCTTGTGTTCTTCAATGTCGTGCTCCACTTGATAAGCTCGATCAACTGCATCTTGAAATTCTTGTAGCTTGTGGGACACCAATTGAGTTCGGATCACTGTTTTTAAACCCTTAACAAATCTTGTTGCCTTTCTCTCCTCTGTTGCAATCAAATGAGTACAATACCTTGATAACTCCGTGAACTTGGCTGCATACTGAGCCACCGACATTGTATTCTGTTCCAAGCTAAGAAATTCCACTTCCTTCCGGTCTTGATCCACCCTTGGAATAAAATGTTCCTTGAACTTCCTCAGAAAATTTGCCCAAGTATATGGTACATGAGCTTCATCCCAACTAGCCTTCAGTGTACTCCACCAGTACTCCGCAGCTCCACTCAACTTGTAGGTAGCAAACCTAACTCGATCTTCTTCAGTACAAACTAAGACATCAAATATCTTTTCCATGGACTCGATCCATCTCTCAACTTTGGTCACATCTGGTTCACCATCATAGCCGGTTGGTTTCATCTTTAAAAATTGTTCTAGACCATACCTCGGAGGTGCATGCTCTCCTCCTTGCCTCTGATCATGGATGGTTTTCATTGCAGCCTCGAACATCCCTTGAAACATGGCTCGAGCTTCTTCCCTTACATTACCCTGGCCTGCAGTACCAGACTGTTCACCCTCATGTTCTGGCATTTTTACTGAGTACCTGCATAAAACACTCAACGTTACTCACTCCATACTCAACTACCCTCCTAGGTCAC
Source organism: Campanula takesimana (assembly GCA_026119855.1). Taxonomy (NCBI): domain Eukaryota; kingdom Viridiplantae; phylum Streptophyta; class Magnoliopsida; order Asterales; family Campanulaceae; genus Campanula; species Campanula takesimana. The sequence goes on from JAOWBW010000710.1 coordinate 340,544, forward strand.
TTAGTCATTCTAGACCATCTACAACCTAGCTCTGATACCAACTGTCGCGCCCCGACCCGTGGTCCTACTTGGCCCCACGTTCGGGACACGCACGGAAGACGTCATAAAACATTTTAGGAAAATTTTTCGAAATATACTTTCTATAAAAAGGGCTCACATAACCAACTCGATACTAAAACATGACTTCAAGTCACAAAACAACATTTCACAAACAAGTACTAAGCCACTTGGCTACAACTACTAACTTTACTTACTTAATTACAAACACGAACATCTACTAAAAGAGATGATACAAACCAAGTCACGGGTATACTACCCAAAAGGTATTACATTTACATAATGTATCCTTTACTTACACAACCTTTCCCAAAATGTCTTACCCAAAGATCTCCTCGACGTCCTCCCAGTGTGTGTGAACTATCCCCTGGGCTCCTTCTTATCTAAAACGGTAAACAAATAAAGGGTGAGAATAAATCTCAGTAAGTTACTAAAATGCAACTACATTACATGCTAATATGATAAACATAAAGGAACAATGCCACAAATGATCATATAGCACATAGCACATAATATGAGAGGCTCCCTATCGCCAACCGTCCCATACCGGTTGGAAATAACGACCAACTCATCATACAACACATAAAGCGGAAATAAACACTCATACGTGGATACTGAGCCAAGGTTCTCAAACCAAACAATAGCCATCTGAGAGGCATCAACTGAGCAGCATCGAAGAGCTGAAACGGGTTCCGGAACCAAACAACAACAACAACAACGGGGAAAATGACACAAAGTCATAACCCAAAGTGCCCAACCTTTGGCCCAAGGAAGGGGTTTAAAAATGGGAAACCAATGATAGGAGCCTTATAATGTACTTGGCTCGTGAGACCATTATAATCCCTATCACTGCCCAAACACACACAAAAGTACCAGCTGGACTTTACACGCAAGCACCATATAGAAATACTTGCTTAAACAACAATCAGGGACAATGATTCCAATGTAGGGAACCATGCTAAACACATCAAGAAGATGAACCATTCCAACACATTACAAAGTGTTCAAAAATGCTCACATAATCAATTACTAACATTTCACAACACTTGTGTTCACAAAGGAACCAATTCTACCACATTAATGATCCACAACAATCATCTAACTACTTTAGAACACTACCCAAAAACTAGACCAAGATTGACCTCGAAATCCCTTGGTTTGAAAAACTCTCAACTTTTCAGATAACTGGGCGGTCGCCCAAACAGGGCTGTGCGGCCGCCCAAAATGCTCTGTTCCATGAAGAAAACCCTTCAGATAGATGTGCGGCCGCACGCCCATTTTTGGGCGGCCGCCCACATCACCTGGCAGACCAAAACTTAACCAAAGTTCACTCATTTTGTTTCACAACCCAAAACTACTAATACTTGCAACACTTAACATCTACAACTTACACAAAGGCTAAAACTCAGCCTAAGAACAATACTAACACCAACAAGAACCAATTTCATACTACTCTCTTTGTCCCAAAATTACAAGTATAAATAAAACATACCAAAACATTGTTTTATCACATATAAAGCATATAAAGCATACTTATGACCATTTTAACATTTAAAGGGGGATTAGTAACTTACCTATTTTCCGGAAAAGTGTCAAGAAAATAATATTTGATCCGGTAGAAAGAATCTATTCAACACCCTGAACATTTATATATATTTAGATTTGAAAATGGAGTAGTAATTTAAAAGAAAGAAAATTAACAAGAACAAAATTTACCTTCTTTTTCTTCCTTCAACAATGGAGGAATTCTCAGGGAAATTGATTTAGGAAAGTTGGTTTTGTTGGGTGTGTAATGGCGCATGAGAGGGAGGGAGAAGAGATTAACATATAAAGATCTTCACCCAATTCTACAATTAAATCACTCAAGTTTCATTTTAAGCAATTAAGCCCCTAAAGCTTATTTTTCAAATAAGGACCCTAAGGTTTCAACTTAAATAATTAACTCCCTTAACACTTGTTACAACTAACACAAATAATCAATTAAGATGTGCAAATTATGAAATATGATGCAACACATAAAATGCACACATAATTTTAAATTAAAAATTCTCAGGAATATAAAATAAATATAAAATAAATAAAACGGATTTTGGGGTCGTTACAAATATGATATCGCGTGGCAAAAGAATTGTGATATGTTCTATGAGGATAAACGAACTTCGTTAAGTTATATTAATTGGGTAGTCATGATGGCTTGCTAGAGTCCGCTTATGACTTATGAGTTTGACCTTGGTTAGACCCATTGCCAACTTAATATAATCCTATGAGGTCACACACAAAAGAACGAATCAAGAAAAAGGCTAAAATTGGAAGTACGTAAAAGAGCGTAAAAATCGAATTTTAAAAAAAATAGGAAATTGGTTCCAGCAGGCAAAGGACCCGACCGGGCAACTTCCTTGACCAGGTCGAGCGACTTCCTTGACCCGGTCGGGCTACTCCCTTGACCCAGTCGGGCATAGTGATTTCGGGCCTAGTTTTTCCTGATTCGATTTTGACTGGTTTTTGGCTTATTTCTCCTAAAGGGTTTAGGTTTAATAAGTATAAAAACCCTTCTCTTTGACCTAATTCATATGGTTAACTTATTGGTAGCCTCCATGTGTTTGAGAAATACATTATTGAGTTTAGATTGAGAATCAAAAGCTCAAGAACACCAATAAATTCATATAGCCTTTGAAGATTAGAAAAACGTGTTTTCTAATGATGGGATCTAGCAGTTTAGATCTAGAATCGTTCTAGATATTCGTTCGCGTGTGGATAAACATAGAGGGTGATTGCTTTAGCATCTCAAGTTCGTATTCTTGTGATCGTGATTCAAAGAACGTGGAAAACATCAAATCATAAAGCTTGAATACTTGAAGATTTGAAGATCCGAAAATTTTAAACGCATAACATCGGTTAGTATTCTAAATTCATCTTCCTATTAATTTAATCATCATGAATGGATCCATGGGCTCTTGGGTTTTATTGATTTTCTTTTGCCATTTCTGCTGCGCAAGGACCCTCAAAACCCAACACGCTCACCCCGATTGCACGCTTAATTTGTGTTTCTTACTATCGTTTTAAATGTTTTTTGTTAGTTTTTGTTACTTTTGTTAAGTTCCTGACTGACTCCGTTAGGTCTGGGGACTAAACAGAATAACCGTTCTAACTTTCTAGTCCATTCTGCCAAAAAAAAAAACATTTTAGAGTCGGGCGCCTCCGCCTGTGTGGGTCAGAGGCGTGCTCCTTCTGCGCCCAATATAGGAGGCGCGCGATTCTGGTCATCAGTAACAGATTTTTTTCCAAGAGTCCCTCCTTTGCTCATCAATGTTGATTTTGCCCGGAAATTCTCTGTTTGTGAACTCTGTTTTGGCACCAAAAAACATCATTTCTCACCTATAAATACCCCCCTATACATCCATTACAAAGGACACCACTTTTGAATCATAACAAAAGGATCACTTTTGGAAAATCATCACAAAAAGAAAACTAAGTATTTTAATGCATATGAAGTACTTGAAGAATCTAGGTACTCCATCTCTCTCTCTCTCTTTCTCTCTACTCCATCTATTTCTCTTTCTTTATTAAAGTGTGCAATTAACCCAAATATTTTGGGATATGACACTAAAGGTTACTTCATTTCATTGAAGTTAACCAAGGAGTAATCTCCCCATATTCAAAACATCACTTTTACCCCAAAATCATCTTTAAAAGCATAGGAAGAACACTTTTTTAATTAATATAGAACACTTATAAAAAGAATTTTTGGTTTAAGTGCTTCCCATTGCGTAACCTAACCCCCGAACCTCATAAAAATAATTTTTGGTTTCGTAACAAACATAAGGCCATATTAGGTTTTTCTTATGTTCCTCTAAAAACATAGGTGGCGACTCTAAAATCAAGTTAGACATCCTAGGATAATCATCGCTCTAGCCGAAAGCCGTGGTTCCCCCTGGGGTATCTACAGTTGGTCCCAAAGACACAACAAGGGTACGAAAAAGAGGCTAGATAGGGGGTGAATACCCTATTTAAAATTTCAACCCTTCTCAAAATTCAACCAAAGGCTTACTCAGTGAATTTTCCGATCAAATTAAAACCACTAGTTCAAGAGTAAAATGCACAATGGAAGTTTTCGATGAAACGAGGTAGAGTTGAGTTTGAATGAAAATAGAAACAAGAAAAGCAAAGTGCGGTAGAGTATGGAATGTGCGGTCGACTTAGTATGCGGTCGATCACAGATGGTTGAAATATCAAAAGTAGTGTCAAAGGTTTGGCAAATAGATAAGTTGTCAGAGGTGATAACTTAGGCAATAACAAGTCAAAAAATACAATTTACAATAGTTTGAATATCTGGACAGATCAAACACTAAACAACAAGCAAGATTAATATGAACAAGATAAACAAGTGCTTGAATGTAAATTGCACAATTTAAAGAACAGTAAGTGAGACAAGGATTTGGAAAAGTTTGATCTGTCTAAAGATCTACGTCATCTACAAAGATGGTTAGTTTTAGATTTTGAATAGAGGTTTATATTGATTCTCTCTTGAGTACAAATTACAGAGTTGAAGTATTGAATCAACAACCTATTTTCTATGAAGTTCAAATCCTAGACTAAAACTTGTGTATCCCTAATGATGCAATATATGTGATTGATCAATCGGGATGAGTGTGTGTGTTAAGAATCATAAGCTCTTTATAATCTATATGATTAAAAGCCTAATGAACCTTATGTGTTACAAGGCTAGAGATGGTTTTTAAAGTTTGCTGGAAATCTTTGAAGACTTGAAGGTTGAGTGCTTTATTCGAATGATTCTAGAAATCTTGAGTATGATCTTCAATCACCAAGAATTTCAACATCAATTTCTCTCTTTGAATCTCAGCAATGTTCAATGAAAAACATAAGGTCTATTTATAGCCTTGATGAGAAAACTAACCGGTTTGAATTTTTGGAGGACAAGTTTGAAGAACAATGAGATGTTGATGTCTGATTGGAGCTCAGTCTGAGTTGTCCTTTTGTTGCAGATGATAGTGGTCCAAATGTACTATCTTATCTGTTGGATGACAGTTGTGTTCAAATTTAAAATTTGCAAAGTTTTAAACTAACCAAAGGTTTGGGATACTAGTATGACCATGGTTAATTTGAACCAGACTTGTTGTCTTGAACTTCAACCTGTGATGCGGCAAGGTTGATAATCCGGCAATATCATTTATGCGGCAGGCATAGCTTAAACGACAACCTTGGCATGATGCGGTAGACTTAGCCTTAGGTGCTTGTCTTGACCACAAATTTCCTGACTTGAATTTTAAGGGTCCTAATACTCTAAGCCTATGTAATCTAAAAGTAATACTCTAAGCCTATGTAATCTAAAAGGGACTTAGCTAAATGAAGTACAAGTACTCATAAAATCCATAAATATTAAATTAGGTCATGGTATCAATTAAATTACTCCTTCTGTCTCTAAATGAGTGTCCATTTTCAGGAAATTTTTGTCCCAAAATGAGTGTCTATTTTGATCATAACTTTGTCCCTAAATGTTTTTTTCCAAAAAAAAAAAAATCACCGGTCTCTTTATACTTGCAAAAACTAAATGTTTGTAAAGTGGATTACAAGATTATACTCCCTCCATCCCACCACAAATGAGACTTCTTTTCCTTTTAGGCCGTCCCACTGAAAGTGAGACTGCCCAAAATGGAAATGTTTCAACCCCACTCATTATCTCTCTTCATTTTCCACCACTCAATTTATTCAACCAACACTACTATTATTCCACTCATTCTCTCTCTTCATTTTCCACCACTCAATTTATCCAACTAACACTACTATTTACTCCACTCATTCTCTCTCTTCATTTTCTACCACACATTAACTAGTTTATCTTAATTAGTGTGCAAACTCCCCTAGTCCTACTTGTGCTGGGACGGAGGGAGTATATGAATTTTGCCACCAAATTGTACAAAAAGTTATGACCCTTAAAATAAAATTTGAACACTCATTTAGGGACAGAGGTAGTAAGTAATAGGAGTGGTTTATAAGAAACATACCCATCAAAAGTACTTTTTTTTTGTAATTATACACGCATTAAAAATAAATAATTATTCAAAATATTATTCATCATTTGTCATTTTGAGAATGAAACACTTTCACTAATATGTATCAAAAAGAAAAATGCAACTCTTACTTCTCGGAGGATTTTATTGAACAGCCTGAAAAACGGACAGAGTAGTTTAAAAAAAAATGGAAACCTCATAAGGGAGTACTAGTTTTCTTTTAACTTAGTTTTTAACATTTTGACTTATAGTTTATAGCAATAGAAAAAAGAGCTTGTTACTAAATTTTAGTGTGGGCCACCGCCCACGCTCACCTTAAGGTAGAGCCGTCAATTTGGGCTGGCGGGGCGGGCTGGGCCCAACCCACCTTCAACCCACCTTCAAACGGGGCGGGGCGGGCTGGCCCAAATTCGTGGCGGGCCGAGAAATGCCAACCCAGCCCAACCCACCTTGGGTTAGTGGGCCAGGCGGGCCAAGGTCAACAAAAAAAAAAAAAAAAAAAAAAAAAAAGAGGCATGACAATAACCGAATAACAGGTTCCAGGCTTTCACACAAATAAAGGCATGACAAAAAAAAAAGGCATTACAATTCACAGTTTCACTTTCACACACCAAAAGGTCCAAAACCAAACTAAATGTTACTGTACCAAGCACAACTTGCACAATCACTAACAAATTACAAAAGCAGTCCACTAACAAATTACAAAACCAACATCAATAATAGTTCAACACAAATGAAACAAACAAATAAAGTACCACAAACAGAAACCACATTCTTTACTCATCCTCGACTTCAACAACATTGGAGCCTTCACTTGATAAACTTGATAGAGATGCTTTTAAAAAATCTTCATCTTCATTGATTTCCCCTACATTTTAATAAAAAGACGAATATAATTGTCATGTAAAAGACAATAAATCAATACATTTAAATAATCATTAAGTATAGAAGGAGATAAAAAATTACCAAAGCCATATAACCAATTTCGAGTACAAATAAGAGCTTGCACATTTCGAGGAAGTATGCAACTTCTATATTTGGTAAGGATACGACCACCAATGGAAAATGACGATTCTGATGCAAAGGTAGTAATGGGAATAGATAAAACATCACATGCCATACGCGCAAGAATTGGGTAACGATGCTTCTGACATTTCCAATGTTCCAAGACATCTAAATCTTCGTAAAATGCAAACTCAAGCTTTGGCTCCTCCAAATAAAGATCCAATTGAGACTTTCCCGCAATAACAACAGTTTCACTCTCATATTCCAAACATTCCTAAAAATATTATAAAACAAGTTATAAATGAATATGATATATATATATATATATATATATATATTTATATAAATGATAAAAAATTAATACTTACATCAAATATCCGCTTGCCCTTACTCTTACGTAATCCTCCATTCTTTTCCATTTCTGAAGGTGTGACAAAACTACGTGGTTGTGAAATGCTAGTAGTGAAATCATTATTGATTTTTTCTTTAGAATATTCACCAAAAAGCTTGTACAAGTTTCTCTTCACCAGTGACATCTTCTCTTGTGTTTCAATAGGATTATTCTCCGTCTTTTTATAAAAGTACTCCAACATTGAAAGCTTCATCCGCGGATCAAGAACAGCCCCAAAAGCAAGAATCGTACTATACTGAGCCCAATATTTATTAAACTTCTCTTTCATATTTTTACTCATTTCACTTATCAACATATCTTCACTTGACATATTTTTTCTCAATAAACGTTCAATTTTCCAAACTTGCATAAAGTACAAGTTAGCCGTAGGATAAGAAGTGCCTGAAATCAAGTTTGTAGTGTCATAGAAAGGCTCAAGGAATTCACATATTTTCTCTCCCCTACTCCACTCATCCATTGAAGGACAATACTTATAATTCCTATCATTCAACTGAAGAAGGGTAAAAGCTTTTTTATATTTAATGGCACTCTCTAACATCAAGTAAGTTGAATTCCAACGAGTAGAAACATCAAAACGCAAACCAACCCGTGTGTCAATATTACCAACTTGTTTCACGCATTCTTCAAATTTTTTCATCCTACTCTCATATCTAAGGTACTTAACAGAGTCCCTTATCTTTTGCAAAGCAACATTGACTACTTTCAAACCTTCTTGAACAATCAAATTTAATATGTGAGCAGAACAGCGGATATGAAAAAAATCACCGTCACAAAAGAGACAATCATCCAAAAAACCAAGTTGTTCTTTCAAGTTTTCTTGCATACTGTCATTACTTGATGCATTATCTAATGTCAAAGAAAAAACCTTTTTCTCAATTCCCCAATCCTTTAAATACTCAAGCACTTTTGCCGCCATTTCGACTCCTGAATGTGGAGGTGGCATATGATCAAAATTAAGAATCTTGCTATTTAATTTCCAATCAACATCAACAAAATGAGCTGTCAAACAAATATAACCTTCATTACTCAATGCTGTCCACAAATCAGAAGTTAAACAAATTCTATTGGGAGTATTTTCTAAGGCTTTCTTAAGTTTCGCTTTCTCTCTCAAGTATATAGCATTAATATCCAAAACAACAGTATTTCTAGAGATGCAACGAAATTCAGGATTTAAATACTTCACAAACCTTCGAAACCCATCATACTCAACAAAAGAAAATGGCAAATCATGCTTAATTATTGCCTCTGCTAATAGGTCACGTGCAATCTTTTGGTCAAGTTTTGTGGTTTTAATCTTCCCCTCATAATTAATAACCATTTGACCTAAGTCATTGTACTTAATCTTAGGACATATTGGAAGATGACGCTTCAAATGTGAAGTCCCATATCCTTTCCCACCACACTTATACTCTTGGCCACACGCTATACATTTGGCCCTTGGAATTTTATCTGGGTTATCAAAGTGTTTCTTAAAATAACTCCATACCTCAGAATATTCTTTACCTCTTTTACCCGACTCAACCTTAGGTTGCTCACTAGTTTGAGTAGCTTCAGTGATTTCTATGTCCCCAGCTTCATCTTCATTGTCATCAACATTGATACTTCGATTAACCGAGCTAGATGCCATTTCTGAAATGAACAAAGCAAAAGTATCATTATATTAAAAGCGATTCCTAAAATTCAATGGATACTTTTTGGAAAGTGTTAATTAGTTCCGGTTTCTCATTGAAAGATGACTATAGCTAACTGTTCACACGAAAATGCAGTGTCAGAACAAAAAGCTTGAACTTAAGTAATTTCTAAATTAGGAATGATAAAACTTGACTGATCTAATTATCTATAGCCACCACACTTCTGATGATCCTGTGGGGATTTAAACCATAAAGTCACCATTCTATTGCAGTCGATTGAATCATTTCGGGTGATGTTTTCTAGTTACTACCTCCGTCCCAATACTAGTCTAATACTATAAAAAAATTTGGGTTTATGTTTTCATTTTTTTCATGCCAGGCACAGCAGTGTGTGCTTCTTCATGACTGACAAAATGGAGCTCATCATAATCGATACTTGAAAATCACAACACAGATGCCCCAAGCTGAAAAACAAAATGAGAAGAAAAAGGGGCCTATTAAGTGTTCATATGAAGTTGAAGTAAGACAATATGAAGTTGAAGCTTCATGTACCCCATAACTTTTCACCAACATTATTAGATTCATAAAACGAAATTCAATTTCTTCTTCTAATTCCAATCGCAAAGCTTGTAAATAAACAACAGATAATGTAAAAATTAAAAAAAATCACCTTTCTCAAGAGCTGTTTAGCGTCGTGTTCTGAAAATGGAGATTGAGCAGGGGAAATAGGGGAGCAATGTTGTTGGGAAAGGGAGAGTGCAGCCAGGTTTGGGATAAGAATGTTGTTCTCCGTGTTATAGTTACCAGAACAGAAGGCGATGGACGGAAGGGCAGAGAAGAGTAGCGGCGACGACCGGCGATGGCGGCGACCGGCGATGGTGGCGACCGGCGATGTTGGCGGCGCCGGTTGAGACTTGAGATTGAGAGAGAAAGGTCGAAAGAGAGAAAGAAAGGCGATAGAAAATTAGGAAAGTGAAAGAAAGAAACCCTAGGCTGAGAGAAAAGGCAAGGTCGCTGACTTTAAAAAAAAAAAAAAAAAAAAAAAAAAAAAGTTCAAAAAAAGTGGGTTGGCCCGCCCCGCCCCGCCCCGAACCCGTTTGGCCCATGACCCAAATGGGCTAGCCCAAATTGGCCCACTTTTATTTGGGTTGGCATAATTAAGGCCCAACCCACCCTTATTCTATGGCGGGCCGGGCCAGCCCAACGGGCTCGGCCCAAATTGACGGCTCTACCTTAAGGTAAAACCGCCCCTGTCCGTAAAATTATTTACTACATGCGGAAAATATATTTGAATTTTTTTTAGTACAACACCGTGAAATACATACTATTCAATAATTTGGGAGTAAATTGCAAAACAAACATGGGTACTATCAGATTATTGCAACCTCCCACTTGTACTGTCAAAACTCCTAATATCACCTGCGTAGTTTAGTTTATTAACAATTTAACCGAGTTTTTAACTGGTGTTAAAAACTTAACGACATTGGACAAATATTTTGGTCATTAATTTTTTTTCTTTTGCAATGTCCTCATCCCTCTCACGAAATTATTATATTTTTAACAGGTGTTGCCCATGTGCTATCACTTGCAAACTTTAGGATATAAAATGAAAATTTTAAAATGAAATTCCCCTCCCCTTCCTCTCCTTTCTTCATACGCTCCCTCTACAAACGATGTCACACTGTCCTCTTCCCCAACTTCACAACTGCGACCTCCAGATCTAAAACTTATGGTCGTCGGTGCTCCTTCTCCGGTAAGTCCCTTCCCTTCCATCCTTAATCTTTCCTTCAAAATTCAAACCTATAATTGGATATTAAAATCAAATTCAAACTCAAACTAGGGTTTTTAAAATCAAACTAAAATCTAGAGTTTCAAAATCAATTAAAATCCAAATCAATTTCAAACAAATATGGGTTTCAAAATCAATTTCAAATATTGGCTCGCCTAAACAACTTTCCCTTAAGGGTCAGAAGAATGTTCTTGTGGGGCTTATCAGGTAAAGTACTATGATCTGACAAAAAGTAGAAAAATGGGTATTTGAGGCCTTCGACGAGATTAGCGAAGACAGGGTGGGCATGTAGGGAGTCATGATAGTTGAAGGGTTGGAAAATGGGTTTCCAGTTAGTGTTTGAGGAGGTCCGGCAAGAAAGGAAGAAGATTAGGAAGATGAGGAATTTGCATTGAATTTTTTTTAGGGGAGGAAGGTTTTTCCTTGAAAAGTGAGGATATTCAGGGGAATCAAAGATTAGATCTTAGGTTTTGAACTTTTGAGATTTATGTTTACTTTTTTTGTTGACTGGCCAAAAAAGTAGGTTTTGAATTTTGAAATTTAGGTGGTAGTAATGGTGGTGGTGGTGTTAAGGGTGGTGGTGGTAGTGTTCGGAGTTAGGGGTGCTGGTGGTTGTCTTCTTAGTGGTGAAATGAACATAGAGGAAGATGATGAAGGAGATGAACAAAGATTTTTTTTTAATTGTAAAATTTTATTAATTAATATCATCATCATTATCATCATTATCATTATCATTATCATTATCATTATCATTATCATTATCATTAAATTTTAATGTATTATTACCAGTTAAGTATTTAACAAATGTTAGTTACGTGATAGTGCATGACCAATTTCAGTAAAAAAAAAAATTAGACAATTTCGTTAGTGGGGTGAGCACATTGCGAAGAAACAAACTTCAATGACCACATTAAAAATATATTTGTACAATGCCGTTAAGTTTTTAACACCAGTTAAAAAACTCGGTCAAACTGTTAATAAACTAAAGTACGCAATTGACATTTAGATTTGACAGTACAAGTGAGAAGTTGCAATAATCTGATAGTACGCATGTCTGTTTTGCCATTTACTCATAATTTTGCGGTTGTATACAACACCACCCAAAAGTGAAGGAGTAAATTATAAAACCATGCAATGTACTATACCCTCAATTTCACAAAATACAACGTACTAGTGACAGCATAATCCAATATACTATCAGGAATTTTTACAAATGATGTAATTCCGTTGGATGACGTTAAATTTAACTAACAAAATGATGACATGACCAATATTTGGAATAATATTTTAAAATGACAAACTGACCCATTAAAAAATCTAACTCGGTTGATAATTTAACAAAACCCCCATTCCCACCTATCCACCTTCCTTGGACCACGTCTTCACCTTTCTCTTCTTGTTTCGCCACCCACTTCCCCATGCCCAGATTAGCTACCCCTCCCCGTTCCCACCATCTCCATCCTCCTCCTCCCCACCCCCACCCCTTCCAACACCAGTCGTCCATTTCTTACCAACCTCTTCTCCATCTCTCTGTTCTAATATCTAGCCGCTACATATAATTGAAGCTTGAACTGCTCTTTTTTGGTCTGGGTTGATATGGTAGGTTTCGATATTCGCCTTTTGAAGGGATTGAAATGGAGGGCGGCTCAGTTCATCGCTCAATTGTTACTGTTCTTTAGTGATTTAATTTCACTCCTCAACTCTAGCTTCTTCAATTTCAATGATGGAAATGTTTTTTTTTTTTTTTTTTTTTTTTTGTCTGGTTTTAATTTATGAAGCGGGTTTGGAGTTTTCTCATTCCTCAACCCGAGCTTCTTCAATTTCGAGCTAGCTTCGTCAATTTCGGCAAGCATTAGTTGATTTTTGTTTGTTTGATTTTCTCTCAAGCCATTTGATTTTTGTCACATAAATTGCCTATTTTTTTTCTTTTCATTTTCTCTTTTTATGGGGAAAATTTGTAAATATTTCTCGAGATGAATTATAATTGTTTATGCCCTGTGTTGAATCTGATTTTTTTGGTTGGTAATGATTGAAGTGGTGTTTGTGTTGGCGATGGTGGTAGGTTGAAGATGGTTGTGGTGGTGTCGTTGACAGTGGCAATGGTGGGTTGAAATATGTGTTTTGAAGATGGATAAGAAAGTTTGTGGGTGTCTATTTAATGGGGTTAGTTTTTCTTTACGGTGTTAGTGCTCTTCTTAATGAATATTATTTGCTTTAACAGCTATTAGACTTTTTCAAACTTGGCGTGCTGACTAGGATGACACATTTGCATTCTCGTTAACTTTTTTAACCATCGATAGGGTGATTGCATTATGCGTAACAAAACCAAAAAATACATCAGATTATGATGTCACTAACTACTACATTGCATTCCTTAAAAAAAGAACTAATAGATTGCATTAATTATAAATAGACAAAGACTTACGTGCGAGCTCGCGCGCTGTGCGACGGGTTCGCCCACGGGTCGCCCCTCCAACCCACTTGTTAGTACCCAATCTTAAGATTGAGGACTTCCTAGATCTTTAGGGACCTCCGAGGATCTTTTAGGCAATTATAGCCTGATAGGGACTTATCCAGCAGTTCCCCAGAGTTCCTGATTTATGAAATCAGTTATAGATCGAATTCCATCAGGATATTGACCAAATCCCGAGAACAAACTGATAAGGATTCGCTGAAATCTTGCCAACCAAGCAAAGTCGGGAAAAGCCACCGTACGGCCACTTCCTCCAGCCCAGTCTATTTTCCTATAAATAGGGTCCTCCTCTCCCCCAATCGAACACAGAATTCATTCTACGAGTTTCAGAGTCAAGACAGATGGGAAAACTCTTAGTTTAAGCCTTTTCGGCACCCTCGAAGCCTCTTCAAATCATCAAGAAGCTTCAATCATAGTTCTTGCCGATCAAGGTAAGTCTCCTAACCCTTTTATTTACGTTCTTATTATGTTCTTAGGCTAGATCTATATTATGCATGTTTTTATTATATTTATTCATTTATATTCATATGTTCTTCATGCATTCTTCATGTTCTTAATCTAAATTCATAATATATGCTATATTTAGGGTAGCGATCTTCATGTTTACATGTTCATGCATATGTTTTCATGATGTTCTTATTATTATGCTAGATCTAAGACTTATTCTACGTAACATACTAGATCTAGGGTTTTAATCCTTATTTATGTGCATATAACATAGCCAATGATGATCCTAGGCTTTCATCAAACCCTAATATGATCTAGAAACTACTTCTAACCCTAATCTTCCCCCTCTTTATGCATGATCCCGCTTCATCTCTCTATTCTAATTATCAAGGAACTACGCTGACCTGAGCTTCTCACGTTGAGAAGAACGTAGGCAATCCTCGGATCCGGTCTCAAACACTAACACACACACACACACATTGATCATGATAGAAAGACTGATTCATCGGGCAATAGGGATGTTTGTCACTCTTTCCCTACACTTGAAACACAATCCTCATCGTCTCCTTCCTAGGGCTCCTAGGGTTTCCTTCCATTGGCAGCCCCTCTAATGGCTTCCCCGGATCCTTTTCCCCCATTACAACATCAATCCAATCATGTTTCTATTGCTAACGTCATTGCTCCAGCAAACCCTAATCTCGGCCCCCATGCAGATCCGCCTAACCCTAACCCTGATATTGTTCCAGCCGCCGCCTCTAATTCCCATGCTAATCCGCCGTTTAGCAAATCTTTTGCTTCGATTGTGGATTCCTCCATTCCCTCACAACTCGCTAGTGTTCCCATGATTCCAGTTAATACCAACAAGGGTGTCCCGTCTCTCAAACTCTCTAAAGAAACTATTCAGGCTTTTGCAAAGCCGTTTGCTTGGACATTGGTGGGAAGGTTCCTTAATGGTCGACCCACTAAAGAAGCAGCAAGATTGGCTTTTGTAAAATTCCAATTGAAAGGTAATTTCAAGCTCGGCCACATTGATCCACAACACATGATGATCCAACTTTCGACAGAGGAGGACTTTCATAGGTTGTGGACAAAGGAGGTTTGGTATGTCACAAAGTTCCCCATGAAAACGACAGTATGGTCTCCATCGTGGCAACCTAAACACGATTCTCCTTTAGTTCCAGTTTGGGTAAGTCTTTCGGGTTTGCCCATCCATTTATTTAACAAGGTCTTCTTATCATCGTTGGCTAGTACTTTTGGGAAGCCTTTGTCTATTGATAAGGCTACGGCTGAGTTATCTAGACTAAGCGTTGCCAAAATTCTGGTACAAATTGATCTTCTCAAGGTTTTACCGGATAAAGTGCATGTTGATTGTGGTGATTGCTACCCTAGTTTCTTTCAGAAATTGGAATATGATAATCTACCACTTTATTGTTGCCATTGCTCAGTTTTGGGTCATGATTCCTTTGGTTGTTGTGCCCTAAACAAGGAAAAGGAGGGAAAGAAGGTGGAAAAAGGGAGGAGTACAAAGAAACCTATTTCGGCTAATGAAAAGGTTGAAGGGCAGGTTCACAACTCTAAAGATAGTCACCAAAAGGACAAGATTGCTGAATCTTCAAATGGTCAAGTGAATAATGACAAGGCTGGTTTTAAGCCTACAACTACTATGGGGATGTATGTTGCTAAAAGGGGAGTTGCTTTGCCGAAAGCGGTGAATGACGCTCTAACCAAGAGGTTAACAGCCATCAAAACTAAGTCTGATAAAGGGGAAGAAGGAAAGATTCCTATTGTTCAAGATCCTCTCAAATTACAAACCCCAACTCGGGATGATTCTGCCATGCGGAAAAAACCCACATCTTTGGCTAAGATGGACACTTTCAGCTCTTTGAATTTATCTCCTCGAGCTCCTAGGGTTACCACCCTAAACCATGTAGTTGGGTTTCAATTGGACTTCAAGGAACGTGAATCTGTTGAGGATACTAGAGATGGAAATGATGATGGCTTCATTACTGTCACTCATAAAAGGAAAAAGGATAGGGAAAAATCTCCCTTGCTGTGAGTTATTTCCCCCTATTTTCCATTCTCATTTACTTCCTTTTATCATTGTTTTTAATGGTATCGTTTATAAGTTGGAATGCTCGTGGCATTGCTAATGGTGCTACGGTAAGAAGAATTAAGCGTTTATTTCGCTCCCATGGGGCTTCTTTGATTGTCTTTATGAGCCTAAAGTTGCTAGTTCATATTTGGATCAGTTTATAAGAAAGATTGGCTGTGAATGTGGCTTGGCTAATACTTCAAATAGGGTTTGGGTGGTTTGGAAACATGGGCTGCATGGGTCCATTATACAAGAATCTAAACAGGCTTTGACCTTGCAAATCTCGCATCCTTTGTGGGAGAAGGCCATTTGGGTTTCTTTTGTTCATGCAAGTTCTAATAGATTTTTGCGCATAACTCTTTAGGAGGAATTAATGGCTATCGGTGAGGTAGAACTCCCTTGGATGGTGGTGGGAGATTTCAATTGTGTTCTTGATCAAGGGGAAAAAGTGGGTGGTAAACCTATCAATGAAATGGCTGTTAACGAATTCTCAGACATGATTCAATATGCTAATCTTATGGATGCTGGTTTTGAAGGCAATATGACTACATGGTCGAATAAGAGGATGGGTAGAAGAGCTATTTACCAGAGGTTGGACCGGGCTCTTTATAATGAGCAATGGCTAAATCTTTTTCACCTTACTCTAGTTACTCATTTATCTCGGGTATGTTCGGATCATGCTCCATTGGTGATTAATATCCAAATTGAGGGTGAAAGAAGAAGTGGCTCTTTTCGGTTTCTTAATATTTGGTTAAAGCATCATGACTTCAGCAACATTGTTCACAACTCTTGGGAGTCTCCTATGGAGGGTCGGCCGATGGTCTGTTTCGCTAAAAATCTTAATTGTTTGCGCATGTATATTATGGGTTGGAATAAGAGCATTTTTGGGAGAGTGGAGCAACAAATTAAGATTGCGGAGGATGAGGTTCTTGTTTGTGAGGTTCAGCATCAACAACTGAATACAGTAGAGACTCGTGTAGCTCTTCATCTTGCTCAAGCTCATCTTCTTCAAAAGCAGCATATTGAGGAAGATTTATGGGCTCAAAAGGCTAATTTAAAATGGATTAAAGAAGCGTACAAGAATACTAGGCTTTTTCCATGCCACGGTCAAGGAAAAGAGGCAACGGTTATATATTCATCGAATTAGGAATAGACAGGGAGAATGGCTCACTGATAAGGAGGAGATTAAAGAAGAGGCTGTGGGATTCTATTCGGATCAGCTCCAAGGTCATTGTGAAATCCCATCAAATGATTATTTATTCTTGATTCCCCGAATTATTAAAGATGAGGATAATCATAGGCTTACGGCTATTCCTACAATGGAAGAGGTTCATGAAATTGTCTTCAGTATGGACGGTCAAAGTGCAGCTGGCCCGGATGGTTTTACGGGGGCTTTTTATAAGGGTTGTTGGGATATTATTAAGACGGATCTGGTTCGTGCTATTGGGGATTTCTTCTCGGGGTTCTCTATGCCACGGAGTTGGACTAGTACTTTGATTGTTACCATTCCTAAGGTTGATTCTCCAACGTCCTTTTCTGATCTTAGGCCGATTAGCTTGTGTAATTTTTGTAACAAAGTGGTGACTAAGCTCCTAACTAACCGCCTTGCTCCCATCTTACCTCGCATCATTTCCCCTCAGCAAAGTGGTTTTGTTCAAGGGCGAGTTATTCATGAAAATATCCTCTTGGCACAAGATATTATGCAGTCGATTAATAAAAAGGTTCGTGGATCTAATGTGGCTCTTAAGTTAGATATGGCAAAGGCGTATGATAGACTTTCTTGGTTTCGTCTTCTTAAAGTTATGCAACAATTTGGTTTCAATGAAGTTTGGATTGATATGATTTATCGCTGCATCTCTAATAGCTGGTTTTCTGTGTTGATTAATGGGGAAAGTTGTGGTTTCTTCCCGTCCACTAGAGGTTTAAGGCAAGGGGATCCTCTATCCCCATGTCTTTTCATTATTGCTGCGGAGATGATGAGTAGAGGTCTTAATCACCTTTATTCTATTTTTCCTCAATTTCGGTATCGTATCCATATAAATACCCCTATGGTCTCTCATTTAGCCTATGCGGATGATGTGATTATTTTTTGCAATGGATCCAAATCTTCTCTTGAATGTCACATGAAGTATCTTGAGTGGTACCAAAGATTCTCGAGGCAGCTTGTTAATATCCAAAAATATGGTTTCATAACCGGGAAGAATGGAGATAGGGATGATGTTATTGCAGCTATTACGGGGTTTATAAAGCAAGATCTCCCCATAAATTATCTGGGATGTCCGCTCTATACGGGAAGGAAAAAGATAAGCCTTTTTGCACCTCTCATAAGAAAAATGGAGTCTCGGTTAGCTTCTTGGAAAGGTAAACTTTTATCTTTTGGTGCCAAACTTACCTTGATTCAATCGTGTCTTGCAGCAATTCCATTGTATTATGTGTCTCTTATTGACCCTCTCATTGGTGTGATGCGTGCTTCAGAAAGAATTATAGTTAGGTTCTTTTGGAGCAGCAATGATGGTAGCAAAAAATGCCATTGGCTTTCTTGGGACAAAATGAGTCATCCCGTGGAGGAAGGCGGTTTGGGGCTGCGGAAATTTGAGGATATTTCTATTGCTTTTCTATGAAACTTTGGTGGCGATTTCGCAGTATGGACTCCCTTTGGAGCAGCCTTATGCGTGCTAAGTATTGTTGGGAAATTCACCCAATGGATGCTACTCTTACATCATACTCTTCTCATATTTGGAAAAGGATGATTGAGGCTAAACCATTGGTGGAAGATCGGATGGCTTGGCGGGTAGGGAGAGGAGAGATATCTATTCATGAGAGATGGATGGATGAATCTATGGGCGATATTCCTTTTGAGCATGTCCCAATTTTGGACCTTTTTGAGAATGGGAAGCCTCGCATTGATCTGATTCGGCATGTATATGGTCAACAGCTTTTATCTTTAATTCAACGGCATTCTATTACTCTCTCTCATCAACCGGATCTTCCTATATGGCTGCCTTCTACATCGGGTAAATTCACGGTAAGTTCGGCTTGGCAAGAGTGCAGGTCTCCTAGAATCCGTTCAGCTGTTTATTCTTCTTGCTGGTCTAAATTTATTCCAAAAAAGATTTCGGTTCTTATGGCGTGCGTTAAATGGGGGGCTGCCTTCGGATAATAAAGTGAGAAATAAGGGTATTTCTTTGGCCTCTAAATGTGAATGTTGCACGGCTGCTAGTGAGGAATCCATTGGCCATATTCTTGTTCATGGTGAGTGTGCTAACCATGTTTGGGATTATTTTAGCTCTATGTGTGGTGTTCGGACAAGCTTGGGGTGTCTAAACCAAGCGCTTATTTGTTGGTGGCAAGGGCCCTCTCATCCCAAATCGTATATTTCTAAATGGCTCTCGAGTGTCATTCCAGCTCTTATTGTGTGGGAACTTTGGGTTGCTCGAAATAAAAGCAGATTTGAAGGGATTAAGATGTGTTCTAATGGTGTCATCCATAGGGTTCGAGTATATGCTTTTCAAATTGCTGCTGCGTTCAAGTTATCCTTCCCACGTTTTTTTGGTGATAATCACTTGTTTGATGCTTTTTCTTTGAGTTCTTCTCCCACGTCTCCTCGTCCCATCAGATTGGTGGTATGGGATCCCCCATGTCTTGATTGGATTAAAATTAACACGGATGGTGCATCTCGAGGTAATCCTGGTATTGCGTCTGGCGGTGGTATTTTACGGAATCATAATGGAGACTTTATTTTTGCCTTTGCCAACTTTTATGGGGTGCAATCCAATATGGTTGCTGAGGCTCTTGCTGCAAGAGATGGTCTCATCATTGCTCAAAACCAAGGATTTCATAGAATTTGGCTTGAATTAGATTCCCAAGCTCTAACCCGAATTATTAATAAGGAATATCATATCCCTTGGAATGTTTGGTATATTATCGCTCATATTCATCGTCTTTTGGATCAAATGGAGGTTAAGGTTACTCATATCTTGAGAGAAGGTAATGGAGTTACGGATGGTTTGGGCTAATATGGCTGCAAATGATGAAAGGAATTCCGTTGTCAACACTTTCCATGATCTTCCTTGTCATTGCAAAGGTTACTTTGCTCTTGACAATGAGCGAGTTCCTTACACTCGGTTGTCGTAGTTCCTTATTGGTTTTGTCTCATGGCTAGGTATCTTTTTATTCTTTTTGCTCTGTACTCTAGATTCCCTTCCCTCTATTGTAAAGGTCCTTACGGCATGTGTAAGGCCTTCCCCCTAGATCGTTATTTTTTGGTGGTTGAGGTTGTCATGTCCCCCACCGTGTTTGTAATTTTTTCTTAATTAATAAAACCTAGGGAGGTGCTGCCCTCCTTTCAACCAAAAAAAATAAAAATCATCGGGCAATAGGAGTGATCACTATAATATTCTTCTCTTATTGTAATTTGACCCTCGAACCCTATTATTCTCATAATTGGTTTTCTCAATATTTTAACTACAAATAAAACAATGTGGCGACTCTCAATTTCCATCACGCGCATTCACAGTGGCGACTCTGCTGGGGACTTTGTTTGTGAAAACCTTTTTCAAAACTTAAGAGGGTCTAACTTTCTTTAATTCATGATTTTGTGTGTGTTTCAACTGCCCCGCGCATGTCTTTTTCTTCAAAACTGCAAATCTGCTATTTTTTGGCGTTTCTGTAACTGCAATCCGTACGGATGCTTTTGATCCGTCCGCCCGCCGCCAAGCCGTACGGTTCCCCTTTTCAGCAAAAATGGTTCTAAGGATTTCCTGCAGGTTTTTGTGTTCATAGCATGCTTGAATATTGTAGATCTTCTCTGTTTATGTTTATTTCATGCTTCAATACTATTACTATGATTTGTCATGCTAGTAGACTTCTCTCATACATTTCATCTCATCTTAAAAATCGTGTTTTAATCACACACTACCACTAGTCCGTGTCACACTGCACACCCTACTTCGGATAATCCGCCGAGTGCACAATTTAGGTGATCCCGTCGCCTCTATCTTTGTGGCACCCGGGTTATCTAAGCCACCGTGTACGCTTGCGCGCGATTGAGGTTTAACCTTGTCCTTGTCTAAACCATGCACCTTGATCGAGTTTAAGAACACTTACCAAAGCGGTTATCTTAAATCATCTTTACTAGCATCATTCATCATGCTGCATGAGTCTACCTTAGATCAACTCTAGTCAACCTTCGACCCGTCTAGGTCAAACCCGTTACCTTGACCAATTTGGGTCAACCCGTCCTTGAACCGTCTAGGTCAAACCCGTTATCTTGACCAAGGACCGAGTCATCTCCCTTTTTGACCTCTACAATCATCTTCTAATACTTATGGTTTTCAAAAGTCACTGACCTCTTACGGTCATTCTCTCACTTGTCTTACTTAACCCGAACTACGGTGACCTGAGCCTCTCATTGTGTGGGACCCCTCCCGTATAGTAAGGGGAACGTAGGCAGCTCCGGCCCGGTCAAACTTTTAGTCTTTTCATTCAAAGTACATTTCAAAGAATACGGAGATCTAGTCTTTTCATAAAAAATGATTTTATAAATGATGCCTTGTCATTAATTATAAGTCTAATTCAATTCAAATAATTAATCCCTCTGCAACCGTTACAGAATCCTGCATCATGTCTGCTGAATGGGACATCGAAGTAATAACCGAGGGTGCTACCCAAGATCCCGAGACAATTCTCTACGCCGGCACCGCTCTCAACAAGCAAGCAGCCACTTCAAGACCATCCTCAACGAACAAGCAACCCTCTTCCGGACCGCTCTCAATGAGCAAGAAGCCTACTTTGAGACTGTCCTCCTCAAGCAAGCGGACCACTTTCAGAAACAGATGTACAAGGCTCTAAAGGACACTGAGGAGCGTCTCCTGTCCGACATCTATGGCATCTACGAGTGCCTCAACCGCACTCTCCCTCCTGCTCAGTTTCAACACCCATACGCTCCTCAAATGTATGGGCCATCACCACATACTCTCCCTGTTGCGATGCCACCTATGACTACTCATCAGCGAGGAATGCCGGTGCCTAAACCGCCCCCAAAGATGGTTCGTAAAAATAATGACGAGCGCGAGTACGACAATTTGGGTATGCCATTAGCCAAATGCTTCGAAAGTCTAGTTCAAATCGGCAAGTTGTCTCCTCTACTCAACTACAAACCGCTCTTGGTGAAGCAAGACTTGGATCCCTCCAACACATTGGACATGACACCGAGGATTGCCTCCGACTGAAGAGGAGGATCCAAAGCTTCATTGATAGCGGAGCCATCACCCGCCAAATGAATGCATGGGCATGAGCAAAGTCCAAGCAAGGAAGAAACTACACCGGGGCTACCTCCTTCAATAAAAAAAAAAAAAAAAAAAACTTTCAGTCTTCGTAGGTTCTAGAGAGTTTTTTAGTCAAAGTCCACCTCGGGCATTAGTCTTTTATTTTACTAGCAAAAGTCCACTTTGGACCCTAGTTAGATTGTTAAAGTTCACCCCGGACTAGTCAATTTGAGTATTTAATTTCAATAATAAAAGAGTCTTTATTTCTTTTCTCTCTAGACTTGGACATAATCTTGCATACATACATCAACTCCATGAAAATTGTATTAATCTCAATTGTCAATTGATTGCAATATCTTTATATGATGAATTAATCGTGAATATACTCATTAATGAAGACTCATTAAAAGGTAAATGGACCCACAAACCATCATACATAATTAAATAAACAAATAATCTCAAAATAACAAACGCTTTAATCAATCGAATCGCTTTCTTTTCTTTATATACACTCTCTACATACTATCCTCGTGTACACCCGCTATACACACTTCCCCTATACACTTCTCTATATACACCCCCTCATATACAATTCCACCATCCACCACCTTCCCGTGTGGCCACGAAGGAGATGACGATTGCAGAACTACTCATCATCAATGGAGAGTCCGCGCCACAACAATTCCGAAGGTTGTCTGTTCCAGTCGCAAGAACAACATGACGATGCACTGGGGCTGTCTATCTCCCCTCAAGTTGTCAAAGAAATGCAAGGGGCTACTCAACTCCCCTCTACGAGCTCTACCTCCCAAAGACAAAAGCGAACTAGGGGCTCATCTTGCCCAACGTTTTATATGTGTGTATATATATATATATATAAAAAGCTCGCTAGGTCGAAACCCACAACGGGCAGCTTAGGCAAAAATTAGAGCAATTGCACATAAAAAAATGAAGCCCGCTAGGTTGAAAACCTGCATGGGCGGCCTAGGCAAAAACAAGGGTGTGCACAAAGAAATAAATCAAAACAAAGAAAAATAGAAGGGGCTATCATCATAGGAAAAGTAAAAGTCCCCTTTTTATGTCACTTCACATTTTCTATTTTTCTTTCTTTTCTCAAAGAAGCTCAACTCGAGAGCAGCGGTCCAAAGCGACAACTACAAACGAAGCGGTCCAAAGCAACAAGCAACAACGGAGCATACCACCACTCAAACCCGATATCATCATCAACCGGGCAACCATTCAAAAACCAAACACAACCCACCTTGGGCCAACTCTCTTTCTTTTCTCTCTTCCCACATATACCCAATCAAACCCAGTATCATCATCAACTGGGTCATCCTCGAACTACCCGGACCTGAGCTTCCCACATCGAGAAGAACGTAGGAAACCTCCTGGTCCGGTCCACAAAATATACAACCCACCTCGGGCCAACTTTAATTCTTTTCTCTCTTCCCCATACACTACAATTTCTATTCTCTTTCTCGATTAATCAAGGCATTTATTATTTCGAGACTACTTGTCTAAAACGTAATCATAAGATACATAACTAATCAACGAGGTCCATTCTCGAGCAATCAAAAGACAATTCTGAATAAAACAATTTTCAAATGTCTCGACAAGTCTTCTATTCTACAATCTAGGAAAGAGATAAACACTTATTTTCTGTCAAACAAGGGCTTCCTTCCTTTTATACACTCAATTGTCCAAAGAGTCAAAACACGAGAACTCCTTCTCTGGTTATCTCTCTCGCTCTTCTCTCACCATAACAAAAAGGCTCCTGCAAGTCGTCCGTATAATTCTGTCTTTTTCTTTATTTTGAGTCGACTGAATAAAAAAAAAAACGACGCAAAAAGAATATACCCACCTAGATCGAAAACCCGCAAGGGCGGTCTAGAGAAAAAATAGGGTGCATCTAAAAGGAGGTAGGATCCCCCACCTTATGCTAAACTGGGGCTGCCCCAACAAAATTGGACAACTTACCGATGCTCCAACAAGATCGCTCCCCACAAAAAGTCATCTCCCTTCATCAAAGCTCGACGTAGGAGGACCACTTTCAAGTACCCCCCCCCCCTATCAAACTGGGGCTTCCCCAAAATGATTAGGTCTTTGCTTGGCTACTCAGAAATCACTGGCGACCCGATGGAATCATACTCACCTGAAGGACAACCCTAATCAATAAGCTCAACGGAGGACAAGTATTTGAATTAGTTACTCTATAATTAATTATAAGGCATCTTTATAAGATCGTTACATTTTTCAAAGTGTTTTCTATCACGACACATTGTTTATAAACCCGCACACTCGGTTTCCACTGATTTACAAAAAACAATGTCTTCTCTCTCATCTCTGTGATCTCCGGACTGACTCGGTCCTACACCGTACACTCTATACCGTAGGATACCCTCAGCCTGTGCAACACGCTCCGAGACTGCACTCCATACATACTGCATACATACTGTTTACATACTATTTGTTTTTTTTTTCAGCGAAAAGAGGACGGTACCTCCCTAAATTTTATTAGCGAAAAAAAAGATTACAAATATGGTGGGGGACATGACAACCTCAACCACTAAAAAAAGCCTAAAGGGAACGTCTTACACAATTTGTAAGAACCTTTACAATATAAGGAAGGGTGGCTACAAAATAAAGAGAATAAAATATATAAGAGTCTAGCCATCTAAAAAACAGAACATTAAAGTCCAAGAGAAGGCACTTTAGCTTTATCAAGCTTGAACGCCCCCTTGCAATTATGAGGAAGGTCATCAAAAGAGTTAAAATCTGTATTATGAAGTTGAGAGCAACCAAGATTAGCCATCCCATCCGCCACTTTGTTGCCTTCTCTATACACATGAGTGATTCGAGTCTGCATAGTAGAGATAAGCCCTATAATTCTGCGAATAAGGTAAAAAAATCCACCAAGGAATATGATATTCTCTTAGCAAAATCTTAACCAACACTTCTGAATCAAGCTCTATCCATAGGGAAGTAATTCCAAACGCAAAATCTAACATTAAGCCATTAAGGAGTGGATGAGTTTCAGCTCACATATTAGTGTTATCACCATAGAACCGAGAGAAAGCAAAGAAGAAGTTCCCATACAGATTTTTAAAAAACCCCCCACCCTACCTGGTCCCGGATTACCCTTAGAAGCACCGTCCGTATTAAGCTTGAACTCCTCATTAATAGGGACTTTCCAAACAACAATCTTAGGAATCTTCGCAGGAGGTGATGAAAACTTGACTCTAAATAAAGAGGACAGCCGCATATCTAAACGAGATCCTCAAAACTCCAATTTGAAAGCTTTAATGATAGAAGCAATCCCATAGGTTATAGAATTAATTACCTCCAGCGGGGTCACTTTTAGCCCTTCAAAACGAGATTTGTTTCTAGCCTTCCACAATTCCCAACAAATAAAAGAAGGCAAGAGCGAACGGAGCCAAGAACTTAGATCAGAATCTGCCTTAACAGAGCAATACCACCACGCACAAAAAGTATGCCTAACATCCGTCCCTATTCCAGCAACTCCCATAGAATTCCCAAAGAAGTTCCATATATGACGGGCCAAATCTCCTTGAATGAGAATATGATTAATGTCATCCCCCTTAGGTTGAGCACAGCAGTGACACATTGAAACCAAGGGAATACCTCTACGCATGCATGCATAATCAGTGGGAAGGCCATTGTGAAGAGCTCGCCAAAGAAAAACTGAGATCTTAGTGGGAATATGTTTATCCCAACATGATGCGGAGACCATACTTTTAGGACGGGAGGATCTGATTTCTTTCCACGCCGAAGAGATAGAAAATTTACCTGACGAGGATGGGGACCACCACATCTGATCCCTGTCATTCGAAAGGTGAATATGATGATCTTCAATGGCTCTAAGAAAAGGAAGACCAAAATTCTCAACAATATAATTCTGTCTCGGCCGCCCATTTAAGAAAAGAGAAGAAACCTCAACGTGCTCTTGGGGTAAACCAGTCACAATAGAACCAAGCCAATTTTCATGGATAGAAATGGCTCCTTCACCAACCCCCCAATTAATTCTAGGTTCCACTAGGTCTTTGGCACCAAGCATACGCCTCCAGACATGAGAATCAATGGATCTAGGGGCAGCATCCATTGGATGGGTCCCATCACAATATTTAGCTAGGAGAAACTCAGTCCACAAAGAAGATGATTGTAGATACCCCGGGGGCGGAGACCGCGGCTTTAGGCTAGAGCGCGCGAGCTTGTCCTAGGATGTCTAATTGTGTTTTAGAGTCGCCACCCACGTTTTTGAGGAACGTAAGAAAACCTAATGTTTATGAGCCTAAGTTTGATTTACGAAAACAGAGATTCTTTGGGATGAGGGGTTCGGGGGTTAGGTTACGAAATGGGAAGTACTTAAACACCCATTTCGCCCGAGCAAAGTCGGTCTTGTTTGTTCATAATTCACTTTAAAGATAAATGTGTTCTTCCTATTTGAATGATGATAAAAAAGGGGTTTTAAAGTTTAGAATGAGGGAGATGACTCCTATGCCAATTCAATGTAATGAAAGGACCATTGGTGTCATGTCCCAAGTGGTTTTGGGGTGATTGCACATTTGATTGAAGAAGAAGAAGAAGAAGAAGAAGAAGAAGAAGAAGAAGAAGAAGAAGAAGAAGAAGAAGAAAGTTTAAGACATTTACCTATAGTATCCTTCAAAGAGAACCTCTTGAAAAGCCTTGAAGAAGAGGTTGAATACTTGGAGAGAACACTTCTTAAGGTCCAAAGTTTTTTAGTTGAAAAAGGTCTAAAAGAAGTCCCAATGAAAAGTCTAGAAAAGAAGTGAGGAAAAAGGTCCCTTCCAATGATGGATTGGAGGGGTTTTTATAGTTGAAAGAGGGGAGTTTTTGGAGCCAAACGGAGTCTCCAAGAAATCTTTCCCGCGCAAAATCATGCATAATGAGCAAGGGAGAGATTCTTGGGCAGAATCTGTAACTGACACACCCCAAAAACGCGTGCATCCCACCTAGGCGGCGAAAGGCGCGCGCGTCTGGCCTCAAGAGGCGGAGGCGCGCGACTCTGAAAAGCAATTTTTGACAGAATAGACTAGAAAGTTAGAATTGTTATTCAGTTTAGTCCCGGGACTTAATGGAGTCCGTCTGGAACTTAACCAAAGTAACAGAAACTAACAAAAAACACTTAAAAGAGGGAGAAACACAAAATCAAGTGTGCAATCGGGGTGAGCGGTCCAAGGCGGGGTGTCTACAGAGCCCCTCAGTGGCGTGGATTGCGAAGCAAACGCACCGACGAAAGACAGACATCCGCCTAGGACATCACCAAGAAAAAGAAAAGACTCGTAAAAGTAGGAATTTGAAATTGCAGGGGATAGAGGTGCGCTCCTTGTGTGAGCGGCTTTGAGAGATAAAGGTGCGCTCCCTGTATGAGCGGCTTTGCCAATAGCGGGATCTGTTTGCTGAAAGCGAGATCTGTTTGCTGGAAGTGGGACCTGTTTGCTGATAGCGAGATCCGTTTGCTGGAAGTGGGACCTGTTTGCTGATAGCGAGATCCGTTTGCTGGAAGCAGGTCCTGTTTTCTGATAGCGAGATCCGTCTGCTGGAAGCGGGACCTCTTCGCTGATAGCGAGATCCGTTTGCTGGAAGCGGGACCTGTTCGCTGATAGTAAGATCCGTTTGCTGGAAGCGGGACCTGGAGGACCGTTTGCTTGAATGCGGGACCCGTAGAACCGCTTGCTGAAGTGCGGGACCCAAAGGACTTTTTGCTTTGAATGGATGTAGATTTTGCTCGATGAGGAAGCGGTGATTCTGTGGCTCACCCCAGACCAAGTTGTTGTCGTGAGTCGTACATTGATGTTGACTGTTTGACTTTGACTTTTGATGGGGTGCGGGCACAGTTGACTGCGGAGTGCTTTGTGATGGGGATGAATTGTAAAAACTGATTTTTTGAGAAAATAAAAGACACCCTACTTTGAGTGGGAGTTTTTATCTTATTTCAGTTTTTAGACATGCCTTAAGGGCAGACCAAATTAATGTGTGCCCAGCTGAGTGTTTGTTGCCATTAAGCTACTTCTCATTGCTGGGATCCTGAACTTGTCGTTGGTTGTGAGCTTTTGAAGTGTCTGGGTTGCTTTCTGAACTTTGACAGGGGCCATTTCTGGAGCATTTTTTACTGGGACGTGGGCGCTTCCTCTCTTGGCGACGTGACGCACGCGCCTTGTAGACCGGTGTCGGGAGGCGCGCGCCTCTGGGAGGCGAAATTCAGGGCCTGATATTTGCTGACCAAAAGATCCCCCAACAGCTATAATATCAGCTTCTGGTCGGTAATTTGATTCCAACAGCTTTCTTCTGCCATTTTTGAACACCATTTTATTGCCCAATTTTGCTTATAACCTTCTTTCCCATGGCCTCTAACCTTTTTAGTCTTGGTGCCGAGGTTGTCAAGAGTTACGAGAAGGATTTATTGACATTCGTTTATTCTTTCGAGACCCATCCCAAAAATGCTTTCGTCAAAGATTTCGGATTTCGAATTCTTTTTACTTTACGAACATTGAAGCCGGATTGGGACTTGTTGAAGGCTGCTGTAGCCTTCTGGGATTGTGATAGCCATGTATTCAACTTTTTGGCTAATGAAATGGTGCCGACTGTCGATGATTTTGGGGCCATTTTGGGTATGCCTTTGGCCGGTCGGATTGCCGTCCCTAAGTATCACCACGGTGTTGTTGATTCTTGGGTTGACCTTCTGAATCTCCCTATTGGAGAGGTGAAGAAGATGATGCACGGGACCGTTGTTGTCATAACTGAGCTTCCGATGTTTTTCAGTTTGCATTCGGAAGATGTCGCGGTTCAGTCCTTTAAGAAAAATGCCATGGCTGTCTGCCTTTTCAGCGAGGTTTTGTTTGTCACTCCTCTGGGTACTGCGGATGCGCAATTGGCTGAAATCGTGTTGCAGGCGAAAGGACAACGACTCAGCATAATTCCGCTCGTTGTAGGAGAGACCTTGCATGGTTTGGACGAATTGCACCGTATGGGCGAGATGCGTTCAGGAAGCCCCTTGCTTTTGACCATATGGCTTCGGGAGCATTTCAGGCTTTATGCGTCAGATGGCGACCTTTCTCCTTTTGCTGTTCATAGGCGACGGTTGCTGATTAGAGATTTGACTGAAGAGGGTTGGAGGAGATTTTTTGCTTCTCGTCTTACAGCTGACGTTGAGTGGTGCCCTTGGGGTCTTCGCCCTTTTGTTGAGTGGACCTCTGGTTTTCAGTATGTGGTTTTACCCGGGTTGAGAGATTCTTCGTTTTACCAACCAGAACGGGTTCTGAGGCAATTTGGCCGTCAACAGATAATTCCTTTTCCGAGGAACGGGAGGCTTCGTCCAGTTTCTTATATAGGTCCGGACTTCTCGAATGAGCTTCAGTCAGCTTGGGGATATGATCTTAACCGTTGGGCTTCCGCTCCTTTGCATCGGGGTAGTATTTTTCTTCCTGAGAGTTACTTGGATCACTTGCTTGGTACCGTCTACCGCGGCATTACTTGGGTAGATGCTCTTCTGGATGAGTTGTTAGGGAAGGACTTTGAGCCTAGCAGTGCTTTGAGGTACAAGGAAGTTGCTGCTGATGTGAACAACATTCTAACCGACCCTTTCGGTACCCCTTTGGATGACTTTTATGCTCGGAGGCGCTCTGTTGCGCAGAAGGTATCGGTCCGCATCAGTGTTCCTAGACTTCCCAAGAAGAGTAGGATTGATGGTCGTTCGGGTGGTCCTTCGAAAGCCAAGAGAAAATTAGATTTTTCCTAGTATCCCCAAGAGATTGCAATTAAAATAGAACACTTGTTAGGATTTTAATGTTTTATGTCTTTTATTAGCTCAGCAAAATCCGTTGTAATGATAAAAAATAATTCAAGAAATGAATAAAAATTGCATCTCGTTAATTTGAAATGATTTGGGTATTTGTTCATATTTTAAACCGCACCCGAAGGTTGCCTACGTTCCTCCAGTGTAGAGGCTCAGGTCTCCGTAGTTCAAACAAACGAAGACCATTTTTTTAATTTTTTTTTTTGTGCACCCTGTTTTTTGCCTAGACCACCCTTTCGGTTTCTCAATCTAGCGGGCTTTTTTGCACGTGCTCTAATTTATGCCTAGGCCGCCCTTGCGGGTTTTCAATCTAGCGAGCTTTTTTTTTTTTTTTTTTTTTTTGATTGTCTTCGTTTATTAGACGTAAAATCTCTTGAACTTGTCGAGGTTGACTTCCTTTGGCAGCTGATCTCCGTCTAAATCCACAAGTCAGACTGCACCGCCGCTTAGTATCTTCTTGACTACGTACGGACCGATCCATCGGGGCCCCCATTTTCCAAGGGGGTTCATGGCATTAGGAGGGTGTTGTCTTAGGACCAAATCTCCCACACTGATGTTTCAGGGCTTCACCTTTTTGTTGAAAGCCCTAGCCATTCTTTGTTGATAGGCCCTCGTAGGTTCGATTGCCCTTAGCCTTTTCTCTTCGAGTAGGGCTAGCTGTTCATATCGACTTTGCATCCAATCGACTTCATTGACTTGGTTCTCGAGGAGGACCCGTAGGGATGGGAATTCGAGCTCTATTGGGAGTACAGCTTCGGAACCATATACCAGTGCATAAGGAGTTTCTCCAGTCGCTGTCCGTATAGACGTGCGGTAGCCCCATAATGCTAGAGGTAGCTTTTCGGGCCAATCCCTTCCGGTGGAGGCCATTTTCTTCACAATGTCTCGAT
This sequence comes from Campanula takesimana, assembly GCA_026119855.1. Lineage (NCBI taxonomy): Eukaryota > Viridiplantae > Streptophyta > Magnoliopsida > Asterales > Campanulaceae > Campanula > Campanula takesimana. The sequence goes on from JAOWBW010000710.1 coordinate 371,469, forward strand.
TGTCTTATTAGCTGCCTCGACCGCGCCGTTTGCTTGAGGGCGGTATGGAGATGACTTGTGCTTAGTTATCTTGTATTCTACCAGGAGCGCATCCATCTCTTTCTCAAAGTGAGAACCGTTGTCTGAGATGATTTCATGAGGAACGCCGTACCGGCATATGATATGGGTTTTTACGAATTCGGCCACTTTCTTGGCGTTGAGAACTCGGTAAGCCTGTGCTTCGACCCATTTTGTAAGATAGTCCACGGTTTCTAGGATGAAAGATTGTCCGTTGCTGCCAGTAGGGTGAACTTTGCCGATGATGTCTATGCCCCAACAAGAGAAAGGCCAAGGCGTGGTCATATTGTAAAGCTGTGAGGGTGGAGCGTGCTGTAGATTGGCATGGAATTGGCATTTGGCGCACCTCTTGACTTTCTCGATGCAGTCCCTTTCCATGGTACTCCAATAATAACCCATGCGGAGTATCTTCTTGGTCAACATAAACCCGTTCATGTGGGGCCCACATTCACCTTCGTGGATCTCATGCATTATTTCTTGAGCTTCGGTCTCATTTGCGCATAGGAGATTGATCCCTTCATGGTGCCTTTTGTAGACTCGGTCCCCAATCAGTACATATCGGGAGGCTAGTCTTTGCAATGCCATTTGGGACTTCTTATTGCTATTCTCGGGATAAGTACCATCCTTGAGGAAATTCATGATATCCGCATACCACGGGGAGTTTGCTTGGACCTCGTTGATCTCGATACTCATGCAGTATGCCGGACTGTTCCTTCGGGAAATTTTGAAGGGCTTCACCATTTTACCCTCAGGTATTTCGACCAGTGAAGGGATGGTGTCTAGTGCATCAGCAAAACGGTTTTTGTCCCTTGGTAGGTAGTTGAAGGTGATTTCTTGAAACTGTTCAACCAACTCCTCGAGATGTTGACCATACCGTTTCAGAGTCGAGTCTTGAATCTTCCACTTTCCAGATGTCTGATTGATGATGAGCAAGGAATCACCAAATACCTCTAAACTTGTGACATTTCTCTCGAGGGCTGCTTCGAGCCCCGCTATGCATGCTTCGTACTCAGCGATGTTGTTGGTGGCTTCAAATTCGAGGCGGATAGCGATTGGAGTATACATGTCCTTTGGATCAACAAGTAACATCCTAATGCCATATCCATGCTTATTGGCTGCGCCATCGAAAAAAAGTTGCCACTTATTTTCTTCTGTTGTAGCGCAAATTAAATGCTCGTCGGGGAACTGTACATCTTCCCCCTTCACTTCGTCACACGGAAATTCAGCAAGCTGATCACTGAACACTTTTCCCCTGATGGATTTGAGTGTGACGTAAGTGATATCGTAGCCGGCGAGCATGAAATACCAGTTGGCTATTCTTGTTGACATGAAAGGCTTCTCGAAGATGTAGCGGAGCGGGTCCACTTTTGCTACCAACTTGATTGGGAAGGCCTCGATGTAATGCTTGAGCTTTTGAGTAACCCAAACCAATGCAGCACAAGACTTCTTTAAGACAGAGTAGTTCTTTTCAGCTCCTTGAAACCGGCGGCTGACAAAATAGATAGCATTCTCTTTTGTGGAGTCTCGCTGTTCTTGTGCTAACATAGCCCCTAGAGCTTAATCATTGACAGTGAGATAGAGCAAGAGAGGCTTCTCCTTGTGCGGTGGAACCAAAACTGGAGGGCATATCAAGTAATGCTTCACTTGGTCGAAGGCTTCTTGGCAAGCATCGGTCCATTCTAGAGCCACATTCTTTTTTAGTAGCTTGAAGATCGGCTCACACATGGAAGTGAGTTGGTGCACAAATCGACTGATGTATTGAAGTCTTCCCATGAAACCTTTGATTTCCTTATGCGTCTTTAGAGGAGGCATGTCAATGATTGCCTTGATCTTGGAGGGATCGGCTTCAATTCCCCTCTCAGTGACCATGTAACCGAGAACCTTTCCTCTGACGACCCCAAAAGTGCACTTTGCGGGATTGAGTCTCATGTTGTATTGTCGAAGTCTTTCAAAGAATTTGCGAAGATCGATCAAATGTTGACCGTTGGTTCCCTTTGAATGGATGATCATGTCGTCTACATAGACCTCGATCTCTTTATGAATCATGTCATGGAATAGATCCGTAACAGCCCTCTGGTAGGTAGCCCCAGCGTTCCTTAGTCCGAACGGCATGACTGTATAGCAGAAAGTGCCCCACGGTGTTGTGAAAGGTGTCTTGTGTTGATCCTCTTCGGACATAAGAATCTGATTGTGACCAGCAAAACCGTCCACAAATGAGCGGACTTCATAGTTGGCAGTCGAATCGACGAGCATGTCGATGTTTGGTAGTGGAAAATAATCTTTCGGGGAAGCTTTGTTCAAATCCCGGAAGTCCACACAAACTCGAACCTTGCCGTTTGCCTTTCTGACTGTCACAATGTTGGCTAGCCAAGTCGGATACTCAATGACTTTGATGAAACCCACACTGAGGTGCTTTTCAATCTCTTCTTTGACTTGTAGAGACCATTCTGGCTTGATCTTTCTGAGCTTCTGCTTTACTGGCTTGGCGTCCTCTCTGATCGGAATTCTGTGCTCCGTGACCTTTCTGTCCAAACCCGGCATGTCTTTGTATGACCATGCGAATACATCCACAAACTCTTTGAGCAGTGCAGTCAATCTGTCTTTGTCTTCCCCCTTGAAGAAGCGGCTAATCTTTGTTTCTTTCGGCTCTTCGTCGGTACCCAGATTAATAACATGCAATTCCTCATCAGCCCCTGGACCATTTTCACCACGACAACGAACCTGTTGAGCTAGTTCATTTAGGTATGTTATGTTTTCGTGGTCTATTTCATCATAATTTGAATCGTTATTAACTTGTTCATTAAGTTCGTTATTAGTTAATTCATCATTTATGATGTTTGCAATCTCGGGGTACTCAGAAATATCGAATTTTTCATTAGCAAAGAAAGGAAACACACGCTCGGCTATTGCCTCCATATCCTCTTGGGTGAGGGTATTAGAAACACTCTTGGACTCGAAAGTAAGTGTGAGCCGCTCTTCCTTTGTTGATGTACGGGGTATGCAACCCATTTCTCGGATCAAGAAATCCTCGGATACTATGGGCCCCTTCGTTGAATACCAGTTGTTGATTGGCTCAGAGCTTGGCGGGATCTCACTGATGGTTTCCTTTCTGACGACGGTGTCGTAGATGGCGTTGACTTGACAATCATCCATGATGGCAAATTCTTCTAACATGGAGGCTAGATCGGATAGTTCTTCCCCCACGGTAATCTCTACCTCGGACTCTATAGTCACTTTCTTGACCCACCACTCTCGGGGTGACATTAGAGTAGGCTCCCTTTCTTGTGTCGGAATTTCACAATCAGTGAAGATCTCGAGACCGGGATTTCTGTTTCCCTTGTTGTTAACCCATGGTTCGGGAAAGATCATGTACGGAACATCTTCCCCTTGGCGAACAAAATAACCGTTTAGTGTGTTACGGTAAGGCCTCAAGTTAGGGATTTCATATTGTCGACCTTCTTTGCAAGCTCGGGTTTTTTGACTCTTGACTGCTTGCTCGTATTTCAAGTCATCTTTGGTAGGCTCGTATCCCAGACCAAACTTGTTCTTGACAAAAGGAACTTCTACGGGGTGCAATATCCCTTGTTGATGCTTCCCTAGGCCTAGACCGGGAAAGTGATTCATGTTCCTCATCATGCGGGGGATTTTAGGATTGCCAAGGGTCCATTGTCTGTTTCCCCCTTCTTTGTCGATGGTGTTGACGCCGGAGAGAGTGGAATCTTCTATCCCGTGTTGAACTTAGTGAACGGGTTGCCCCCCATTTCTGTGGATGGTGACATTCTCGGCCATGACGGTGACTATCTCGTCCCCATTTCTGATCTTGACACATTGATGGAGAGTGGAAGGGACCGCATTGGAACTGTGGATCCATGGTCGGCCCAAAAGCAAGTTGAATGAAGCAGGGACATCAAGTACTTGGAATGGGACGGACATGATCATGCTTCCAAATTCGATATCAACTTCTAGCATTCCCATGACTGTACGGGCAGTGCTATCGTATCCTCTAATGACTTGGGCGGAGGGTTGTAAATCGGAGCTTTTGAGCCCCAGTATGCCCATGACTCGGCTAGGCATTAAGTTGAGGGCAGAACCACCGTCTACTAGAACTCTTGAGATGGGTCTCCCCCATGCCCTTACTTTGAGGTAGATGGCTTCATTGTGTTTGGACCCAAATGGCGGGAGGTCCATGTTGGCAAAAGTGATGACATTGCCGAAGTGAATGTGACCTATCATTGCTGTGAGGTCCTCGGGAGTCGTGTCGGGAGAGACTGATGTGTCATCCAAGTTCTTGAAGACGAGGTCTCGGTGTTTCTTTGATGATGCAATAAGGTCCCAGATGGATATGTTGGCTTGCGTCTTCTTGAGTTGTGTTAACAAAGTGTCTTCGGGTACGTCGCGTGCTTGCGATCTTTGAGAAGAGGTGTTGGTCGATGCGGTATTGGGAGGGATTGTGCTCGTTGTTGCTCGGCCACTGCGAGTGAGCACATTCACGGTCCCCTGTAGCTTCTTCTTCCTATTCTCTAAGACTTCCCTCATAATCTCATCATAAGTCACAACATAACAAGAATTATCAAGTTTATTCATATCATCGGAGCCCTCATTCATAATTGGGATCGAATGAGTGGTTTCTCCTACCTCTATTACATTGACACCACCCTCATTAGGGATTATGAATTCCTTCTTGTCTATGAGGTCTTGGATGGTGTTGCGGATGGAGAAGCAATCCTCGGTGAGGTGGCCGATGCATTAATGGTAGTCACACCATTTGTGGTGGGCATGATTGGGACGGAGCGGCTGTGGTTGCTTGTACCCTTGAAGAGGAGTGATTTGTCCCTTGGCCTTTAGAGCTTCATAGGCCTTGGTGATGGTCATGCCATTGAGAGGAGTGTAGACGCGGTCGTTTTGGAACCGCTTGCCTTGTGGTGGAGGGACCTTCTTGTAATTCCCCTTGTCGGTACTAACGGCATTGACAGAAGCCTCTTTGTTTGAATTAGAGGCGGCCTTGTAACGATAGGTAGGAGTGGCCTTCTTAATCTCTTTGAGCAAGTCATCCATGCGTACCCCCGCCTCATACATTTGGGAGAAGTCGGAGCAGCAAGCCCCACTTAGGTGGGTGCGGAGATCAATCTTGAGACACTTGAGAAAGATGTCCATTTGCTCTTTTGTGTTTGGCCTCTCAACAATTTCAGAGAGCTTGTCACATCTCCTTGTGAAGTCAATGAACGACTCGTTGTATCTTTGGGTGGTGTTCTCGAGCTTTTTCCTTATGGGCCGGTGAGTGGTGTTGCCTTGATATTGATTTTTGAAGGCAAGCATAGCGGCATCCCAATCAAGACGGACAGTGAGCGGGAGAGTTGCATACCAATCCTTTACCGCCCCCTCGAGGGTGAGAGGAAAGCATTGAGCCATAACTTTTGGGGAGACCTTCTTCGGAACCATAGCCCAAAAATGTAAGTCTCGATGTGAGCCATCGGGCATGAGTTGCCCTTAAACTTGCTAATGTCGGGCATCTTGAATTTGTCGGGGAAAGCGGCCATCGTGCCATGAGGATGGATGACTGATAAAGGCTTGTGTTGGAGCCTTTTCCCATGTTGAGGCCGTCAAATTTCTGATCAATGTAGGCCATGATGGAATCGACCATTTTGGGGTCGTTGTTGTCGGTGCTTGGTTCCCCCACTTTTTTGGTACGGGCACTGACATATGGGCTTTCAAACAAACCCTCGGTCCACTCGGATTCCTCATTGTCATTAACCCCCTTGTTCTTGGAGAGCTTGAGGAGCTTGGCTTTCAATTGGTCAACATCGGCCTCGTGGGCCTCCCTTTGACTGTCGACATGAGCTTTCCACAAGGCTTCTTTGGTTTGAGCCTCGTTGTGGAGAGTGGTGACTTGTTGTTGAAGAGTTTGGACCATGGCAGAGAGTTGCTCAAGAGTCATGGCGTTGTTGGTGCTGGAGTCGCCGGCCATTGATGATGCAGAAGCTGTAAGAGTGATTGGTTCACGAACAAGCCGGTTGGATGAATTCCTGTAGATGCGGAGAGTACCAATCGGACCTATAATTGGAGAAGTAGCCCTTGTCAGTCTCGGTTCACACTTTTGGTCCATGAAGAGGTTGAGAACACACAGTTGGGCACACGACTCGAACCACATAAGAAAAAGACACTTTTTTATTATTATTTTATAAGTCGGAGGGAATGGGTCCCTTTTGGGGTTTCTAAGAAGATAATGGAATCGTCACACTAGTATATAGACCATCTCGCGGTGCCATATACTCATCGGATTCCATCACGTTTGTGAATCCTAGATATGTCGGGATTAAACTAAATTAATGTAGTAAAGCATACATGCGGGGACAGATTTTTTATTTTCGTCCAAAATAACCACTTTTGGGGACAGATTTTTATTGCGTCCGTTTCAACAAGTTGGCATGTATGATTTGAAAACATTAGTTTAGGGAAATCTCGGTACATGGAAACCGACTTGGTCACGGAGTGTTAGACCCTAACTAGAATTGTGTGGTTTGTGCTCGGCTAAAGAGAGGCTTAAAGGTCACCTCTGGCATGTAGTCATGAACTACGCCACGGGCTGAGGTTTACCGCTTCGAAAGAGTCAAGGTCGAGTGGAGCTTGAAACTCGATAGTGAGCAATTTATAGGAGTAATGTGCATGTAGTGTGAGGTCTATCACGTGACAATTTTTTTTTTTTTTTTTTTTTTTGAAAAGAAAAGATAAAAAAAAACACATAAGCACGTAAATTACAACTCCCGAATCACCCGTGTGACCGGTAAATAAACACAAAGTTAAACAGTCCAAGGGTTCAATTCTGTTCTGATGCAGGCAACTGTGCCCATACCCCACTGTTCTGTTCAGTCACTGAAACCTGTTCTTGCCCTGGAAATTGGCCCAGAAGCGCGCGCCTCGGGCTGGTGTTGTGGGAAGCGCGCGCCTGGCGCATTGTATCTGGGAGGCGCCCGCTTCTGGGCTAACCTGTCAGATTATCAGAAACTTATGGACTCAGGGGATTGCCCTGGTCCTGATTGTATGATGAAACCCCTGCAATGTTTGTTAGCACGAAATAATAGGAAGAATAGGAAGAACACATGGAAGGCGCGCGATTCTGGAATTTGACGCGGGACGCGCGCGCTTTGGACCATGAAGGTCCGAGGCGCGCGCTTCCCATATCAATTTCCAGAATGCCCAGAAAAGTGAATTATGAACAGAAACACAAGTTTAACCCTCAAGCAATCCCCAGCGGAGTCGCCAATGTAGATACCCCGGGGGCGGAGACCGCGGCTTTAGGCTAGAGCGCGCGAGCTTGTCCTAGGATGTCTAATTGTGTTTTAGAGTCGCCACCCACGTTTTTTAGGAACGTAAGAAAACCTAATGTTTATGAGCCTAAGTTTGATTTACGAAAACAGAGATTCTTTGGGATGAGGGGTTCGGGGGTTAGGTTACGAAATGGGAAGTACTTAAACACCCATTTCACCCGAGCAAAGTCGGTCTTGTTTGTTCATAATTCACTTTAAAGATAAATGTGTTCTTCCTATTTAAATGATGATAAAAAGGGGTTTTAAAGTTTAGAATGTAGGGAGATGACTCCTAGGCCAATTCAATGTAATGAAAGGACCATTGGTGTCATGTCCCAAGTGGTTTTGGGGTGATTGCACATTTGATTGAAGAAGAAGAAGAAGAAGAAGAAGAAGAAGAAGAAGAAGAAGAAGAAGAAGAAGAAGAAGAAGAAGAAAGTTTAAGACATTTACCTATAGTATCCTTCAAAGAGAACCTCTTGATAAGCCTTGAAGAAGAGGTTGAATACTTGGAGAGAACACTTCTTAAGGTCCAAAGTTTTTTAGTTGAAAAAGGTCTAAAAGAAGTCCCAAGGAAAAGTCTAGAAAAGAAGTGAGGAAAAAGGTCCCTTCCAATGATGGATTGGAGGGGTTTTTATAGTTGAAAGAGGGGAGTTTTTGGAGCGAAACGGAGTCTCCAAGAAATCTTTCCCGGGCAAAATCATGTATAATGAGCAAGGGAGAGATTCTTGGACAGAATCTGTAACTGGCACACCCCAGAAGAGCGCGCATCCCACCTAGGCGGCGGAAGGCGCGCGCGTCTGGCCTCAAGAGGCGGAGGCGCGCGACTCTGAAAAGCAATTTTTGACAGAATGGACTAGAAAGTTAGAACTGTTATTCAGTTTAGTCCCGGGACTTAACGGAGTCCGTCTGGAACTTAACCAAAGTAACAGAAACTAACAGAAAACACTTAAAAGAGGGAGAAACACAAAATCAAGTGTGCAATCGGGGTGAGCGGTCCAAGGCGGGGTGTCTACAATGATCCCCGTAGTCTCCACCACAATTTCATAGCAAAAGAAAGAGAAATGTCCTCAAACCGCCTTAAGCCAAGACCCCCTTCATCTGTTGGCCAATACATATGACGATAGGCCACCCAATGACATTTATTTTCTCCATCAATCCCACTCCAGAAGAATCTAGCAATCAGCCCGTACAAAGCTTTAATAATACCCTTGGGAGGTTCCATTAAAGCAATGTAGTAAAGAGGAATAGATTGAAGATTTATAAGAGTGAGTTTTGCACCAAAAGAAAGAAGTTTACCACGCCAAGAATGAAGCCTATCTTCCATTTTCCGAACAATAGGCTGGAAAAAACTATTTTTCTTGCGACCAACATAGAGAGGACAGCCCAAATAAAAGATTGGAAGCTCCTTCTTGATGAAACCTGTTGTATGAGCAATAATAGAGTCTAGAGCTGCATCATGTCTTCCCGTAGCAAAGAAAGATTTTGAGGCATTGATAAGCTGACCCGATAAAGCTTGGTACCATTCCATACAACGCATATGAAGATCAAGAGAATCTCTACTCCCGTTACATAAAATCATCACATCATCAGCATAGGCAAGGTGTGATATGACTGGAACATTAGGATGGGTTGTATGATATCTATGTTGCTCAAATCTGCTATGTAAAATATTTATACCACGGCTAAGAACCGCAGCCATAATAATGAATAAAGTAGGCGATATAGGATCACCTTGGCGAAGGCCCCTTGTAGAGTGAAAGAAACCGCAACTTTCTCCATTAACAAGGATAGAATACCAACAAGAATAAATTCATCTGTAGATAATATCAATCCACACCTCAGAAAAACCAAATCTCCGGAGGACCTTGACCAAAGCAAACCAAGAGACACGATCGTAAGCCTTTGATATATCCAGCTTTAGAACAACAATAGATCCCTGGACCTTCTTAGTAAGGGAACTAAACATTTCTTGCGCAAGGAGAGCATTATCATGGATGAGACGGCCTTGAAAAAAACCACTTTGTTGGGGAGAAATAATCCGAGGCAGAATATTAGCTAATCTTCGAGTCATTAGCTTGGTGATGATTTTATTCGAGAAGTTGCAAAGACTAATGGGACGCATCTCACCAAAGTTAGTGGGTGCGTCCACCTTTGGAATGAGCACAACAATGGTACTCGTCCAACTTCGAGGCATAGAGAAACCCGAGAAGAAAATCCCCAATAGCTAAGAATAAGTCCTCCTTTATAATGTGCCAACACACTTTATAAAATTCTCCTGTAAATCCGTCGGGTCCAGCTGCACTTGTGGCGCTCATACTAGATATAGTCTCAAAAATCTCCTCCCTCGATGGAATGGCTGAAAGGGCATTATTATCTTCCTTATTGATAGTCCGAGGGATGACATGTAACGCCCATCCTATTTCTTGTTAAATATTTGACCTATTTGTTAAATACTTGAACTTGTATATTATGTGCTAGTTTTACTTGGGATAATTTCTTAACTGCTTTAGAATATTAAGGTGGTTAAATGTCTAGTTTTGACTTTTGGGTCATTTGTGAAAATTTGACTTTAGGGACCTTTTTGTTAAAAGTGAAACTTGAGGGGCCTAAGTGTCATTCTTTGAAACTTGAATGTTTATCTTGTTGGTTGCTTCTCTGAGGAAGTATTTCACCCAAATTTCCTTACGTTGTTCTCTCTGAGGCAAAAGCTAGGGTTAGGTTTTTACCCTATTCTCGACTCCTCGAGCTTAATTATCCCTCCGTTCTTGATTCTGATCCGGATTAATATTCGTAGCGTTGAATAGAGCGTTCCAGGCCGAACAGAAATAAGTTTGGTTAACTTCGATTTTTGACTAGGTAAGTTATTAGCTCCCCCTTGCTTGTAATAACATGTATAAATGTTATTCTCGATACTTGTGAATGTTAATTTCGTGTTTGGGATGATTTTTGTGGTACTTGTAAATTTGGAACAAAGGGAGTAATAATCCTCTGTGTAGAATAGTGAAAGAACTTGGGAAATAATAGTTTGGAAATGTTATGCCTTTTGTGGGTTGTTAAAAATGTTAGTAAAAGTTACTCCTACGCTTGGGACGGAGATTTCTAAGCCTGGGAAAGAAATTGATGTTTGCAGAAATTTGGCTTCATTGTATGTTCAGGAGATAGTCCGACTGCATGGGGTTCCTGTGAGTATTGTATCTGACAGAGATCCTCGTTTTACTTCTCGATTCTGGCAGGCTCTTCAGGGTGCTATGGGTACTAAATTAAATTTCAGAACTGCTTTTCATCGTCAATCTGATGGGCAATCTGAGAGACTTATACAGATTCTTGAGGATATGTTACGTGCTTGTTTTGTGGATTTCAAAGGCAGTTGGGATACTCATCTTCCTTTGGCTGAGTTTGCTTATAACAACAGTTATCAGTCTAGTATTGAAATGGCTCCATATGAGGCTCTTTATGGCAGGAAATGTCGATCTCCTATATGCTGGGATGAAGTGGGAGAAGCTAGACTCTTGGGTCCTGAAATGGTTCAACAGTCAGTTGAGAGTGTTAAACTCATTCGAGATAGATTACGCACAGCTCAGAGTAGACAAAAGAGTTATGCAGATCATCGTAGAAGGGATCTTGAATTCCAGGTAGGTGACTTTGTATTCTTGAAGGTCTCTCCTCGTAGTGGTATAAAGAGATTTGGGAAGAAAGGAAAGTTATCTCCTCGTTATATCGGTCCATTTGAGATTCTTGAAAGAGTTGGGAAGTTGGCTTATAGAGTGGCTTTACCACCTTCTTTATCTGGTATTCATGATGTATTCCATGTATCTATGCTTCGCAAGTATATGGCGGATGAATTGCATGTTCTTAAGTATGAGGCTATTCCATTTCAGCCTGATTTGTCTTATGAGGAACAACCTGTTGAAATTCTTTACTGGAAAGAGCAAGTCTTGCGTACCAAAAGGATTCCTATTGTGAAGGTCCTTTGGAGGAATCATGAAATTGAAGAGGCCACTTGGGAAACCGAGAAAGAGATGCGAGATAAATACCCGAGCCTATTTGAAAACTTTGGTAAGTAAAATTTGTGGGCGAATTTTTTTTAAGGTGGGGAGGATGTAACGCCCATCCTATTTCTTGTTAAATATTTGACCTATTTGTTAAATACTTGAACTTGCATATTATGTGCTAGTTTTACTTGGGATAATTTCTTAACTGCTTTAGAATATTAAGGTGGTTAAATGTCTAGTTTTGACTTTTGGGTCATTTGTGAAAATTTGACTTTAGGGACCTTTTTGTTAAAAGTGAAACTTGAGGGGCCTAAGTGTCATTCTTTGAAACTTGAATGTTTATCTTGTTGGTTGCTTCTCTGAGGAAGTATTTCACCCAAATTTCCTTACGTTGTTCTCTCTGAGGCAAAAGCTAGGGTTAGGTTTTTACCCTATTCTCGACTCCTCGAGCTTAATTATCCCTCCGTTCTTGATTCTGATCCCGGATTAATATTCGTAGCGTTGAATAGAGCGTTCCAGGCCGAACAGAAATAAGTTTGGTTAACTTCGATTTTTGACTAGGTAAGTTATTAGCTCCCCCTTGCTTGTAATAACATGCATAAATGTTATTCTCGATACTTGTGAATGTTAATTTCGTGTTTGGGATGATTTTTGTAGTACTTGTAAATTTGGAACAAAGGGAGTAATAATCCTCTGTGTAGAATAGTGAAAGAACTTGGGAAATAATAGTTTGGAAATGTTATGCCTTTTGTGGGTTGTTAAAAATGTTAGTAAAAGTTACTCCTACGCTTGGGACGGAGATTTCTAAGCCTGGGAAAGAAATTGATGTTTGCAGAAATTTGGCTTCATTGTATGTTCAGGAGATAGTCCGACTGCATGGGGTTCCTGTGAGTATTGTATCTGACATAGATCCTTGTTTTACTTCTCGATTCTGGCAGGCTCTTCAGGGTGCTATGGGTACTAAATTAAATTTCAGAACTGCTTTTCATCGTCAATCTGATGGGCAATCTGAGAGACTTATACAGATTCTTGAGGATATGTTACGTGCTTGTTTTGTGGATTTCAAAGGCAGTTGGGATACTCATCTTCCTTTGGCTGAGTTTGCTTATAACAACAGTTATCAGTCTAGTATTGAAATGGCTCCATATGAGGCTCTTTATGGCAGGAAATGTCGATCTCCTATATGCTGGGATGAAGTGGGAGAAGCTAGACTCTTGGGTCCTGAAATGGTTCAACAGTCAGTTGAGAGTGTTAAACTCATTCGAGATAGATTACGCACAGCTCAGAGTAGACAAAAGAGTTATGCAAATCATCGTAGAAGGGATCTTGAATTCCAGGTAGGTGACTTTGTATTCTTGAAGGTCTCTCCTCGTAGTGGTATAAAGAGATTTGGGAAGAAAGGAAAGTTATCTCCTCGTTATATCGGTCCATTTGAGATTCTTGAAAGAGTTGGGAAGTTGGCTTATAGAGTGGCTTTACCACCTTCTTTATCTGGTATTCATGATGTATTCCATGTATCTATGCTTCGCAAGTATATGGCGGATGAATTGCATGTTCTTAAGTATGAGGCTATTCCATTTCAGCCTGATTTGTCTTATGAGGAACAACCTGTTGAAATTCTTTACTGGAAAGAGCAAGTCTTGCGTACCAAAATGATTCCTATTGTGAAGGTCCTTTGGAGGAATCATGAAATTGAAGAGGCCACTTGGGAAACCGAGAAAGAGATGCGAGATAAATACCCGAGCCTATTTGAAAACTTTGGTAAGTAAAATTTGTGGGCGAATTTTTTTTAAGGTGGGGAGGATGTAACGCCCATCCTATTTCTTGTTAAATATTTGACCTATTTGTTAAATACTTGAACTTGCATATTATGTGCTAGTTTTACTTGGGATAATTTCTTAACTGCTTTAGAATATTAAGGTGGTTAAATGTCTAGTTTTGACTTTTGGGTCATTTGTGAAAATTTGACTTTAGGGACCTTTTTGTTAAAAGTGAAACTTGAGGGGCCTAAGTGTCATTCTTTGAAACTTGAATGTTTATCTTGTTGGTTGCTTCTCTGAGGAAGTATTTCACCCAAATTTCCTTACGTTGTTCTCTCTGAGGCAAAAGCTAGGGTTAGGTTTTTACCCTATTCTCGACTCCTCGAGCTTAATTATCCCTCCGTTCTTGATTCTGATCCCGGATTAATATTCGTAGCGTTGAATAGAGCGTTCCAGGCCGAACAGAAATAAGTTTGGTTAACTTCGATTTTTGACTAGGTAAGTTATTAGCTCCCCCTTGCTTGTAATAACATGCATAAATGTTATTCTCGATACTTGTGAATGTTAATTTCGTGTTTGGGATGATTTTTGTGGTACTTGTAAATTTGGGACAAATGGAGTAATAATCCTCTGTGTATAATAGTGAAAGAACTTGGGAAATAATAGTTTGGAAATGTTATGCCTTTTGTGGGTTGTTAAAAATGTTAGTAAAAGTTACTCCTACGCTTGGGACGGAGATTTCTAAGCCTGGGAAAGAAATTGATGTTTGCAGAAATTTGGACCAGGCGCCCGCCCACATGGTCACCAGGCGCCCGCCCTTTTCAACAGAAGTTTTTGGTTTCAGAAATCCTTGGATGAGCGCCCGCCCGATCCTCCTTGAGCGCCCGCCCGGTCCCCTGTTCCAACTAAAGTGTTTTAAATTTAAATTGAAATGAAAGCTTACCCCTCCTAAGGCATATAGCCTTAGTATAAGATGTCCTAGCAAGAGTAATTGTACCTTTTGGGGGCATTAGAACTTAGTCTTGAACATTAATACTTATAGAACTCAAATGAGAACTTAAGTATAAGAGTAATAACTCTTTTATATGTCTTGAAAGTGCTATGAACAAGCACTAATGTGTTATACTTGTCTTGAAACCAATGATCGTGCACCTTAGGGGAATTAGAACAAGTTTTAGACTTGAACATCCTAAGAATAGGATTAAGATTTTGTAAGAATAAAGGTATAACTCTTATACATGCTTGAATGTCCAAAGATTGGAATTATAACTTGAAGTATAAGACATTTAAAATCTTGTACATGACTTGAACATCCATAAAAATGGATTAAGACTTGAATATAAGATAATAAAATCTTGTACATGGCTTGACACCAATACATATGTATGGTAGTGAACTTGAAAGTGCTATGAACAAGCACTAACTTGTATGAGACATGTTCTTGTTGTGTATGTGCAAACATTGCATATAGTTGCTTGATAACAAGGTGACTTCTTGATTACTTGAAGCATGTTCCTTGTTGAGCTATTCCACTACTTTTGGATTAGTTCTTCTCCCGTAGTTCAACTAAATATCTACTTGTACATTCTTGTGTGAGTCCAGCTGGTTCTCCTGCTTGTTCGGAAATATATAGGTTCACGCTTGTCGCGAGAGCTGGGGCTTAAGTGACAATCGGGTCCCTATGTATTTGCGGTTGACCCCTTACTACCGGCCATAGTAAGGGCATAGCTTCCTTAGTTGGAGCAATACGCTTGACTTAAGTGAATGCTAAACTCTTGAACACCTCGTGAACACTTGTGAGTCTTGATATTGGGAATGACACTGGTTACCGGGTCTTCTGATACATACTGAATAATCAGTTTCTTGTTATTGATCGTGATTGTCAAAGTAATACAAGCTACGACAACAATGGTATTCTTGGGAGGAATAAGGAAGGAAGCAATATCCTTATAACTTGCTTGTTTAGCCTTATGTGCTACTTAATGAGTGGCTTAGCCTCTCATATACTTGTTACTTGATGATACTTGATATATGATTACTTGAGTATCTACTTGAATTGCATGATAACATGTCATGTAGTTGCATCTAATAGCTTACTGAGATTTATCTCACCCCGTTTCTTGTTTAATTGTTTTCCTTAGATCAAAGGAAGGATAGTGCGCAGTGAGGCTCGATTTAGCTGGGAGCTTACTACGCAGGTCGTGATTCTTTTGGGGCTTGTGTCCTTTTACTCTTGGTGAGGACGATGTATTATGGGTTGTATAACTCCTTATTTTGGGGTAGACAGTCTTGTTCAGTTCTTGTTGTCACTAGACATCTTGTATAGTACTCTTGATGCCAGCTTATGTGCTAGGGATGTTTCCGCTGTGTATGTATTTAAGTTTGGTTTTAAATTTTCTTGTCTAGAACTCGTGTTGTGAGCTAGTATAGCTCCTTACTCTAGAGTATATATATCATGTCAGTTTATTAAACAGATGTCATCCAGTTTCTTGTTAATTTTATTGTTCCTCGTTAGTCACTCCCACCGGGTTCGAGGTTCTATTAGGGGATCCCGGGACCTGGGGGCGTGTCATGACATGTAGAAGGTCATCAGAGGGAATATCATGAGGTGCAGTGAGTAAAGAAGAGAAGAAATTAACCGCCTCATTTTGAATGTCTTCCTTTGATGTAATCCAATCACCATTTGTATTTCGAATACGATAGATATGTAATTTCTGTCTCTTTTTCTTCACACACGCATGAAAATATGAAGTGTTACGATCCCCATCCTTAATCCATGAAAGATTTTCCCTTTGCTTCCAAAAATCATCTTCAATTTTTAATCGATACGTAAGGTTTGCTTGGGCCAAGTGAAGATCCGCTCTATTCTCTTCTGTAGGGGTTTGTTGATAAACCAACTCTTTTGCAGCAACCTCATTTGCATACTATGCTATATAGATGAATGTAACAGTTTTCTATAAAATATAAATGTTCATACAGTTATCCATGAATATTACTATTCTACTGTCTGTGCTACAACTAACAAAATGCAGATCTAAGAGGCTGATCCACTAACGTCACCCCGAGTCCTCTTCCGCAGAGGAGGACGCCTACCGGTCAGAGCACCATCATCACCGTCACTAGAAAGACGGGAAACACCACACTCCGCCAACTTGCGAAGACCCTTCGCCACCTTCATGTGCAGCCTCGGGATCACCGCTCGTAGACCAGACTCACGGTGAGCCAGGGCCTCATAAGTCCAGTTAGTCACCTAAGCAAAAAGGCGACACAAGTATGTCAAAGCATGTCCAAACAAGAGGATGACTAAAAGCAGAAGTGAGATGAGTAAAAGAAAGGGTAAAGCACATACACTGACATGACCCACCGGGACTTGAAGTTCTGGAGCTATCTCACCCTCCTCATACTGAACCCACTGAAGGTTACCGCTGTCGTCGGCATAACCATACAAAGGAGCTCCAAAATCCCTATCAAAGGAAGGACCTACTGGGCCCGTTGCCACCGACTCAACATGCCTCGGCCCCATCTCCCGCAGTTTCTCCTCTATTATAGTGCGTGGACCCCCAAGGCGTGTCCGAGTGAAATCATCATATGAGGCTCCCTCCACAACGAACTGTCTAGCATCAAGGCCCGCAGTCAACTTAACCCGGTCAACCAGAGACGCCGGATCAGTCATGAACCGTGGAGGGTCCATCGGAACCAAGTAAGCACTGCCTGCCCCATGCTGGGCACATACCCTCTCACCCAAATAAAGGGCATCCCCGCTATATCCGATTAACAGCCTCCGCTGGCCCATCGCCTCAATGGCCCCTGCAACAAGAAACTCAAAGTCTAACTCCGCCCATGGATAGAATGTCATGTCTCTCAGATGGGGTCCCCCCAGAATTGTTCTCAACTGGGCCTAAGTATAGTGCCAAAAAGTCTCGTCCCCCCTACTCCTGCAACTCGACACCCATCAGCACATGGCAAGGTACGTCGATCGAGCACTGGTCATCCCAAATCGACTCAGAACAAGAATCTCATAGGCCCAACACTACATGGGAAAGTCATGACGTACAATCAGAGGTAATCAACAAGATGAAAAGGTTGAAATCAGAAACAGACAAGAAACGGTTCATACCTCCAAGGCAAAGTGTAAGCAATCGACTGACACCGACTGAGATCTACAACTCCGATCTAGGGAACAGTACAACTCCGCCAAGCCCGCAGTTCCCCAAGCAATCCGGCCCACTGCATCTAAATCCGCCAGACATCCCAACAAAGGAATCATCGCCGTAGTACCAGCGTTAGCAAAAATGGTCTGGGACAATCCGTACCAAATAAACGAACAGGAAGCTACCTCTACATCACCGCCTTCGGCCTCAAGAGATGCCAGCATATCCTCATACCGCCTCTTTAGGCCCCCCAGATGCACACCGTAACCACTCCTGATGTCGGTACAATCAAACCCAATCAGACTATGGAGCCTGTCCTCGCTATCTCTAGCAAGCAAGGAATCGTTTCTCCACACTAGGGTACCGGTGAACCACAACCCGGTGAGAGCCGTAAAGTCCGAGGGAGTCACCGTGACATCTCCCCAACCAAAAGGGAAGGTATGGGTGGTATCCCACCAATGCTCCCGCAATGCCATGACAAGATCGGTGCTCTTAGTCAGTTCCCCCTGACCAGACAAGCTCTTGAAGAATACCCCTAGACCGGTGGTCCGCACACTACTCTAAACAACCTCTAGAGTCCTCTCTGACAAGCTATACACAACGCTACACGAGCCCCTCGACTTCAAAGGCAGCAATACAACCTGTAAACACAAACAGGTATACACAGCTCAGATATGCAATTAATCTAGCAATTATTTCATAACATGTGTAGATATAAAATGTTGCATCTTTACTTTAGCAAATACCACAAAAATCCCAAACAAATACTTTAGCACATATACATCGCATGACGTACGACTCACAATCAAAACCCTAGTCCTACCTAGCACAAGACAACTCAACTCCAAACAAGTCCAAGACATTTCAATAATTAACGGGCAAAACACAACTTCGTACAAAATAAACTTTCTCAACGAAACTTTCACATACATTGCTTACCCATACTATAACAAAGGAAAAACCACACAAATAGCGCTTTTAACAAAGTCAACCAAGTCAAAAATCGGTCAAAGATCACAACATTTTCGGACCAAAAACAATTTAACACAAAAATTGCGTTTTGCGACAAAACCTCTAAAATCAATACATTACACATGCTTACAAATAGCTTCAATTTCACAAATACTCAATCAATTTGGGTCAAATCGGTCAATTAACACATCCAAACCCCAAACCTTGGGTAAAATACAAATAAATCCCTCACAATCCATTTAAACCCCAAACTTTGGGTAACTCACAACCAAGTCCCTCACTAAAGACAATTTACAATCAAATCCTCTATGTTTAACATCAACACACTTAAACTCCAAACTTGGGTTATTTACAATCAAAATCTTTACGATCAACATGAAATTCAATCAAGCCCCAAACTATGGGTAAATCACAACTAAACCTCTACATTCAATACTAACTTACTCAAAACCCCAAACTTTGGGAAATTTACATTCAAAATCCCTTCAAACATCATCAATCAATGCTCAAACCCTAGACAATAGGTAATTTACACTCAAACTCCTCTAACAACAACACTCAACACATAAAACCTAAACAATAGGTATTTTACATCTACAAATCTCTAAACTTTACACACTCTCTACTTCAATCCCTCAAACTTGCGATCTCCCAAATACTTTCCTCCGGGTTACAATAAATGATCATATCATGCTAAAACTCTAAAGTGTTACATTCATACACTTATAATAAAAACATATTGCAAAACACCGCGATCTCTAGGACTTGTCCTTAGTTCGTTCCTTTGGCCCGGAAGGCCACTATAAACTCCAAACTTAACGAACTTTGGTCCGGAAGACCACTATAAACTACCAAATCAATTTATTTCCCCAGTGAGAGCCAATTTATGCAGGTTAAGGAACCTATAAATCCTAATGCAGGTTAAGGAACCGCTATAAATCCTAATAATACTAAAATGCAGGTTAAGGAACCGCTATAAATCCTAATGCAGGTTAAGGAACCGCTATAATCCTAATGCATGTTAAGGAACCGCTATAAATCCTAATGCAAGTTAAGGAACCGCTATAAATCCTAATGCAGGTTAAGGAACCGCTAATCCTAATGCAGGTTAGGGAGCCGCTATATGTCCTAAATTAAATTAATCCGCCATATTAAGTTAATTTACAGGTTAAGGAAACCGTTACACATCCTTTATTAATAACCGAATCGATCCCGAGATACATGCATCCCGATATAATCGAAAGTGTTATTGGCGTAACCCGTATGATCCCGAGACATTTGCGTCCCAATATACCGTCTACATTACCGTTTTACTGAATCCTGTGACCCAGAGGTTTTAGTGTCTCTATATACCGTGGTTTTTGAGAAATTATTTGATTCACGCGCCCCGTAAGATGGCTTCTTCATATATCTTGTGTTTCATGTCTTTTGGCATAGGTTGCTGGGTGTCCCCGGACATAATCTCAGTAATTGTTGCCAGTGTCTTTGGACACGTTTAATACTTATTTGATTCACGTGCTCCATAAGGTTCTGTAGACACCCCGATCTTGCACCCCCTAAAACCAACCCTTGAACCAGTCTAAACCCTAAGATTGACCTAAAACCCTAGATAAGGTAGTTTAGGACTACCGATCGCCTTATCGGTGCATCAGATTAAGAAACCAAGTTTGAGATTGTGATCAGGACTCAAAACCGAGCAAATAGTCGTATCCTTCGAAAATCGAGCGTCGGGACCCACAGCGGGCCCCGCACCCCTAGAACGCCTTTTACCAGACATCCCTTGCATTTAAAATTATATTATGTTATTTCCTTACTCGTAAACATATTATAGATATGCCATCGTGACCAGAAAAATATGAGGAGCAACTTTCGTGCTGGACTCGCAGACAACCGGGATACCGGAGCGCGCATGACGGAGCTGTTGCAAACGGTTGTGAGCGGAAAGACGGAGCCAAGAATGAATTCATAACCACACGCAAGGCACCCATATTTTCTGGACACATGGCTTGGGAATAGAGGGTGAGTCAACACCTCATGGCCAATCACGGAACGACACATGACGAAACAAAAAAATGGTCAAGG